>CM076942.1:1187500-1731353 GCA_039566165.1 Maruca vitrata | reverse complement strand
ATCTCAACATTAGTCACTCCGACGCATCCGTCTGTATTAGTCTTTATGGGTCTACACGCGTTATTAGGAGTAGCAAATACACAGCTACTTACTGCCCGACGTTTCGCCCAGTCGAAATTGGGTTGCACCAATAAGGGTCGCGAGCGAACTGGTGTATTGCGTGTAGACCCATAAAAGATATAAGACCCATAGAATTAAAGTCTTAACACTACTTAATGAATTATTTACATAAACATGTTGGTTTGTCAAATAAATAAATAAAAAAAAAAGTAAGTCTAATATACACCGTGAAATTTGAGTGGTTGTTTTCCCGTGGCAGAACGATTTGCTTTCAGTAATACTATCGAATAATGCAAATTATTCCTTGAAAAAAAAAATTTTTTTCTTTTTCAAATTTTCAAAATTGTAATTCTCCAACTCAAAACCGAGAGGAGCTATCGTTCTTTGATAAGATGCGACGTAATCAGTGGGGCTACCATGAGTTTAAAACTTACGCACTCTATATCGTCTACGTAAATATGTCTATGAAAAAACTTGTACAGCGCCGCTGGTGGTTACGCGAAGAACTAAAATCGGCCGTATGAAAAAAATAACTCGATAGGTTTTTAACGTAAGTAAGTTTTCGGTAGCCAACTCATGGTAGGCCCTCAGGTACTGGTTGCCGCATGCAGTATGGATCCGTGACCTTGTTGACGCGCGACATGACGCCGGCCACGCACGCGCTGCCCACCAGCGTCACCGGCACGCCGCTCGCGCTCAGCCGCGCCGCCATCGCGTGCGTCTGCAAATCATCATCATCATCATCATCATCAGCCCATTACAGTCCACTGCTGGACATAGGCGTCTGGAAATAAATAACGAAATTATGTATTGTTCGCGCGCGCGAGCGAGACAAAGCATCGCAAGGAATGCTGCCCTGCTCCTGCGCGCGCCCCAGTCGCCGCCAGTCGCCGCACCACACCCAGCGGCTCCACACACACGACACCCGTACGCGTCCCTGGCCCGTGACCTATTTAAATATTTTCTTTACCATTCGTTAAATACACAGTTTGCAATCACCACCATGATTTTTATTTGTTCTCGCTAACAAAAGTGGCGCCCCGGGTGGGCAAATGGGGTGGGTATTTCTTTTTTTTTTTATAATAGGCTAACAAGATGACCTCACTCCACCTGATGGTAAGCGGTAGTGAGATCCACATATGAGGTCGACAGGCACAATAGATCATGTTGAGCCTGTCGCACTCACCCTGAAAGCCGTGAAAGAGGAGACCACTGCTGCGGCAACAACGAGACAAGGCGTGGAGTCTCGCATTGGTATTGAGCTGTGCGGGTCGGCGGAAGGGCCCCCGTTTCTACGGGTTTCCCAAATTACTTTATTACTATATATTTTTAAATATTGGGAGCTAATTTAAAATAAAAAACATGGAAAATATCCCGGACAATTTCAATTAGTACCTAGTAGTACTGGCCTCGAGTCAACCACGCTGACCCAATGCGGGTTGGTCGACTACACAACCTAAGAATTTCTTCGTAGGTGTGCAGGTTTCCTCACGATGTTTTCCTTCACCGTTTAGTTTATACATACACACATAGAATTACGTCTTTTTCGGAAAATAAACTAGATTTTTTTGATTTACCAGACTAAGTATGGATTCGAGCTACAAAACCTCTAACTTTAAGAAATATAATTTTTTATTTCGAGCCCTTTACATACTCTCATCGGCGGTACGCGGCGGCGACAGAAGATCAGCTCGTCTGTGTGTATGTATGTGTGTGTGTGTGTGTGTGTGTGTATAGACATGCTTTTGTGTGTCTTGTGTAACTGTTCGAGTGGTTGGTGTGGAATACGGTAGTTTCCTAAGTCTGATTTTACATAAAATTTCACAATTAACAGTAAGTTATAGGTAAATGAATACCATTAGTCAAATCGAATTTAAAATTTCTGACGAAATGAGACAATAATAGACATTTGAAGTTGGGTGGGAAAGTCCATTTCAAAAGTGCGAAAATTCTCCAAAATAACTATGCCATCTTATAAACTACAAAATTAGTAGATACTTTCACTATGCACACATATTCGTAAACGCAACATTTGATATAGCTGCGGAACAAAGTTCTTACGATATGCATACAATATCACAAGCGGTGACGTCATAGCTCACTGTGACATTTGTATGAAGCGTTTTGAGCTCGCCCAAATAATGTGCTATTGAAATTGTAATATCTCCGGGAGTTTTCCAAATATCAAACCATTCTTTTAACAGTACATTTGCAATTGTGTGGTTCATCCATCTGTATCAAAATAAAAAAATAGGAAACTACCCTATTGTAGATGTTGTTCGCGAGCGGCCGCAGCACAGGATCAGCTCGTCTGTATGTATGTCTGTCTGTATGTATGTATGGACCTGTGTATGGTCGTCTCCCTCGGCTAGGATGAGCCGGTAGCGTCGCCTGGCGGCGGCGCGTAGGAACCGCTCGAGCAGGCGCGAGCGGCCGCAGCACAGGATCAGCTCGTCTGTGTGTACGTGCTCCTGGGCTTGGGAGCAGATGGAGGCCGTGCTGGACTCCAGTTCGGTGCGGACCTGGGGGATACATACGTACATAAAATCAAGCCTATTTAGATGCATTGAACAGATGGTCATTATTGAAGAGATAGTAGTGTAATAATAGGCGTGACGACTGGTTTTTTCAAAAATGACATAATTATAGCTTATCGAACTTCTGGAGTGGAGGCCTGTGACGGCACGCATAGGCATACATTTTACCTTATCGTAACGACATCTGATACTTCGAAACACTTATCTTCATCATTTCTTGTTTGTGAAACAAAATAAAAAATACGAGTAATAAATAATAATAATAAATATTTTACAACATCACATCCATTGATCGGATTCCATTGTAAGTAGCTTAAGCACTTGTTTTACGGATATCAAAATCAACAGTGGATACACAAATAAACTTAAATATATTTAATAATACACCCAGACACGGAACAAACACCGATGTTCATCACACAAATATTTGTCCCGAGTGGGAATCGAACCCACAACCCTTGGAACCGTAGGTTATGAACCTGAGTCACTAGCCACTGTTCCACCGAGCCAGTCAAAGTACAAGATGAGGACATAAACTAACTAAGTTGGCGTAGCGATCCAAAATGAGTCAAGACTCATCTCTCATCATAAGCTAAGCTAATAATAAGATAAGCTCTGTGAAGGGTGTGACTTACTCTATGGTTTACAATCTTCCACCCTCTGGAATCACATTTTTATTAAATCTATATAATGCAATGTTTCGGTTAAGTGTCATACCAAACCAATGGAGAACAATCTTGATAGTTCCTATACCTAAAACAGGGGATAACAATAACTCGGAAATAAAATTAAGACCTATATCACTGATTTCTTGCTTGTGTAAACTATTTCACACTATGCTAGGTAAAAGACTTGAGTGGTATATAGAGAAAAATAAAATTGTATCGGGTGATACATGTGGCTTTCGAAGAGGTCAATCTTGTTTAGACTGTTTAGCTAGATTAGTAACATATATACAAGTAGGGTTTTCTAAAAACTGCCCAACTGCTGCTTGCTTTCTTGATATCGAAAATGCCTACAATAATATTTTAATAGAGAAAGTGGTAAGCATTTTGGATAATTTAAAAATAGGAAAAACAGTTTGCAAGTATTTATGGTCTTATCTAAGTGAAAGACATTTATTAATAAAAGGAGAAAAAGCTGGAAAGAATTATGAGGTCAGATATACTAATAAAGGGCTTGCTCAAGGAGACCCTATTTCTCCATTGCTATTTAATATAGTTACATATAACATTTTGCCTACAAATACATAGTGTTCATATATCTCAATATGCAGACGACTATGTTCTATATATTAGTCATAAAGATTTAAAAAAATGTGAAGATGATTTACAATCAGCAATCAATATAATGGTTAACATGTTAGATAATATCGGCCTTCAATTATCAAGCGATAAATCAAAAATTATGTATTTTTAGTAGAGGTTTAGAAGGACTCAGTTAATCGTAAATATTAATAATAAAACATTAGCAAACGAAAACACCATTAAGTATCTTGGAATCTGGCTAGATAAATCACTGCGATGGAACAAGCATGTGAATGAGGTGGCACAAAAACATCTAGGTTTTTGAATATCCTAAAAATTTTGTCAGGTCCAGGTTGGGGTATGCATCCCAACCACATTCGCTTGTTATATATATCTTTAATAAGAAGTCGTTTTGATTTTGGATGCTTTTTGTATGACAATGCGGCAAAGACCAATCTTCTTAAATTAGATCGTATACAGAATCAGGCTTTGAGAGTTATAGGAGGATTTGTTAGAAGTACACCGATCCATGTAATGGAGTCCGAAGTATGTATTCAACCTTTATTTCTAAGACGATTATATCTCGCCTATAAATACTGTCTGAAAAGTATGTCCTTATCAAATAATTTGACTATTAAGCTTCTTAAGGATCTGTGTGTAACGTGTAATGATAGTTATTGGCTACGACTAAAAAAACCCCTACTAAGGTCTGTATATAACGAATGTAAAGATCTTAATATTCATTGTTCAGATCCTATTGATATATTTAATCTTGATACCTGGGTAACTAATATACCTATAGATGGCATTATATGTTGTAATCTCGACTGTGTTAAGGGAGCAAAAGATAAACAAGGACATACTTTGAAGTTTGATGTTATTAGAGAGCTAAATATTAAATACTCGAGCTGGCATAAATTGTTTACTGACGGATCTAAGAGTGATAATGGTATAGGAGCCGCATATATTGATCCATCAAACAAAATATCTGGAACGTACAAAATTCAACAAAATGTGTGTATCATGACGACGGAACTTGTTGCAATTTTAGGGTCACTTAAGTACATAGAAAACTATAATATTAAAAAATGTGTAATACTTTCAGATAGCAAGAGTGGCCTTCAACACTTGGCTCGCTGCGCCTCTGGATCAAGCAGAGGTGTTCCGATTGCCTATGAGGTGCTGAACCACATTTACAAATTAATTATGTCATGTGATATTGAGCTAAGATTGCAATGGATTCCGTCTCATATAGGTTTACGTGGCAACGAGGAGGCTGACAAACTAGCAAAAATAGCTTCATTGTCTGGATCACCGTACTTGATTCGACCATTGAAATGAAATGAAATGAAATGAAATGAAATGAAATGAAATGAAATGAAATAATTTATTCTGCAAATAGATTTACATGAAATACTTTTTGCACGTCAAGTTGTAAATAAATTAATCACATATTACATAAAAATTCACAAGTTACATAATTCATTGATGTCCAAGCGAGCAGCTCATCATGTCCATGGATTTTTATCATTTAAGTAGTCTTCTACTTTATAATATGCTTTTTTCACAAGACACGACTTAATGAAAAGTTTGAAATTATAAAGGTAAATCAATAACATTTTGTGGAATCTTATTAAACAATTTTGTGCTTAAACCTAAGAACGACTTTCCAGTCTTTTGAAGCCTGAGCCTTGAAACGGCAAGCCTATGTTTATTTCTTGTGTTAAAATGGTGAGTATCCGATTTCTTATTAAATGATTGCATGTTCTTGTAAACATATAAGATACAGTCCAAAATGTACTGGGAAGCTACGGTTAAAATATCTATGTCTTTAAAAATATCTCTAAGGGAGTCACGCGGTCTTAAGCCATATATGGATCGGATAGCCCTCTTCTGTAATACAAAAATAGTCTGTATATCAGAAGCAGACCCCCACAGCAGAAGACCGTATGACATAACACTATGAAAATAGCTGAAATAAACTAACCTGGCCGTTTCAACGTCAGTTAAATTCCTGATTTTTCTAACTGCATACGCAGCTGAACTAAGTCTACCCGCCAAAACAGAGATATGAGGTCCCCAGTGTAACTTAGCATCTATAGTGATTCCTAAAAATTTTGTAGATTCGGTCAATTCTACAAGTTCGTTATTTACAATAATGTTAGTATCAACTTGTCTTACATTTGGCATTGTAAATCTCATACATTTAGTTTTTTTCGCATTTAACAATAAATTATTTGTATTAAACCATTGAAGAACTTGTGAAAGGGTACTATTTACCTCGTCGTAATTATTTTTACCTCTGTCAACCTTAAAAAAAATTTTATTCGGAAACGCTACCAAAATTTAAAAATTATTGTTTTCGACTTTTCAAGGAATATTTCGATAAAAGAAGTACAGAAAAAGGCATATGGTTTAAGATTATTCAATGTGAACCTCCTCGAATACCATGGTTTTATAATTTTAAATTAAAAAGAAAGTACAGTGTAACCTTAATATAACGAGACTCAATATAACGAATTTCTCGATATAACGATTTTTTCAAAATCCCCTAGAACTATCTATAAAAGCTAATATAAAATATGCCTTTACATTACGAACATATTTATCAAAACCCTTTTTATAACGAATTTTTAATCATTGCAGAAAATAAATGGATAATATTATTAACCTCTTTTTAACGATTTTTCTACCGATAACCTTGACATAACGTATCCTATCAATTATTCCCACTTAGTTGTACAATAGTAATTCATGTCTTGACAGGTTCAGACACGTTAAATTCTTCGTAAGGCAGTTATTGTCGTTTGATGCTCAGTAATGTAAACCATATTGTTTATAACGGTTGTTAGTTTTAATGTTGCAATGGCTGATATAAATTTTTTACCTTGTTAAAACGAATCGGAGTTAAATCTAACCTCTATATAACAAACCTCATTGTAACGAATTACGCGGTATAACGAATATTTTGTAATGCCCTTGAGTTTCGTTATATCGAGGTTGCACTGTATATTGTATTGCTTCATAGGTTTAGATCTGGACATTATCCGTCCAACAAATTCGCATATTTAATGCGAAAAGCTACTTGCCCTAATTGCGAGATTTGTGGTAGCTTAGAAGATGTGCAACACATCCTTACGGAACGTAAAAAGTATGATAGGGAAAGGGAGCTTTTTATGCAAAAGTTTAAAGTCCAAAATTATGATTTAAGAATGTTTACATCAATCTACCTACATCTGTGGCTGCTCAAAAACTAGTTGAAATATTTTTGCATAATTAACTCCCTCGCCCCGCAGTAACTAGTAAACTAGTAACTAAAAATGTAAGTAAATTAAGATTAGGTTTCGATGGGGCTGACATGTCGTAAGACAAAAGCCTCTAAATAAATAAAGATTATAAAAAAAAAAAAAAAGATAAGCTCCTCCACCTAAGCCGGTCCTACGCCACTTTTCGCCAGTCAACCACATCTAGACACGCGGTAGCGTGTCAAGCCAAGTTCAAGAAACAGAACTGGCGAGCCGCACCGTGTGTAATATGACACGAACCATTTGGAACCACTATGAAGGTCTGTCTTGGCAGTTTTCATATTTGAATTATAGCCGTCGCAAGTTCTAAGCCTACAAGTATTTGTCGGTTTTTATTTTATAATTCCGAAAATTTGGATTGTTGGTAGAAACTAGCGAGCGAACATAATAATACGTTGGTAGGTTTATAGAAACTAGCCAAGACAGACCTTCATAGGCTACCACCATACATTATCTTATGTTATAAGAAGATATGATAGGTATGTTATAGTGTTACTTATAAATAAATTTCAGGGTTGACCATTGAACTTGGCACCCATTTAGATCTCACTTCATTTGTCGTTGAAGTCAACAACCAAGGCAATTATCATAATATTGAACTTGGCTCTCATTTCACATTTATGTTTTTGATTGGATGGAGTTTGCGGGAATCTTTTACAACCGATGAGTACATACATATACATATATTTTTTTACCGTTGTCATCCTACTGCTAGGTAAAGGTCTCCTCCAAACTTGTCCACGGCTCTCTATTCAAGGCTTGGGCTTGCCAATTCCTTGATAGCTGAACCAAATCGTCGCACCATCGAGTACAATAATTTTATAAGTCGCGGACGGCCGCTAGGGCCGTCCGCGACTTTGTCCGCGTATTAATGGTTTTTAGTAGCAATGATGTATTAATTTTTCCAGCTACCTCCATACCATCCTTACTAATATTATAAATGTGAAAGATTGTAAGTGTGGATGTATGGGTGTATGGATGTTTGTTACTCTTTCACGCTCAAACTTCTGAACCGATTTTCATTTATAAAACTTGGTATGGAGGTAGCTGGCACTCCGGATAGACACCAGCGCTATTTTTTTTTAAATTTAACCCCCATGGGGTTCATTGGGGGTTAGCGAAAATCACTCGATTTTTATAAAACTTGGTATGGAGGTAGCTGGTACTCCGGAGAGACACCAGCGCTATAGATTTTTATAAAACGTCTGGTACGGAGGTAGCTGGCTATTTCAATACATTGAGTGCATTGCTACTAAAACCCACATTAATACGCGGATAAAGTCGCGGGCGGCCGCTAGTGTTTTATAAAAATCTATAAACGTAAAAGTTCTCCCATACTAATTTTCACTAGTCTAGTCCAAGGTCCAAGGTCCCACTAGCCTCACCTCAGCGATGTGGTCCCTGAGCGGCTCCCGCAGATGGGGCTGCGCGGCGGCGAGCGTGGCGCGGCGCGGCGCCCCCAGCACCAGCCGCTGCAGGCTCTCGCCCGCGCCCTCCGCCCCAGCCGCGCCGCTCTGCGAACATACACGCGTACGCGTTAGGTGCACTAGCTGTGCCAGCGACTTCGTTCGCGTTTCCCCCGTTTTTTACATATTTTCCATTGTATCTTTGCTCCTATTGGTCGCAGCGTGATGTTATATAGCCTAAAGCCTTCCTCGATAAATGGTCTATACAACGCAAAAAGATTTTTTCAAATCGAACCAGTAGTTCCTGAGATTAGCGCGTTCAAACAAACAAACAAACTCTTCAGCTTTATAATATTAGTATAGATAGCTGTGCCAGCGACTTCGTTCGCGTTTCCCCCGTTTTTTACACATTTTCCATTGTATCTTTGCTCCTATTGGTCGCAGCGTGATGTTATATAGCCTAAAGCCTTCCTCGATAAATGGTCTATACAACGCAAAAAGATTTTTTCAAATCGAACCAGTAGTTCCTGAGATTAGCGCGTTCAAACAAACAAACAAACAAACAAACAAACAAACAAACAAACAAACTCTTCAGCTTTATAATATTAGTATAGATTTACATTGAACGAGCGAATGCTCATTCTATCTAGGCTTACCAACTATACTGTTTTAAACAGTATTATACTGTTTTTCCCTCAATTGTACTTTTTACTGTTGAACAAAAAAAAAGTATACAAAATACTGTTTTCCGATCGAAATGGATACACGAAGGACGATCACACAAATTTATTTTTATTCCAGCCGGGAACCTCAAACAAAATTAAAATACTGTTCATTTTCCTAAGATACTGTTTATTTTTCTTTTCTGATCTGAATATACTTTATTTCATGTAAAATAAGTTGCCAATCCTAATTCTATCCCCACTACATCAAATTCTCTGCGCCTACGCCTGTTTACACTAGGAGAATTTGATGTAGTGGGGATAGAATGAGCATTCGCTCATTTGATGTAAATGCACCCTTAGGCGAACATACACGTTATACAGGGTGACTTGAAGATAGATGCAAAGCTTGGACGCAAAAGTAGTATAGACCATAACTCTAATGGTCCATGGACATTAGAGCCATGGTTGTATTAGCCCAAAGTTTCACAAATGTTTTTAAATATATTTTTTTTATAAGAAACCCAAACTTTTACATTTAATTGCTAATAATGGCCAAATTTAATGAATAAGTAAGTGTTTTATTAATTTTCTGAATTAAATTAATGTGTAACCAACATGAAAAAAAACACGTTCTAAGGCATTATGTGAATATATGTGTGTTTCATAAATTAGTGTGTGTGTGTGGGTGTGTGCGTGTACGTGTGCGTGTGCGGGAGTGTGTGCGTGTATGCGTGTGTAGCATCCTAGCATCATTTATAGTCTTTTTCACCTAAGATGATCCCTGTGACACTTCATTGTGTTCTGAATCACGCATTTTACGCATTTTTTTTAAAATATTTTTATACTTTTAAATGATAAACAGTATCATTTAGTTTAATTTTATGTAATAGAACATTTAAAAAAATACCTATGCAGTTCGTATACGTAGAATGGAATGTAGTATGTTCCATTCTACGTATACGAACTGCATAGGTACTTTTTTTAAATTTTCTATTACATTACATTAAACTAAACGATACTGTTTGTCGTTTAAAAGTTTAAAATGATTTATTTTAATATTTTTCCTAATGACGCCGCAATAAAATAAAAAAAAAGTGTGCAAAAAAAATATTTTCGTTTGTCAAACGTAAAATGCGTGATTCAGAACACAATGAAGTGTCACAGGGATCATCTTAGCTGAAAATGTGTATAAGAGGAGTATGTGTGTACTCCGAGTGTCGTCACCTGGTCCCCATGAGCCCTGTGCTCGTCCCGGATGGCTCGCAGCACGCGCCGCACCATGTTGGCTGCCACCAGCTCGTGAGGCAGCGCGCGCGTGATCTCGCGCCCGGCGCCGCGCACCGCCGTGATCAGCTCACTGAACAACAAAGTCAAAGTCAAAGTTGTTATTGCTAAGTGTTGTAACACGTGTTATTGTTAAAACAGGATGTTTTATACATATTTTTTACTAGCTGTGCCAGCGACTTCGTTCGCGTTTCCCCCGTTTTTTACACATTTTCCATTGTATCTTTGCTCCTATTGGTCGCAGCGTGATGTTATATAGCCTAAAGCCTTCCTCGATAAATAGTCTATACAACGCAAAAAGATTTTTTCAAATCGAACCAGTAGTTCCTGAGATTAGCGCGTTCAAACAAACAAACAAACTCTTCAGCTTTATAATATTAGTATAGATCTAGACGCGTCAGCTAATCAAGCCAGGTTCAAGAAACAGAACTGGCGAGCCGCACCATGTGTTTTCAATTGGAGCCAAGCCAAAACAGACCTTAGGCTACAATACATTACCTAATGCTATATGAAGATAAAATATGTTATACTGTTACTTATAAACACATTTCAGAACCGACCATTGAACTTGGCACCCATTGAGATGTCACTTCTTCTGTCGTACCCTTGTTGGGTGATGCAATATGCACAATGTAGAATAAAAATTCATTTTAACAAAAAGAAAACCGCCTTCAATGCCCTGACATACAAAAAATTACAACATACTATCAAACCAACATATAAATAATTCGTTTTCGAAGTAAGTCCTGGTGGCATATAATTGAACATTTTCCCATGGTGCCATCATAAAATGGTTTGAGCATAATTTTTTATTTCCTAACTGATATATGATGATGGCTTGGAGTAGCCTCATCATCGTCACCGGACATGAGGGGGAGCGGATGGCGCCCACCCCACAGGCATCCAGTGATCTACAACATGTCAGCAACCACTAACTGTTGCCTATACAGGGTGTCCCAAAAAGTAGTGTCAAGCGGAAGTCCTGAGATAGAACACCCCGTGGGGCATCCGAAACACCCCCATGTATGTTCCGCGATTTTTTATAGTTTTCGAGTTATGATTATTTTTCTAAAATTTTGAGAATAACTGACCTAACCGACTAAAAATATTGTAGAGAAAAAAGTATTTGACTTTTTTGAGTAATTCTTTTTGCAAATCAATTTTCATGAGTTTTTCTTTAACGCCTAAAATATTTGTCTCCATAACTTATATGGAAAATATCAAAATTATGGTACAAACTGAAAAGTTACGTTCTGTAAATAATGTCTTACAATTTCAACGTTAAATTTACAATATTAGGAGGTAGCTGCATGGCTCCTAAATAACTTTAAAAACTGCGCTAAACTCTCAGCTTTCATAATCATTAATAAAAACTGGTACTTAATGGGCTACTTTTGCTGAAATCGGACTTCAAAGACAGAGAGGTGGAAAAATCATTTAAATTTGCCATTTGAATACGAAGTATTATTTGGACATTTTATTATTTCTAAAGTTACTAAGATTGTTAACAATCAAAATTATACCAGAAATGCTAAGAAATAACCACTTGAAAGTTTAATTTCTGATACTTAAAAAATTAATTAAGTTTAAAAATGGGAACTTTATTCAAAAAAAAAGTTATCGTTTTTGATTTATTTATTGTAACAAGTTTATAAGTAAAAGTTTATTAAAGTCCGTAAAGAAAGCAAAGTTCGTCAAGTTCTTCGTAACAAAGGTATTGCATGTGAAAACAGTGTTAGCGCAATGAAACTTAAATTAAACAAAAAAAATCATCCAAATGTTTGCATCTGAGTGCTCCTGTATTAAATTTAGGTTTGTTAACAAACTGACTAACTTTCAGAATAATAAAATGTCCAAATACTTCGTATTCAAATGGCTAATTTTATGATTTTTCCACCTCTCTGTCTTTGTAGTCCGATTTCAGCAAAAGTAGCCCATTAAGTACCAGTTTTTATTAATGATTATGAAAGCTGAGAGTTTAGCGCAGTTTTTAAAGTTATTTAGGAGCCATGCAGCTACCTCCTAATATTGTAAATTTAACGTTGAAATCGTAAGACATTATTTACAGAACGTCTCTTTTCAGTTTGTACCATAATTTTGATATTTTTCATATAAGTTATGGAGACAAATATTTTAGGCATTAAAGAAAAACTCATGGAAATGGATTTGCAAAAAGAATTACTCAAAAAAGTCAAATACTTTGTTCTCTACAATATTTTTAATCGGTTAGGTCAGTTGTTCTCAAAATTTTAGGAAAATAATCATAACTCGAAAACTATAAAAAATCGCGGAACATACATGGGGATGTTTCGGATGCCCCACGGGGTGTTCTATCTCAGGACTTCCGCTTGACACTACTTTTTGGGACACCCTGTATATGCCTTTTCATATTTGATTTTGTGTTGACATCCAATGATTAATTATGTGTTTGTTTAAGCCCAAGTATAGTTGTCATGGTTTTTTCTCTTTATAATAGGCTATCAAGATAACCTCACTCTATCTGATGGTATACAGAAGTGAGATCCACATATAAGGTTGACGGGCACAATAGACCATTCCATGCATTAAATAAATAAATAAATATTTCACAACATCACATACATCGATCTGATCCCGTGGTAAGTAGCTTAAGCACTTGTGTTACGGAAATCAGAAACGACAGTGGATACACAAATATACTTAAATATATTAAAATAACACACCCAGACACGGAACAAACACCGATGTTCGTCACACAAATATTTGTCCCGAGTGGGAATCGAACCCACGGCTCTTGGAACCGTAGGTAGTGAACCTGGGTCACTAACCACTGTTCCACTGAGCCAGTCAAGTCATGCATTAATGACACGGGGCAGAAAAGAGGAACTAAACCAGACTGCTTAGATTTCCGATATACTCACAAGGCTGTGGCGTTCTCCGAGTCCACTATGATCTGCTCCAGGAGTGAGAGAGTGGCCAACGCAATGTTGTTTGAGCCTTCAATCTTCCTGGAAACCAAATAAGATACAAATCAAATAAATATCACATACATTGATCCGGCACAAAAATAAATATAAAAACACACCCAGCAGACATGGGGCGAACAAATATTTGTCACAACAGGGAAACAAACCCAATTCACAGTGTAATTTTTTGCCCTTTATTTATGATCACAAATACACAAATAGTTCAAAGTCAAATTCAAATGATTTATTGCATACATGTTGGGTTACAGATGTTAATAAATGGATATGTACAACATGTACCCTGTTAGGAGCGTAGCAAAACTTAAAAAATAAAAGTAAAACTAACTTAACTTAAAAAATAAAAATAATTAATTTAACAAATATATACCTATAAAATAATAACATTTTTGAATTGACTATTGCGAATTATCAAAATACTCAGCCAGTGTATAGAAACATTTTTCAATCAAAAACCTTTTCATGTTTGTCTTGAATATTTTATCACTCATCTCTTATTTTAAATTGTTAGGGATGTTATTATAGATTTTTGCACACATGCTATACGGACCTGATTTGACCAATTCTAATTTCGATTCTTGGGAAGCTAATTTATTGCGAGGGCGTAAGTTTAGAGGCCTTGATTGAACTGGAAACAGTGCCATGTTTTTTCTTACAATTACACAGACTTCTAATATGTAGATGCAAGTGAGAGTCAAAACATTTTCTCTAATAAAATAGGGTTTGCAGCTTACCATGTTGTCAATATTAACAATAATCCGAAGGCATTTCTTTTGTAAGACAAAAAGTTTATGAGCGTCCGTACTGTTACCCCACATTATGATTCCGTATTGTAGCCATGCGTGAGCATATGCATAGTAAGCACAGATGGCTGTTTTTAGGTTTGTTGTTTTTAAATTGTAAAGAGCGTATCAAAATCTTGATAATTTGGAGTGAATTACTTTAATATGATTTTTCCAATTGAGGTGGGAGTCTATATTTATACCAAGTAGCGGGAAGGAATCTACGCTGTCTATTTGTACATTTTGGTAACTATATTTAATTTCCAAATCTGCTTTTTGGTATGGTTTATATTGCATTAGTTTTGTTTTCGAAAAATTTATGATGAGATTGTGATCTTTCAGCCAATTGGATGTTTCGTTTAGTACATTATTCAAACTATTTTGTAGAGTACTAATATTCTCACAAGGAATTACTATAGATAAATCGTCTGCAAAAAGGGTACACTGAGTATTAACAATTTTGGGCAAATCATTGATATATATCAGAAATAGAATACATCCTAGAACACTACCTTGTGGTATTGATCCTGTGACTTTTACTTGGTTTGATCTAACGTTAGTCAGTTTTCCTGTTTCTAGGTCATAATGATCTATTTCAACATACTGGACTCGGTTTACAAGGTATGATACGAACCAGTTATAAGCAGGACCCCTGACTCCAAAACCATATAGTTTTTGTAAAAGTATATTAAATCTTACTCTATCATATGCTTTACTCATGTCTAACAGAATTCCTATAGCGTATTTCTTATCATTTATGATGTTAAGTATTTTGTATATATATTTAAATACTGCTAGTGTTGTCGATCTGTTTTTTCGAAAGCCGTATTGATGTTCACTAAATAAATTATATTTTTCACAAAAGGAGTACAGACGAAGTGACATGGCACCCTCAAATATTTTAGCAAAGGTAGGGAGAAGAGCAATCGGGCGATAATTATTGCAATCTGTGGGATTTCCTTTTTTATGTAAGGGCTTAATTATTGAGACTTTTAGTTCTTCCGGTACGATACCTTCTTCAAAAGATTGGTTAATTAGATATGACATCACGGGGGCTAAAATATCTGAACACTTTCTTATTAGTGATGGAGGTAGCTTATCGTGACCAGAACTACTTTTGTTTTTGAGGGATCGTATTAATTTTGCGGTTTCTTTAATAGTAATCGGTTCCAAATACAAGGAGTTTGTGACTTGAGGGCTCACTTGGCGTCTTCCTAATGGTGAGCCGGTACTTTCACTGCCCACACATGAGAAGAAGTTGTTGAAATTATTTGCTATAGAGAAAGGGTCGTCAGTTGATTTTTTGTTTATAACTAGTTGTATGTTTTTATTTGTCTTAGGTGTTTGTTTATTTGTTTGTTTTTTACTATTCTCCACATTGCTCTTACTCTGTTATTAGAATTTTGCATATCCTTGATGTTTTGTATTTTTTTAGATTTCTGAACTGCTTTTTTTCAGTAATTTTTCGTACTTCTTATACATAATATTTAGTGTCGGATTATTTCCTTGAGAAACTAACATCTTTAAAAACCTTTTATTTTTACACGATATCTTTATTCCTTTAGTTAACCATTTCTTTTGTTATTGTTTTTTATTTTTATTTGTGATTTTGGTATGAATTCGTCTAATAATTTTCGCATAGTTTCACTAAATATATTATAATTTTCATTAACCTTTGAATGTATCGTTATTATTTTAGCAAAGTCTATCTCTTTCAGTCTATTTACAAATTGTTGTACATTTTTCTCGTTATATATTCTTTTCTCTAAATAATATGTTTGATTTTTGAATGTTTTTACTATTGGTATGCTTACTATTATTCCTCTATGATCTGAAAACCCGTATTCTATAACGCAAGTTCTTATATTTTTATAGTAAAAATTACTAAATATTAGATCGATACAGGAAGCTGTGCTTTTAGTAATCCTGGTTGGCTCTCGTATTTGCTGATAATAATTATAGCTACTCATTAAATCTAGTAGTATGTAAATGATACATTGATGATACTGTTATTTCAACAGAAATTGATAGATTGAAAACATATTATTTTAAGCTTTCGCGTTCCATTACAATAAATAAAATATTAGTCTTTATGGGTCTACACTCAAATATCATGGAACCATGATTGGTGTAACCCAGTCGAAACGTCGGTCAGTAAGTAGCTATGTATTTGCTACCCCTTATAACATGTTGTTGATAATTACCAGCTGTCTGACTCTTGTTAGTAAGTCTGTCTTATAATCTTCATGTAAGATTTTATTATAATGATTCAAATACTTAGTCATAAGACTAATTACATTGCCATTTCTATGAAAAACATTACACTTTTTGATATTAATAATGGGTGATGAAATACTGCAAGGAATTGGTTAAATTATAATGATCATCAGACCATGTTATATGCCTTCTGATTCAGATATTACATTTGGCACATAGAATGCACGTTATCAATTTGTAACTTTTTACTTGACAATCTTTTATTTTTGGCGTGGAAAGAGCAACTTTTTTCGTTAAAATAATTAACTTACCCATACTTGATGTCAGACACAAACTTTACCACTTTCTTCTCGTGTTTCTCATCCAGTTCCTTAATAACTTCTTCTATGAGCGACATATTTACTGGATGTGATCGAAATAAAAACTATTCTAATTGAAATAATTCTTCAATTTAATATTTAACAAAATAATAACAACGTAAGCTGTAACATAACCTCAACAATTTCTGTGACAGGCAAACGAAAAGTGACAAGTGAGCAAATCTCAAAACGCCTAAAAAACATTTTTTACGTAAAACGGAACAGATTTGTTAACCCTTATGAGACATGATTTTGATTAATTATTATTATTCTATAGGTAATTAATTTATATGCAGGAATGATCATGACAAGAACAAAGCCTAAAAATACTCGGTGTGCCGATGAAAATATTCCTTTTCAAATGGTTCCACTCAACTGAACTCTCAGTATCTCTAGCGATAGAAGTTTGAATTGCGATGTTTTCAAGTCTTCTCCTCTTGACATTTTGTTGAGAGGAGTCTTCAGTGGATAAAGATCTATCTCGTGTTCTATTTTTCTTTGATATAACTTCTGAATTTAAATTTGAAGTAGAAGAAGAAAGAGATGTAGAAGTTGTGCTGAAATGATGGACTGATTCTTCAGCAGACATGGATCTAGCTTCAGGCATTCTGTATTCAGCTGATTCAATTTGCTGACCACTTCCCGCCAAGGACATTTCTGTTCTGAATGCAATATCAGTGTACGTGGCTGACAATGCTGATTTATCCGACTCTAACAGTCCCCCAGAATGTGATTCTATCGCTGAAGATACATGTTCCTGTCTGCGCATTATCTCTACACTCTTCTCTTGAGTTGCAGTAAGGTTCTCCTCGAAATTTTCTTCTTTTGACCTTTCGCCATCTGGAGTGCCTGAAAGGAAAACCAGTAAATTCAACTGTGATGCTTTTATAAAAAGAAAATACTTTTTCATAGTAAAAACTGACTAGAATCAGAAGGAAAGTGAAGGTTATTTTAATCTTTTTATATATGAAACCTAATTAAGAAAGGGTTAGATTAAGAAGGCCATGGTTTGTACTGCCTATTTCGGCTAGCACTTCACTTGTGATAATAAATTAAATTAAGTACCCAGTGAATTCTCCTCATTCTCTGTTTCCACGCCAGGTCCATGGAAGCTGTCATTTTCTTCTGATGAATGTAGTGATAGTTCACCATCTTTACCACGAGAGGGTAAAAAAAATTCTTCGGCATTAAATTGTAACCGCCTTGGTTTTAAGACAGGACTAAGAATAAAAGTGCTGTCATCGTCGTCTGCGGTATTTTCTTGAAGATTTTGTTTCGGGGTTGATGTGTCTATTTCACGTCGCCTTGACTTCGAATGCACGTCTGCTACAATAGTCACTTGAGTCGCAAATAATGACTGAGTACTTGAATCTTCAGTTAAACTCTTTGCTGCTTTAGAACTGGTTCGATTCAAATTTTGAGGAAGCTGTCTAACGTAATCAAAAGTATTGCTGTCTCCTTCTAATCCATTACCAGTAACATTTGTGGGAGTTGGTCTAGATGTGCGGTCAGGCAAATATTCGAAGCAAACTTCAGACCCTTCCTCACTGCTTAGATGTTCTTCGTTTGAATTTTGTGAACTTATGATTTCGAATTCTCCGCCATAAACTTCAATTAAGTCATCAATAGAGTTACTTTGCGCATTGAAAAATAGTTTTTTATACAATTTCTTCATTTTATGTTCCAGGTCTTTGTAAAACTGATCAGGATGATCGTGACGATTGGGAGCTCTCTCTATAATGAGAGGTGGTAGGGGACTGTGCGGTCTTGAAGGTGGTACATCTGAGGGGGATTTGGCTGCATATCTCGATTCTTGTTCTTCAGGTACTGGGGACAGCACTGCGGAAAAATAACGAAGTTAAGTTCTAAGCTATTTGCCTATGAAACGGTTACTAATTTTTGTCATCAAAAGTCCGTAAACCAAAATGACATGACATAGAAGGACCAGGACCATTCTAATACTAAATAATAATAATTAAATACTTACGAGGAACATCTTGAAATAAACTGCGAATCAAATAGGTTTTCCTCCGTTCCCAATCTTCTTCATAATTGCGCCACATTTTAAAGAAATTAAATAAAAGATGAATATTGATGAAAATTATTTCAAGATTTAAATAAGTGGGGTGGGTAGTTCAGAATTGTACCCATTTCAAAATATTATTTAGAGTCACCCACACAATATTAGTACGAATTAGGGCTTATCAAAATCGTTCTTTAACAAATAAAAGATAAATAATATAATTTTCAAACTAATAGATTTTAATACTTTATTAAGATTTTATTGTTCATTTTGCATTTTAATATAGGGTTAACAATGGAAACGTTTCGTTACACGCAGTGATATTTTTCACAGCTGTTCGCACTTCACCTACTTCACTCATCGAAATGCCAAATTGAGCTGTCATTTCGGAAACACTAATGTTTCAAATCAATAATTAATTTCATGCAAATAAAGTGCGCTTTTCTTATTATCTAAGCAAATTTCCGTTATGAAATGAATGTGAAGTTGTGTGTTTGTGAGAAGTGGATTATTCCAACATGGTTCGAGGGTGATAGGAGTAACTTTCACGGAAATATTCGCGACCGAAGTCTCCGCTCCGCTTCACCGATTGTTAAGCACGGAAATGTTGTATTTTGCCGTGAACGCTGATCGAGACTGATTAAAATGGACCTTTCCCCGGACGATGATAGCTTCCAAGGCCGTTTGCTGCACCAGGTATTTGTTTGAAACGTAAAAAAAAAGGAAAATGCTGGCTGGTTGAAAGTGAAAAAAAAGTCGAAAGAATGCGAGTTGATGTGTGGTTTCGCAACGCACGGATGTCGCCAGCGCGCTATTTCGGTTGTGAGCCGCTTAACTTAATGGTCGTCGCAAATTTGCTGTGGAATTGCACAAATTTCGCTCCAACATTGTTTACGACCATCTGTTTTGAATGCGTGGGTCGGCGGGAAGGTTCTTATTTAAATACCTGTAATTTATTTATATTGTGAGGGAAGAGATTGTAATACCTCCTAATATATTCCTTTGTAGATAAATTATTTAAAAAAAAATCAATGAGATTCATGAATGTTTTAGGTAATTAATAAAAAAAATACAATAAAAGTTATTTATGTTTATTAATTTTTTTATATGCAATATACACACTAGTTACGGCAATTAATAATGTAACTTGCATGTAACTCGCAAAAAAATGACCTAGATATAAACTTAGCAATTTTTATGTTCATTCATGTAAGACCTTCAGTGCAAGGTTTGCTGATAAAAACTTGTCTTGATCAAGTTGTGAGCCATTCCCTCTCGGGTTCAATACCCAGAACAAATATTTGTTTTGATGGACATCAGTGTTATTCCCATATGTCTGGGCGTGTTATCAGTAACACATTCATAATTGAGTTACTGAATGTGTTGCTAAATACTATAATAATAATAATATATTTCTTTATTTCCTCTTCACAAAGGTAGTGTACATAATATTTAAGAACTAATAATACTTAGGAGCTAAGTTACCAGTGTGAGAGACTGGTGTCTATACTATACTAGGGTAAACCCTGTGTGACGGATCGCCAGGCCCCCACCCTCAGACTTAAATGAATAAACAGTTCATATTATTTGTAATAATCAGGAAAAACAGCAAAAAGAAACATAAGAAAGAATAGCAAGAAGAACTAAACAACAAATTCAATGAATAATACTTTTTTGTTCACTTTTAATTTTTTGGAGAAGGTTGTTATGAGAGAAAATATAAAGAAATTGCACAGAATAGTTAAAAAAATAAGTACCTACTTATTGGCACTTTGAAGATTGCCATGACCACTAGTCCTTACTAATATTATAAATGCGAAAGTAACTCTGTCTGTCTGTCTGTCTGTCTGTCTGTCTGTCTGTCTGTCTGTTACGCTTTCACGCATAAAGTACTGAACCGATTTAAACGAAATTTGGCACAGATATAGTCCAGAGCCTAGAAACGGTTATAGGCTACTTTTTAACCGACTGCGCTATAAAGGAGTAATGTTTTAGCCGTTAAACATCTCTACGCGGACGAAAGTCGTCACAGCCACTGGACGGATCGAGATGAAATTTAGCATGCAGGTAGATGTTATGACGTAGGCATCCGTTAGGACAGGATTTCCCGAAATTCCCACGGGAACGGGAAATAACGGGAAAATCCTTTTGTATGAAAAATACTAACCGCATAAGTTAGACGCTTGAAAATTGACATGGAGATACCTTAATAAATTAAAAGCTTAGTTGCAACAGGATATTGTAAAATTCCCACGGGAACAGGAGTAATAGGAAAAAACTTTTGTATGAAAAAATCTAAACCGCGATATAGATAGACGATTGAGATTTGGCATGCAGGTACCCTAATGAACGTAAAGCTTACTTCCAACGCGATCTTACAAACTCCCCTTGGGAACGCGAGTTATTCGGAAATAACTTACATACACATACATACATACATAACTTCTGTATGTAAAATTCCTTACGGGGTTGAAATATATTATATAGAGATAGAGATATACCCGAAGCGAAGCGAGGGCGGGTCGCTAGTTTATTATATTTGACCCTGCCTGGCGGTTTCAAGACTTGTGTGGGTTTGATTCCTCTCAGGACAAATATTTGTGTGATGCAAATCAGAGTTTGTTCCTGTTGATTCTGATATCTGTTACACAAGGGCTTAGGCTACTTACCAGGGGATCAGATCAATGTACTATGTGATGTTGTGAAAAAAAAAATCATAAATCATTTAGAAATTCAGGTATATTAATTAATTACTTTGCTAGGTGACTGTCAATAAGATAAGATACTTAGAAGGGACAACAACAGGGCAGAGCTGCTCCCCTGCCCCCCTCGTTATGCCCATGCCACAGGATCTTCAAGATCAAGGCCTTCTCTTACAATGTCATCAATAAAGTATTAGTGCTATATAGCAGCTAACATCAATGTTGTACTAGGTTAGTATCCTTACTAATATTATAAATCCGAAAGTAACTCTGTCTGTCTGTCCGTCTGTTACGCGTTCACGCATAGAGTACTGGACCGATTTAAATGAAATTTAGAACAGGTATAGTCCAGAGCCGAGGAAAGGTTGTAGGCTACTTTTTAACCGGCAGCGCCATAAGGAAGTAATGTTTTACCCGTTTAACGTCTCTATGCGGACGAAGTCTCGGGCGGAAAGCTAGTTATTAATAAGTTGATTATTGTTTTTATACTTCAGTTGGTTTCATTAATAGTGTTACTTTTAGGGCCCCATTTAAACATAGTTAAAGGTTAAATGGGACCCTATTAGGTACTAACCCTCGGCCATCCATCTGTCTGTCTCCAAGCTGTATCTCATAAACCTTGATAGCTAGAAACCTATTGAAATTTTGTATATGATGTATTTCCGTTGCTGCTATAACAACAAATACTAAAAATTAAAAAAGATAAATTAAGCAGGGTCCCCATACAATAAACAAGTTTTTTTTTACATAATAGGGAATATGCATAAATCTGCAAACTTGAATTTTTCAACAACTTTTGAAAAAAGGCTTAAACATATACTAAAATTTGAAATTAAAATGAAAATAGGTTCACAAACGAAGGATTTATAAGGAACTAGCTGTGCCAGCGACTTCGTTCGCGTTTCCCCCGTTTTTTACACATTTTCCATTGTATCTTTGCTCCTATTGGTCGCAGCGTGATGTTATATAGCCTAAAGCCTTCCTCGATAAATGGTCTATATGTCACCGTAAAATTGCAAATAAGGATAGATTGCAATCTATCTCGCGAGATTGTGAACTGTCGAATAATTGTGAACTATAAGTTCACGGTTGACTTTAAGGCCGACCAATCAGGGACAGCCTTCGGACGGCTGTCCTAAGGCTGTCCCTGATTGGTCGGCTATAGGCTATGCCTATAACTGACCAATCAGGCATTGACATCATTGACAAGTGACATATTTAAGATCGCAATTTATCAGTTTCACTTCGATAGATTGCAATCAGATGAATAATCACACGATAAATTGTAAGCATCATGTTATGGTTCACAATTATTCGACAGTTCACAATCTCGCGAGATAGATTGCAATCTATCCTTATTTGCAATTTTACGGTGACATATACAACGCAAAAAGATTTTTTCAAATCGAACCAGTAGTTCCTGAGATTAGCGCGTTCAAACAAACAAACAAACTCTTCAGCTTTATAATATTAGTATAGATTTGTAAAATTGCTGTTTGTTTTCCTTAAATTGGTCTATTGGTAGCAAGCGCTGCGTAAGTACTGTGTGGTCCCCGGTTCGAGTCTGGGGTCGGGCAAAATTTGTGTAAGTATATTTGTCACGGGTGGGAAACGAACCCACAACTCTTGGAACACTAGGTAGTAACTTGGGTCACTAACCACTGTTCCACCGAGCCAGTCAATGTTGATCTATACTAAAGTCACCTGTGTTGCCATCTCCAGGCGGCCCTATGGGACAATCTAAAAACCTAGCGAAATATTTTTTTCATTCTACCGATTTTAGTTCTTAGCGTTACCGATAGGGGCCCTATACATTTTTTCATTGACATTTACATAGACGAATCGAGTCTTGTACTTTTAAACTCATGGTAACGCTACAGGGTAGGCGAACCAATGATACGCGTGCCGTTGATGGCACGCGACACTATCTTTTGGGCACGTCGCCGATCATAAAACATGTGTAAAAATGTGTTAAGTATAGTCTGTTTGTTAAGACTTGTCTTATTTTGTAAACAAATATGGCGTCTCGTGACCAGAGACTAAAATAGACGAATTGGCCGTACCAATGAATATTTCACACAACATCACATACATTGATCTGATCCCGTGGTAAGTAGCTTAAGCACTTGTGTTACGGGTATCAGAATCAACAGTGGATTCACAAATATACTTAAATATATTTAATAATACACCCAGACACGGAACAAACACCGATGTTCGTCACACAAATATTTGTCCCGAGTGGGAATCGCACCCACGACTCTTGGAACCGTAGGTAGTAAACCTGGGTCACTAGCCACTGTTCCACCGAGCCAGACTATGGATAGTGTTAGTACCGAATGAACGAATGATGATTTATACTAAAGTAGCTCCTGTTCCCATCTCCAGGCGGCCCTATGGGACAACGTGGAGCTGCTCACAGAGCTGCTAGCGAGCGGGGCCGCGGCGGACGCGTGTGACGCGCGCGGGCGCACGGCGCTGCACGCGGCCGCGCTGGCGGACCGCAGCCGCTGCCTGCGCGCGCTGCTGCGGGCAGGGGCGGAGCCCGACGCGCGAGCGCCCACGCCTCAAGGGGGGGAGGTGAGTGAGGGCTGCGTTGTCAGCTTTAAAATAAGGTGGCCGACCGATTTCGGCCATGGCGGTCGATCTCAATTGAGATCAGCCAAGTGCGCAGGACATATTATAGTGCACAAGTGTACGCGCAAACACAAGTGCACTCTCTATTCCCTTATTCTCATAATTCGGTGAGACGGCAATCCGACATGACCGATGAGAGATCGGGCGCAGGATCACCGGCTTAACGTGCTTTCCGAGCCACGGGCGTTCAACCGCCAATTTCCTAACTCCGGGCTGAGTAATGTCATCACAGAAAAACTCACACAAATTTTGCCCGACCCCGTACTCGAACCGGGGACCTCGCGGTCCTAACGCAGCACTTGCTACCAATAGACCAACGAGGCAGTTAGTTAGGTTGTCAGCTTTAGTGTGGTAGTAGTAGAGTAGCTCTAGACCAGGGTAGGCGAACCAATGGCACGCTTGCCATTGATTGCACGCGATGACGCGACACAATATTTTGGGCTCGTCGCCGATCATAAAACATAATATGTTACATATTGTTACGACCACGAGGGACCGGGCAAGCGGAATTAGTCTTATCGTCGTATGGATAAGGTCTATATTCGCTTGCACGGTCGTAGCGTGCTCTAGCGTAATAATAATAGTGTTACAACCACGAGAGACCGTGCAAGCGAAATTAGTCTTATCGACGTATGGATAAGGTCTATATTCGCTTGCACGATATTACGTCACACACTCTGGTCGGTCGGAGCAAGCTCCAGCGAGTTCTAGAGATTTCGATCTCGCGAGAATATTCTCGACGCCACGCGAAGAGCTGCGTCTCTGGGTATAAAAGCGGGATGTACGACGCGACGGGACAGTTCCGATTTGGGAAAGCGAAGCGAATCAGTCTCCTGCGAACTAAGAGTGATCGAGTGCGTTACCTGCGAATAGTTTCAGTGCAATTCAGTGTATTAGTGTGATTCAGTGCTTTAGTGTAATTTAGTGTTCCGTGTTTAGTGTTGTAATTAAGTGTTTTTAATTGTGTTTTTAAGTGTTTAATTGTGTAATTGTTAGTCGATAAATAAATTAATTGTCTTTTGGTGACTTTTGGCGTATCTTGAATTAAACGTACCCCGTTCCCGCAACAATTGGTGTCAGAAGTGGAATTCAAGATGCCTCTTACACCACGAGAAGACAGTGAGGGTCGAGTAACAAGGAGTCAAACCGCGGCCCTGCATGAGGGTGAAGGCACTTCAACGGAGGGATCAATTCAAACATCAATTGGGCCTGTGGAGCTTGCAGACTTATTTAAAATGCTGCAGACACAAGCCCGTCGCCAGGAGGAGCAAGCCCGTCGCCAGGAGGAGCAAGCCCGTCGCCAGGAGGAGCAATTCGCTAAACTGAGGGAAGAACAAGCCCTTCGCCAGGAAAAGCAAGACCTTCGCCAGGAAGAGCTAAGCAAGAGTTTGTTGGGGGCTATTGAGAAGAAGCACGAAGTATTAGAAAAGCAGATTGATGCTCTCAAAGATGATGTGCTAAGCGTCAAGACCCAACACGAAGATCGACTCACCCAACACGAAGATCGACTCATCCAACATGAAGATCGATTCACCCAACATGAAGATCGATTCATCCAACATGAAGACCGATTCACCCAACACGAGGATCGTCTGAGTCAGGTGGATGCTGAGATGCGACAACTGCATACCAAGATGGCAAGAGTGGGGACCCGGGGTGCTACGGTAGTGTCGGATTCTCCGAAAATCGAAGTACCCCACTTCGATGGAACGACGTCTTGGGCAGCATTTTGGTATCAGTTCGAGACGGTGGCTAAAGGAAAGGGCTGGAACGAGGAAGAGTCCTTGATAGCTCTGACTCTGGCTCTTCGTGGAGATGCCCTGCTCACGTTGGAAAACCTGCCTTCGGATAACAGAACTTTAGGTGCTCTCCAAAGAGCACTAGAAGGCAGGTACAGCGACAAACACCTGGAACACGCGTATAGAGCACAACTCCGCGATCGACAGCAGAAGCCTGGTGAGAGTCTGCAGCAATGGGCAACGGAAATCGAAAGGCTAGTCAGACGTGCGTACGTGTCATGCCCGACAATGGTGGAATCAATGATCCCGCAAGCTTTCTGTGATGGAATTAGAGACGCAGACGTCAGACACACCGTGAAATTGAGCCATCATCAGACCTTACAGGAAGCTCTAGCCCATGCTTTGGAGGTGGAAGCCGTGCGTCAAGACGCTAGAACTCAACGACTTCGGGAGGTTGTGGTAAAGGAAAAACCTTCTTTGGGTCCGATGTGCTATGGCTGCGGCGAGAGGGGCCATATTCGGAGTAGTTGCCCCAAGCGAAGATGGCCACGTAGAACGACAGTAGCGTCCTCTACACAGGTGGACGCAGAAGAGCTGTCGTTAAACTAGAAGAAGCCAGGGCCGTGGGGCGGGCGCTGGCTGGTCAACATCGAGCCCCTACCGTCACTGTTTCACAGATTGGTAATGGGAACAACCTTACAGTGGTTGGACAGCTGAACAGCGTAACGTGTCATTTTACTATTGACACCGGTGCTTTAAGAACAATAGTGCGTCCGGAGCTATTGAAAAGGACTATTGTGTGGAATCAAAGACCATCCGTTCAGCTTCAAACAGCAACAGGCCAGCCAGTTACCGTCTTCGGTGAGACGATGGCGAAGATAACCATTGGAGAACAAACCTTTGAATACGGTGTACTCATAGCAGACATCACGGACGATTGCATCATCGGATTGGACTTTTTAAGAGACCAGAAGTGTGTGGTAGACGTCGCTAGAGGAGTACTTAGTTTTCCCGAACAAGAAGTATTCCTAGAGGGAGCGAGATCATGCGCAGTTTACTGCCTGAAAAATACGACCCTACCGCCGAGATCTGAAACACTGGTCAAAGTTAGATTCCCTTACACTGCGTGTCAAGGGCGAAGCGTCGTCATAGAAAACTGCGGCGACCATCCGAGTTGGATCACAGCAAGAACTCTGGCAATGACCGGAAAAGGAGCGCTGGTGCGAGTCATCAATCTTAGCGAAGATGAAGTGCAGCTACGAAGAAACTGTGTCATCGGACGGTGCGATGCAGGTCAATCCATCAGAAGGCTGAAAAGGGCCCGGGAACCGGAATCCTGTCAACGAGATGACGTCACGCCGCTCCTAGCAAATTGTAAGGACAAGCTATCTGAGCGGGAACTTGAGCAAGCTAAAGGTTATTGCTAGATTTCAACGACATATTTTCGAAGGGCGACCATGATTTGGGAAGGACAGGTCTCGTTAAACACAGAATAGACACGGGAGACGCGCCACCAATCAAGCAGCGGCCTAGGCGCCTTCCATTTGCCAAAGAGAAGGAGGTAGCAGACATGGTTGCTGAGATGCAGAAGAACCGCATCATAGAACCTTCAACAAGCCCGTGGTCTTCGCCAGTAGTACTGGTAAAGAAGAAGGACGGCAGCACCAGGTTTTGTGTGGACTACCGGTTGTTGAATAATGCAACCAAGAAGGACAGCTACCCTTTGCCCCGTATAGACGACACACTGGACATGTTGAGCGGCATGAAGTGGTTCTCAACTGTGGACCTTAAGAGTGGGTACTGGCAAGTTGACATCCATCCAGAAGACAAAGAGAAGACGGCATTTACGACCGGAACTAGGAATGGATTGTGGCAGTTCAACGTCATGCCCTTTGGTCTTTGCAACGCTCCGGCGACATTCGAGCGGTTGATGGAAAGGGTACTGGTTGGACTTCTGGGTGATGCATGCCTGGTCTATCTGGATGACATCATTGTCATGGGTCGAAATTTCACAGAGCATGTCAGTAACCTGAGGAAGGTTTTCACTAGAATACGAGAAGCCAACTTGAAACTCAGCCCAAAGAAATGCACGTTTTTCAAGGAAGAAGTTGCCTACTTAGGCCACATTATTTCGTCGAAAGGTGTAAGGACCGACCCAGAGAAGATAAAAGCTGTCCAAGAATGGCCTGTACCAGCTAACAAGACCGATGTGAGATCATTTTTGGGTTTATGCGCATACTACCGGCGCTTTGTAAAGAACTTCTCTGATATAGCGAAACCTCTTCATCGGCTCACGGAAGATAAACGAGTATTCGCCTGGGACTTGGAATGTGATCAAGCCTTCGTCAGATTAAAAGAATACCTCTGCACCAGTCCTATACTTGGCTACCCGAACAGAGAAGGAAGGTTTATCGTGGACACCGATGCTAGCAATACTGGCATAGGCGGAGTTCTGTCGCAAGAGCAAGGTGAACGGGAAGTGGTGATCGCCTATTTCAGTAAGTCACTTTCAAAACCTGAAAGGAACTACTGTGTGACTCGTAAGGAACTGTTGGCAGTAGTAAAGACTCTACAGCATTTCAACAAGTACCTCGTTGGAAGACAGTTTACCCTGCGGACAGATCATGCTGCGTTAAAATGGCTCTTGCAGTTTAAGAACCCTGAAGGACAAGTGGCGCGGTGGCTAGAGCAACTACAGGAGTACAACTTCACAACAGAACATCGGAGTGGTAGAACGCATTTGAATGCCGATGCCCTATCAAGGAGACCTTGTCCTGTGGCCTGCAGTCATTGCTCTAAAACGGAGACTAAAGAAGAAGTCCGGATGATAAGCACCCAGGGACTTGATAATGAATGGAGCGAAGACGCTATCAAAAAGGCTCAAAGGAGGATAGTGACCTGAGGAAAATATTTGAATGGAAAGAAGTAGGTCAAAAACCTTCTTGGAGCCATGTAGCATCATCAAGCCCCATCACGAAAAGTTACTGGGCACAATGGGACAGTTTGGAGATTAAGGATGGAGTACTCTTCAGGAAATGGGAAACACCAAAAGGGGATCAAACGACGCTACAGCTGATTGTACCCCGTAAACAAGTTGCTTCTCTACTGAGGTACATACACGATGGGGTATCCGGGGGACATTTAGGCGTGAAGAAGACCCTAGAGAAGCTGAGACAGAGGTTCTACTGGATACACTGTCGGGAGGACGTCGAAGACTGGTGCAAGAAATGTACGACTTGCGCATCAGTAAAGGGCCCACAAACCAGAAGTAAGGGCAAACTCAAGCTGTACAACGTCGGCGCTCCATGGGAAAGAATTGCAGTAGATGTAGCTGGCCCCTTTCCTGAATCCGATGAGGGAAACAAGTACATCATTGTGGTCCAAGATTACTTCACTAAGTGGCCTGAAGTCTTCGCTACGCCTAATCAAGAAGCAAAGACGGTCGCCAAGAAGTTAGTCCACGAGGTAATTTGCCGATTTGGTGTGCCTCTTGAGATACATTCTGACCAAGGAAGAAACTTTGAGTCAGCACTGTTCCAGGAGGTCTGTCAACTGTTGGGTATGCATAAGACCCGTACTACACCAGCACACCCGCAATCCGATGGCATGGTCGAGAGATTCAACCAAACGTTGGAAAACCACTTGGCCAAAGTTGTGGACGAGCATCAACGAGACTGGGACCAGTACATACCGCTTTTCTTGCTGTCCTACCGATCTGCGATCCACGATAGCACCAGCGCAACCCCAGCAATGGTAAACTTCGGTAGAGAAATGCGGCTTCCGGTAGACGCGTTGACTGGGACACCGCCAGAAGCTCCGAAACCAGTAACCGAATACGCGGCTGACCTACAGAAGCGCCTGGATGAAGTACATGCTCTCGTTAGAGACTGCAGTCTAAAATCCAGCGAAAGAATGAAAACCCGTTACGACCGCAAAGCCAACACCGACGGTTTCGATGAAGGGAGTCTGGTTTGGTTACACAACCCACTCAGGAAGAAGGGCAAATCACCGAAGTTCCAGCCAAGGTGGGAAGGACCACACAAGATCATCACTAGGCTGAACGACTTAACCTATCGGATCAAACAAGGGACAAGAGGCAAGCCGAAAATTGTTCACATTGATCGATTGGCTCGTTACCATGGGTCAAATGATGCTCGGGACGAGCATGACTAAGAGGGGGATAATGTTACGACCACGAGGGACCGGGCAGGCGGAATTAGTCTTATCGTCGTTTGGATAAGGTCTATATTCGCTTGCACGGTCGTAGCGAGCTCTAGCGTAATAATAATAGTGTTACAACCACGAGAGACCGTGCAAGCGAAATTAGTCTTATCGACGTATGGATAAGGTCTATATTCGCTTGCACGATACTACGTCACACACTCTGGTCGGTCGGAGCAAGCTCCAGCGAGTTCTAGAAATTTCGATCCCCGCGAGAACATTCTCGACACCACGCGAAGAGCTGCGTCTCTGGATATAAAAGCGGGATGTACGACGCGACGGGACAGTTCCGATTTGGGAAAGCGAAGCGAATCAGTCTCCTGCGAACTAAGAGTGATCGAGTGCGTTACCTGCGAATAGTTTCAGTGCAATTCAGTGTATTAGTGTGATTCAGTGCTTTAGTGTAATTTAGTGTTCCGTGTCTAGTGTTGTAATTAAGTGTTTTTAATTGTGTTTTTAAGTGTTTAATTGTGTAATTGTTAGTCGATAAATAAATTAATTGTCTTTTGGTGACTTTTGGCGTATCTTGAATTAAACGTACCCCGTTCCCGCAACAATATTGTGTAAAATTGTGTTGTAGGTATTTTATGCCGATCGAACGTTTAACACATGCCCATTACTAGCACGAAAGCATGCCTTTATTGAATAGTTCCTACTTATGTGTGTCGAAACTTTACTAATAATGAGCACCCCGCCAGGTACCAATGTGTTTTTCAAATTTGAAACTCATATCCACCATCATTCGACGCTTTAACGGTGAAGGAAAACATCGTGAGGAAACCAGTACACCTGAGAGATTTTTCAACGGTGTGTGAAGCCATGTCAGAGGCCTACGGGCGGTTTAAACTCTTGACACCAGGGTTTTCATCAACCATACGAAACAAAGAAGTATGCTATTTTAGAGCAGGGTACTGTTACTCATGCTCAGTACGTCAAATATTTGATGGCATGTCTCAATGTCCCCATTAATAGTTTTTGCGTAAAGGTTCGCCAGCCCTGCTCTAGAACTACTTCCATCGGGAGGTCCCCGATTCGCTACCACCTACGCTCTCTTCCCTATGATCGCATAGAATAATTAAAGTTGCGCATACCTATACCAGTGGACAAAAAGTTCACTTATCCCCATTGGTGGGGAATTCCAATGGGGATTAGTGGAATAACCCCTAATATACCAGCGTGTATTAGTTACCAACATCACCTGTATGTGTCCAGACGGCGCTCCACATAGCAGCAGAGCGCGGGCACGTGGAGAACATCAAGGAGCTGCTGAAGGCGGGCGCGCGCTGGGACGCGGCCGACGCGGCGGGGGACACGCCCCTCGCGCGGGCGGAGCGCGCGGGCCGCCGGCACGCGGCCAACGCGCTGCGGGACCACAGGGGTGAGGACTAGGGCCCCACACAGAGGTGGCAATCGCCGTCATCCATTTAGCTAGGCAGCTACCATTCACTGGGGCAGCAAGGTGAAGATTGCAATCGCAAACGTCTATTTAGCTAGGTAGCTAGCAGACATCTACTTGACAGCTCGCTGCTGACTAGTTGACATCTAGCTGTTGATAGATGACATGCACGCCGTCAATGGGCTGCGGGACCATAGGGGCGAGGATTGAGGGCTCTACACAGGGACAGCAAGGTGAAAGTACTGCGGGACCATAGGGGTGAGGACTAGGGCTCCACACAGAGGTGGCAATCTACTACTACTACTACCAGGTTGGCGCAGCGACCCAATATGAGTCTTGGCCTCCGATATTAGCTCCGCCACCTAGGCCGGTCCTGCGCCACTTCATCCTTCACATCTTCGTCCTTCCAGCGGTACCTGGGACGTCCAACTGGCCGCCGACCTGTGGGACGTCCCATGTACGCTCGTTTCACAGCACAGAGGTGGCAATCGCCGTCATATATTTACCTAGGGAGCTAGCAGACATTTACATAGAGGTAGGGTTTCGTACAGGTTTTGCAAGTTGAAGATTGCTATCGCCGTCATCTATATAGCTAGGCAGCTAGCAGACATCTACTTGACGGCTCGCTGCTGATACGTTGACATCTAGTTGCTGACAAATTAACTGCTCGCCGCCAATGCTGTGCGGGACCATATTGGTGAGGACTGAAGGCTCTACACAGGGGAAGCAAGATGAAAGTACATAGCTGTTCCTGCTTCTGGCAAGCCTTTGACACATTTTGGTGTCTGCCGTCGACGTGTCGGTAGGTCTGCATTTGAGTCTTGGAATGGTGGACGCGATTACAGCTCGATGAAGACTTGAATTCATGAGAATCATTGGTGCTCCGAGGAGCCGCATACATAGGTACGTTGTTATATTTGTCAGCAGCAAATGCTTCTTGGTTGGTCCATAGTCAATGTTGTTTCTGTGTAATAATGTAGACGACCGACCGATTTCAACCATGGCGGCCGATCTCAATTGAGATCAGCCAAGTGCACAGGACATATTATAGTACACAAGTGTGCGCGCAAACACGCAAGTGCACTTTCCACTTTGCACACACTTATTCCCTTACTCTAATGATTCGGTGATACGGCAATCCGACATGACCGATGAGAGATCTGGCGCTAGACCATCGGCTTAACGTGCTTTCCGGGACACGGGCGTTCAACCGCCAACTTTCTAACTCCGGGCTGAGTAATTTCATTACTTCGACAAAAGTATTGTTAAAATGCTGTTAGTATAATAGTTAAGAGAAGTTCTATGCCAGTCAATCATCAATCGTTCAGACGAGTACAAGACTCGTATGAACTTTTTGGCAACTACTTGGTTTGACTGGCTCGGTGGAACAGTGGTTAGTGACCCTGGCTGGCGGTTTCTAGAGTCGTGGGTTCGATTCCCACTCGGTACAAATATTTGTGTGATGAACATCGGTGTTTGTTCATAGTCTGGGTGTAATTATTTATTTAAGCATGTATTTATAAATATCATGCATGATATGTATATCAGTCTCTGACGCCCATAGTACAAGCTCTGCTTAGTTTGGAAATTTTGGCCGTGTATGGAAATGTCCCAGATATTTAGTTTATTTAACTTACAATCCGAGCGATGCTGATTGGTTGACGCACTTTAATAAAAAACTACCGTCTGGTGGACGCCTATCTTTAGCGATAATTCTGTACGGGTATACCCCCACTTGCCATAATTTCAGTTGCCCGAATTTCATTTGCCATAATATTCAAATGCCCGAATTTCATTTGCCATAATTTCATTTGCCCGAATGTTATGTTTGCCATAAAATACAAGTGACATAATTTTAACTGCCCGAACATCAGATTCCATAATGATTCGAATGCCATACGTATTGTTATCCATATTTTAATTGCAATAATTTATGCAACAGAATTTTCAAACGCCATATATGTCATACTCATTGTTTACTTTATTAGTTACGTGTTAGAAACGTTGTTTCCGTGCCATTACATCATTTCCCACCGAAAAAGCTTGTAAAATAGGTTAAAAGAATGATAAAAAAATTGGTTAGGTTAGGTTAGAAACATGAAAGACAGCGCACGAGCCGAGCGAGCGAAGCGAGGGCGCCGCGGCAGCGCCCGGCGAAGTGCCAGAAAGCCAATCGCTTTTTAGGACAAATATTTGGCGTTAGGAGTATGGCGCTTAAAAATTCTGTTGCATAATATTATTGCAATTAAAAATATGGATAACAATACGTATGGCATTCGAATCATTATGGAATCTGATTTTCGGGCAATTAAAATTATGTCATTTGTATTTTATGGCAAACATAACATTCGGGCAAATGAAATTATGGCAAATGAAATTCGGGCATATGAATATTATGGCATATATCTTTCGGGCAAACAATAGATAATTCTGTGCGATGCGGATAGGTGGAAGCGCATGTAGTCCTTCCTATGTAAAACGGACATTAGCGACATCTGTTGTTGCACGCGTAGAAACTGGCTTAGGTTTAATGCCTGTTCTGATCGATCGGATGACCGCCAATAGATGGCAAAAGTAGGTTTCAAAGGAGAACACCCGATTCCATACAAACTTGGGCCCAACGTTACAAAGCTGAAAGTTGGCCATCAGACAAAGCATTTAAAAGGTTTCCATGAGACGAATTTTCATGTTGATCCGCAATGGCCAAATCACTTAAAATACAGTGAATATTTTTGAGGTTATCTGTTTTTCTATTATGAAAGAGAGCTTGTAGGGTGTTTCTTTTTTAAGTTTTGCATTACAGATTGTATACAAGCTATCCAACAGTACAGATAAAGTGGTAAAATGGTATCAAGACATAGGCTATATGTCATCTATATTGGTCAGGGAACCTTGCACACATGTCCGTGAAATATGATTTTGTGATTTGTTAAGTTGTTGGGTAATTCTGAATATTAATAACAGAATATTAACAACATATTCCCAAGCGTCGTTGACGGCGCAATGCCCGGTCAACCCTGCGCCCCACTGCACCGCGCACACACGCAAGCACGCTACATAGTAGGGAATGAGAATAAATCTATGGATATTGCAATCTATAAGACTTTGACTTCATAAGTCGAATGACTTATGAAGTCAAAGTCTTATATCTTAGACATTCTCCTGGGTGTCAGTCTCCTCCTCATTTATCCTGGGTGGGATTCGAACCCATGACCCTTGGTTCAGAAGCCAGAATTCACTAGCAACTGCTCCATCGAGCCAACTATAAAACCAATTTATTAGATATTTCATTAAAGTACATAATGAACTAGGTAACTCTAAATGCATAGGTATTTGCTTATGGCTGGACAAAGCAGTTCAGTATAAAAAAATAAATGTAACAAAAGCAGGTCAATACAAAATAATAATAAATTATTTTATTCATCCTTATCATCATAATACATCTAAAAAAAAATAGCATCTAAAAACTGTGCGTCTTCTTCTTCTTCTTCAGCCCTGTATCACCCATTGTTGGGTATAGGCCTCTTCATGTGCTTTCCATTTGACCCGGTCTTTTGCTGCTCGCATCCAGGTCTTGCCCAATATTTTTGTGATATCGTCGGCCCAGCGCATAGGTGGTTTCCCAACGTTTCTCCGTCCGAGTCTAGGTCTCCATTCGGCAATTCTGCGTGCCTATCTGCCATCCTCTCTTCTGCACATATGTCCGGCCCGTCTCCACTTCAACTTCGTCACAATCGATGTAATGTCCGTGACTCCGGTACGTCTCCGAATGATAGTATTTCGGATACGATCTAAATAAATATGATAAATAATAAAACATTTTAATTATTAATCGACATCAATCAAATCGATCAATGTCATAAGTAGATTCTGTTTACTATACTCTATGGATAGATTTCTGTATCACGTTTGCGAAGATAGCTACGTTATTAATAAATAATATAAATGAACGTTTACAAAACCAGTAACATAAGGAAAATAAAAAAATCTGCTTTTTTTCCCTGTTGGCCATTGCTGTTTTGGTTAAGATTTCTATAAGTTAACTTACAAAAATAGACCGATTTTTTGATATATAATTTAATCCTGTAACGTTGGGCCCAAAATGGTGGTTCTCCTTTGGACCGTGCGAAGTGGGTGGAGGGAGAAATGGCGCTGACTGTCAAAAACGCATGTAATCCTATGAGATGTCCGTTGTTATTGCTAGCGGCGGCCGCGGGTACTAATTTCACTCCATAAGATTCGAAAGAAACGCCACCAAAATGAGGGCAGCACCGTCGTGCACGCTCTTAATACAATTGATTTAAAAGTTTTTGCCTTCCTTTAAATTTTTGCAATCTTAGCCTTACCTCTTAAAGAGTGCCTTCTGCGATGCACTTGCTAGGCATGTAACACATTTAAGAAGAATCCGACGAGTGTGTACAACATTGTTGCCAAAAAGATAATCCTGAATCCAAAGAAAAAAAAATTAAATTGCAAATACTAATACAGTTGTATTAGTCTGAAAGTAATAAAGTAGTCTAACCAGTTGGATGGAGTAAAACCCGCCAAGTGACTCTGACCTCTCTCGGTCAGGTCGCGTTCCGGGATCAGCACTGTACGAACCGGAGCCAGGGGGGACCATTGCTGCGGCAAGCGCCGGACCAGTGGAGTCTTAGCGGCGGCATTGTGCGGGCGGAGCGGGTCATCCCGCCGGCCTGGGAGACCCGTAGACACGGGGGCCCTTCCGTCCGGCGGACTGGCCAACTCCGACCCGCACAGCTCAATACCAATGCGAGACTCCACGCCTTGTCTCGTTGTTGCCGCAGCAGTGGTCTCCTTTTTCACGGCTTTCAGGGTGAGTGCGACAGGCTCAATATGGTCTATTGTGCCTGTCGACCTCATATTTGGATCTCACTACCGCTTACCATCAGGTGGAGTGAGGTCATCTTGTTAGCCTCTTTATAAAAAAAAAAAAAAAAAAGTAAATACTTAAGATTAAACATAAGCTATCTGATGTCCAAGTAGAATGTAACAGGGGATCTTAAACTTGGCTTAGCCTAGATTTCTTGGACAGATGATAAACCAATCAATCAATAGATAATGAATAAACCAGTAGCTTCCTACGATTTTTAGGCATTTATGTAATAAGAAAGTACCTACTACTTATGTAAAATTCTTCTCGACAATTCCTAGACTCCTAGATACCGAGACATGATCGCCATTAGCCAAAAACATGTCTAGAAACATCTACTCAGATTAAGCGGGTTTACAAATGGTGACAAAATTAATAACGATTATGTTATTATCTCCAGCCCGGCGGGTAAGGTGAAGGTCGCTCTTAAAAGTAGACACTTGTGTTAATGGATCGCTTGTCTGAATACAGAGCAGACAATGCGACCGATTGCAATAAATTTTTCACCATTAGAAAGCTGCATTATTCAGAAGTGACATAGGCTATATTTAGTTTTTAAAAAAATTAGGGATCCTTACTAAAACTCCAATAATGTAACCCAAGGTGTAAAAAATAGACCTGAAAAATTCCTTACGTCGCCTGCGCTGCGAAAACTATTGAAGATAGAACAAAACCATTTACTAAGACTTTGCAGAACTCATCATTATCTACAAAAAGTGTCGCGACAGCATATGTCTAAATATTATAGTTATGTCACAGCAAGCGGGTTTTTATTCTAAAAATTTAATTTATATGCCGCCGCTTGAAAGGGCTCTTTATTTGTACCTTGGTATTAATCCTTATCAAAATAAGTTTGTATATATTCAAGACGGCTTCAATACCTTTTTATAACTTTTTGAATTATTCAATTCGGACATTTAATTCGGAAGATATCACGAGTTTAAAAATGCAAGTATTAGAAAAAAGTCGCGTGGTTGCCGCCACCGCGCTCAGCTAGCCAGCATGCGATGTAGGCTCCATGTAAGCGTCACTGGGGTACGGGGGAGTCAATGTAATATGTAATATAATATAATAATATTATAAAGAGGAAAAGTTTGATTTTTTGTTTGTTTGTTTGTTTCGAATAGGCTCCGAAACTACTGCACCGATTTGAAAAAATCTTTCACTGTTGGAGCTACACTATCCCTGAGTGTCATAGGCTTTTAGATAAAAAAAATAGATTTCTCTTACGGGGTTAAAATATATTACATAGATATAGAGATATTCCCGAAGCGAAGCGAGGGCGGGTCGCTAGTTTAATATATTTGAATGTATATATGATGTAGTGAAATATTTATATTTTTTTATTTTTTTAAATTCAGTGACTGTACTTAAAGTGTACTAGAGGACGAAGAATTATTTTTGACAATAACCTTTAATACTGCACTAAAGCTAATATAGAAAAGACAATTAGATGGATAGTCTATAAAAGACGATAATATCGCTATAGCAATAAAAGCGATAAGATCTCCCAAATTGTTTACAAGTTTTGTCAACCATTTGCAATTTTAAAATCAGGTTTTACAAAGACATGTTTTATTCTAATTGCCTACGATGATGGCTTGGAGTAGCCTTGCCATCATCACCGGACTTGCGGGGGAGCGGATCGCTCTCACCCCTACGATGATGGCTTGGAGTAGCCTCGTCACCGGACTTGCGGGGGAGCGGATCGCTCTCACCCCTACGATGATGGCTTGGAGTAGCCTCGTCATCATCACCGGACTTGCGGGGGAGCGGATCGCTCTCACCCCTACGATGATGGCTTGGAGTAGCCTCGTCATCATCACCGGACTTGCGGGGGAGCGGATCGCTCTCACCCCTACGATGATGGCTTGGAGTAGCCTTGTCATCATTACCGGACTTGCGGGGGAGCGGATGGCTCTCACCCCTAATTCCTAACTACGATGATGGCTTAGTAATAGTCAGTTACTCAACAGAGATGAGTAACTCATCACTAATGTGTCTATCCGCACTCGCAGACCGCAAGTGTCGTAATACATATACAGGATCACATATAATATGTTGTCCCATGATTACCTGCAATGCTTGTGGTCGCGGTCATGGACACATAAGACACATATATGTCCGTACGTTATATGTGTAACTAGCTCTGCCGGCGACTTCGTTCTCGTGGACTACAGGATTTTACATACAATTTTTTTTCCAATAACTCCCGTTCTCGCAGGAATTTTGCAATATCGCGTTGCAAGTAAGCTTTACGTTTATTAGGGTAGCTGCATGCCAAATTTCATTCATCTATCTTATCCGGTTTAGATAAGTATAAAAATAAATAAAAATTGTAAACAAAAAGAAAACCGCCTTCAAAAACCCGGCTCACTAAAAATTACAAAATATCATCTGGGTATGAATTTTATGTTGTTTTTATTTTGGAGTAAAATGCTTAAGCACTTGTGTTGGTGTCAGAAACACAAGTGGTATGCACAAATATACATCATCATCATCATCATCAGCCCATATACGTCCCCACTGTTGTGGCAAGGGCCAACCCTAAACTATGGCTATAAGACTTAGTCAACCACGCTGCCCAAGTGCGGGTTGCTCGACTACACAACCTTAGAATTTCTTCGCTTGTGTGCAGCTTTCTTCACGATGTTTTCCTTCACCGTTAATGTATCGACTAATCGTACATATGAATACGCTATAAATAATGCCAGTAATAACCAATTAAGAATAGTAATTGTAATAGGACTTATTAAGCATGTAACATACACATTCCTAGTGTAAATACACGCGTTTTTGCATTTTGTGTACAAACAATAGTCCAATTTCTCTGAGATAATTACGTTGCGTCTACCGACCGCTCTGGGAGTTCGAATAGTGATGCACTCTTATCGATGATACTATTATCGAAAAAGTCGGACAAATGTGGGTAGCTGTTCAAATGACATTGGTGCTAATTCGGGGGTGGATCTAGAAATACACAACCGCTGTGGCAGACGAAGACGGACGGCGCCAGTTCGCTTGCGACCATGATTGGTGCAACCCAGTCTGCACGTCGGGCAGTAAGTAGCTATGTAATTTGCTGCTCCTAATAACGCGTGTAGACCTATAAAGACTAATATTTAGTGTAGTGGAACGCGAAAATCTAAAATCTTTCATAAGTAATCCAAAATTTGGACAAGGCTATGTTGTGGAGGATGGAAGTCGAGAATACGTCCATTGAAAGACGTACGGAGAACGAACGACTTGTTTTGAGATTAATAGGGAATATTACCGTATGAAACAGTGACGGTATAGCATGCAATAGTATTACAACTAGGGTTGCCAGATGGTAACTTATCAAATCCGGGACAATTCTACTAAAACAATGTTGGCTCGTGGTTATAATAGAAAATATCTTAAATGTCTATACTAAGTACATAATTACCTATAGTTATAATTATAAGATAAAATACTGTGGTAGTTAAGAAATAACTTTGGTAGACAATGAATACCTACTAAATGACAAATTGAATAGTAATAAACTAAAAAAACAGTTTCCGAAATCCGGGACAATAAGCGCTAATTACTGGACACGGGACAAGAGGCAATATTCCGGGACAATCCCGGATTTCCCGGCGGTCTGGCAACCCTAATTACAACACACTAGCGGACCCGACAGACGTTGTCATATGATATTTCAAGCGATTAGGATTTCGGAAGAGAAAAATCGAAAACATGCGCTTCCCCAGACATAAGTCTGGGGTGACCGACAGACATAGGTAAGTCTGGACTGAGCTAGATCGATTTCTTGTACCCGGAAACCCCACATATCAAATTTCAGCGAAATCTTTAGGGCCGTTTCGAGATCACATGGTTTTTCAAGCTATCAGCGCCATATTTTACAAGCTTTTATTTAACTTGCAATGTATGTATGTTTGTGTGTTCGGGTGGAATTTTATAACTCAATTTTAAGGCACTTGCCCTCAACCGATTGAGCTGAAATTTTGCATGCACGTGTATATCCGATGACAATGCAATATTATTATGACATGGAGCTGATCTGATGATGAAGTCGGAAGATAGCCATAGCAACTCAGTAATTAAATAACATAACCACATCGAGTTTGGGCTCATTTCATTCGACTAGATGAGTACTTTGGTGCTAGATAGTAACCAAGGTCTGATGATGGAGCCGGAAGACAGCCAAAGGAACTCAGTACTTAAACGACACAACCAAATCGAGTTTGGGCTCGTTTGATTCGCCTAGATGAGTACTTAGATGCTAGATGGTAACCAGGGTCTGATGATGGAGCCGGAAGACAGCCAAAGGAACTCAGTACTTAAACGACACAACCCCATCGAGTTTGGGCTCGTTTGATTCGCCTAGATGAGTACTTAGATGCTAGATGGTAACCAGGGTCTGATGATGGAGCCGGAAGACAGCCAAAGGAACTCAGTACTTAAACGACACAACCCCATCGAGTTTGGGCTCGTTTGATTCGCCTAGATGAGTACTTTGGAGCTAGATGGTAACCAGGGTTCGATGGTGGAGCCGGAAGACTTACAAGGTGAAAACTAAAAAGTATAAAATAAATTAAGGTAAAAAAATCTTTAAAAACAAGCTTTTATTTAAATGCGCTAAAAAGAAAAAAATAAACTTTTACACTATAACTTTACTGTCAACTTATAACATTTCAAATTCAACATATTTGACACAATTTATATGTTTTAAAAGCTTGTCGCGAGATTTAAGTACCTACTCGTAATTTTAAAAGCAAGTTTTAAAATACCTGCCTATTAAAAATTTTAAACTAAGAAAGTAAATACGAGTACTTAAATCTCGCGACAAGCTTTTAAAACATATAAATTGTGTCAAATATGTTGAATTTGAAATGTTATAAGTTGACAGTAAAGTTATAGTGTAAAAGTTTATTTTTTTCTTTTTAGCGCATTTAAATAAAAGCTTGTTTTTAAAGATTTTTTACCTTAATTTTTTATTTGTTGTTTTTAATGCTATCAAAGCTCAATGTAAATTTAAAATTTTGAAAAATCCGGTGGGTCAAGACCCCGTTCAGGCGGGGTCATGAATGCGATTTTTTTCAAAATTTTAAATTTACGATCGGCGCCATCTTTGTTATAACAACATTTTGATAGTCCGAGAGTTGCAACAGTGGTTTATAACGCTTATGTTCGCAGCAAGCTCGATTTTGTTATAATTGTTTGGGCTCCGCATGAAGAAAAGTACCGTTTAATTGTGGAGAGGATACAGAAAGAGTACGCTCGTTGACTTTACAAGAATCCGGATACTTTCCCTTCAAATAAACACTAAAACATCGATACCAAACATCATTTTCGTCTTCACTATCAACTATCACACAAGACGTCAGTGACCAATACGCGGTACCGCAGACCGCACGTCGCGATGATAAAATAGCGCCAAAATAAATACATAGCGATGTGTTTACGAAATCAAGTCGTGTGACAAGTTTGACGATTTATAAGAATAATCTAAACAACCAAATGAAATTGAAGTGTCTGTTTGTTATTATTAAAATTATGAAATTTAACTAAATGGGTATGGATCTATGTCGGGTACCAATAACAAAAATAAAATGTAAATTTAATTAAACTTAACTTTTTAATTGAGAAAAAAACTTTTGTTTTTTCTCGCTAAAACTGGGCGCTAAAAAAATAGCAAATTTTACAAGGTATATAGGCGATTTTAATAAATCTTTGCTGCCAAAAGTTACTATTCCACGCGGACGTAGTCGCGGGCGGCCACTAGCTTTGAGGATTAATTAAAATATTAATATGTTTAGTGATGGGAAATAAAATAATAAGTGATCTGTTAGTTACATGTGTGAATCGTGTGAGTATCGGTCACCTGTTAATTAAGTGATTTTATAGAGCATCTTGCGTTAAGTTTGTAAACATGAAAGTATTCCGTCTCTGCTTTTGCCTCGATTTCGTGGTAAATAGCTCAACCGGTTATGATAAATTTTGTATGGGGACAACATGAATATTTGGTAGGAAACTGGTTATCTGGAGGCACGGCAGTGGCCCGCCAAGTCGAGCGCGAAGCATACACTGCCGTACCATCCTTTACTGGAACCATTTCGCCGCATTTTCAGGCCCCTATTTGAGAACCTCTGGATAAGACCAGAACGCAGAAATTTTCATCATCCAGTAAGCTATGATAACATACTTAAAATCCAAAATTTCAAGTCTGTGGGACTTATAGTTCCGAAGTTAAGCGAAAGCAAAGTTTCGCATTTATGACACACACTCACCTACTCATGATCATCAAAATAGAACTAAAACATCCCATAAACTCAGAGCACTGAAATTTTGTACAGAGTTAGGGTTTAATAGCCACATAAAGGGAGAACTATAAAAACTACGATAATCGAAGATCTGGAGTACCTGGTGATCTTGATTAGAAAACAACAGCCCAACCAAACTATAATATAAACAAAAAAATCCGCCTTCAAAAACACGAATCACTAAAAATTACAAAATAATATAATACGAACATTAATCTGGGTATGAATTTGATATGTTGTTGAAGGCGGTGCCGTTTATATTTCACGCAGTTTTCCTCAAAAATTTAATTGGCACCGCCTTCAACAACATATCAAATTCATACCCAGATTAATGTTCGTATTATATTATTTTGTAATTTTTAGTGAGTCGTGTTTTTGAAGGCGGTTTTTTTTTTTGTTTACAATTTTTTTTCATCCTTTTTAGTGTTAATTTTTTTTACACCCTATTAGTTAAGCTCACCTATAATTCTACTGATATTATAACCAGTAGTATCAATATGTACACAGATTTGAAAGAATAATCCCTTTACTCCCAACTATTAAGGAGTTGACCTTCCATCATCAGCTCAGCATCATAACATTATGATTGCCAGAAGCAAATGCCAATATAAATAAATAAATAAATATAAATATAACACAACCTCACATACATTGATCTGATCCCGTGGTAAGTAGCTTAAGCACTTGTGTTACGGAAATCAGGATCAACAGTGGATACACAAATAAACTTAAATATATTTAATAATACACCCAGACACGGAACAAACACTGATGTTCGTCACACAAATATTTGTCCCGAGTGGGAATCGAACCCACGACTCTTGGAACCGCAGCTTATGAACCTGAGTCACTAACCACTGTTCCACCGAGCCAGTCAGAGAGCCAATATAACTTCAGAGCCAATATAACTCCAGAAAATATGTAAAACGCGGTACATGTGCCTATAAAATTTGAGGGTTGCCCTCGATTTCTCCTGGATCCCATCATCAGATCCTAGACTGGTCAACCTAATAGTTTAGCTCACCTGTAATGCTACTGATATTATAACTAGTAGTCTTAATATGTATACAGTATTAAAATAATTATTCTTTTACTCAAAACTATTAAGGAGTTGACCTTCCATCATCAGCTCAGCATCATAAAATTATGATAGCCAGAAGCAAATGCCAATATGACTTCAGATAATATGCAAAACGCGGTACATGTCCCTATAAAATTTGAAGGTTGCCCTCGATTTCTCCAGGATCCCATCATCAGATCCAAGACTGGTGAAAATGGGACCACCTCGGAAGTGAACTCTATCCAACCAAAAAAAAATTTTTGAAATCCGTCTATAATTGACGAAAATATCGGTGAACATACATAAAAAAAAAAAAAAAAAAAAAAAAAAAAAATATTATACATACAGACGAATTGAGAACCTCCTCCTTTTTTTGAAGTCGGTTAAAAATCACCATACCGCCTTTACAAAAAATATTTAATTTGGTTAGCTGCTTCTACAAAAAGAAGTGTAATCCCACCAAAAACATTCTGGAAAAAAACTAGCTAAGTCTCGATGGAGCTGCTCTCTCGATCTAGACAAATTCGTGCAATGCGTGACAAAGCCTAAGGTTCCTTACTGCGATTTCTGCATTATTATAGTTAGTGTTGTGTGACTCGGCCGTTGTTTCTAAATTTCAAGGGACACGGAAGAAACACGCAAATATTTGTCCCGTGTGGGAATCGAACCCACGACTATTAGAACCGTAGTTGATAAACCTGGGTCTCTAACCAATATTCCACCTAATTTCTTGTCATCTTTTTTCGGAGATGACCAATAAAATGATTGGCTTCTCCTTTGTGAAGCTATCTGAAGGTGTTGTGTCTGTGAAGCGATACGAGATGGAATATTATTTGACGGTGGCTCCGAGCTGTCTGCGGTGACGAGTGGTTGTGATAACACGTACAGTTGGCTTCAATATTGAATCAATCCAAAAATATACATACATATAATCACGCCTCTATCCCAGAGGGGTCTTCTTATACGATAAGGTTGATGAACAACCTGGTGTCAGAGTTTTTAAGCCGCCCGTAGGCCTCTGACATGGCTTCACACACCGTTGAAAAATTTCTCAGGTGTGCTGGTTTCCTCACGATGTTTTCTTTCACCGTTAAAGCGTCGAATGATGGTACATATGAATTTCAAATTTGAAAAACACATTGGTACCTGGCGGGGTTTGAAGTGACGACCTCTCGCATGGCAAGCAACGACCTTAACCACTCGGCCATCGACGCTTTTTCCCAGAGGGGTAGGCAGAGATCACTTCCTACCATGTGCTACGATCCTGGTACACCACTTTCGCTTCTTCCACATCCATCAATCTCTTTATGCATGCTCGTCGATTACGGGTACTTTTGATTTGGTCTATCTTTAAGATTTGACTTATTTGGTCATGGTAGTGATCTTTGCCTACCCCTCTGGTGAAAAGGTGTGATTTGGTTTTTTTCATACATATTACACATCATCACAAACATTGATCTGATCTCGTGGTAAGTAAGCTTAAGCACTTTGTTACCCGACTACGGCAAAGCAAAAGGAGGGTTATGATTTTGACAGGCTATGTATGTATGTATGTATGTATGTATGTATGTATGTTTGTATGTATGTATGTATGTTCATCTGTTTCCACATAACTTCTAAATTGCTTGTCAGAATTCGACAAATGACATATCATTAGAAGCGTCTTAATTGTCCGCTGGTTATAGGCTATATAGGGTTTCACAAAAATCTAATGTGGCGCCCACTAGCGGACAAAACATACAGAGTAAAAAAATAAAGTTAAGATAAATACGCCGTGTTTGGTATCATTGGAAAGCGCTTTACTTGTACATTTTTAACCGACTTCAAAAAAAGGAGGAGGTTCTCAATTCGTCTGTATGTATAATATTTTTTTTTTTTTTTTTTATGTATGTTCACCGATATTTCCGTCAATTATAGACGGATTTCAAAAATTTTTTTTTGGTTGGATAGAGTTCACTTCCGAGGTGGTCCCATTTTCACCAGTCGCGGATCTGATGATGGGATCCTGGAGAAATCGAGGGCAACCTTCAAATTTTATAGGGACATGTACCGCGTTTTGCATATTATCTGAAGTCATATTGGCATTTGCTTCTGGCAATCATAATCTTATGATGCTGAGCTGATGATGGAAGGTCAACTCCTTAGTAGTTATGAGTAAAAGAATAATTATTTCCATACTGTATACATATTGAGACTAACTAGTTATAATATCAGTAGCATTACAGGTGAGCTAAACTATTAGGTTGACCAGTCTAGGATCTGATGATGGGATCCAGGAGTAATCGAGGGCAACCCTCAAATTTTATAGGCACATGTACCGCGTTTTACATATTTTCTGAAGTTATGTTGGCATTTGCTTCTGGCAATCATAATGTTATGATGCTGAGCTGATGATGGAAGGTCAACTCCTTAATAGTTGGGAGTAAAGGGATTATTCTTTCAAATCTGTGTACATATAGATACTACTAGTTATAATATCAGCAGAATTATAGGTGAGCTGAACGAATAGGGTGTAAAAAAATGTAACACTAAAAAGGATGAAAAAAAATTATAAACAAAAAAAAAACCGCCTTCAAAAACCCGACTCACTAAAAATTACAAAATAATATAATACGAACATTAATCTGGGTATGAATTTGATATGTTGTTGAAGGCGGTGCCAATTAAATTTTTGAGGAAAACTGCATGAAATATAAACGGCACCGCCTTCAACAACATATCAAATTCATACCCAGATTAATGTTCGTATTATATTATTTTGTAATTTTTAGTGAGTCGGGTTTTTGAAGGCGGTTTTTTTGTTTACAATTTTTAAATATATATATATTACTAGCATTTGCATGTGACTTTACGTATATTCATGGGCTGATTGCATATAGTTCACATCTTTTCGTGCATAGCTTGTTTACTACGTCCCCTTAAAATATAAAACATGTAGGTTCATCAATTTAACTTTTGATAATATTATGCGCCACAAATACACTTTAACACCAAAATAGTACAAATAATAAAAAGTTAAAAACTAAAACCCAACTACGACAAAAAACGACGCTGAAAAAGTATAAAACAAGACTTTTAGAACACTGAACTGAACAAAGTTGCTTATGTAGTTCCAAGTAAATGGACACAGTAGACTCTACCAAAATGCTTATGTTGAAAATTGACAATAATATCATACAATACTATTTTGAAGTATGCAATATTTACTATGTAGAGATAAGTTTTCATGTTTGGAAAGGCGTAGTCACACGTTCCATACACAAGTACCTACCTACCGTAGCACTTTGACAACGTGTGACTGCGGTTTTCCAAACATGAAAACTTATCTCTACATAGTAAATATTGCATACTTCAAAATAGTATTGTATGACATTATTGTCAATTTTCAACATAAGCATTTTGGTAGAGTCTACTGTGTCCATTTACTTGGAACTACATAAGCAACTTTGTTCAGTTCAGTGTTCTAAAAGTCTTGTTTTATACTTTTCAAGCGTTGTTTTTTGTCGTAGTTGGTTTTTAGTTTTTTATTTTTTATTGTTTTACGGATATCAAAATCAACAGTGGATACACAAATATACTTAATACACACCCAGACACGGAACAAACACCTTTTTTTGTCATACAAATATTTGTCCCGAGTGGGAATCGAACCCGCGACTTTTGGTACCGTAGGTAGTTAACCTGGGTCACTAAGCACTTTTCCACCGAGCCAGTCAAAAGTCAGTGATTGTATGTATGAATGTATGTTCCACATTTACATACCACAGACTGTACCGACAAGTAGCTAAAGTCTTTGTTACTCATTATCCCTTATGCATCTCGAAATAAGGTCTATAATAGTATGCACATTTAAGGGTGCATTGTCGTGTTGTATCAATTAGAGCAATTGACCTGTGCTCCGAACTTGCTGATGGTTCTCAAACTTGTTAACCCAATCGATGTGGGTTGATAGTAGTCCACAACCTTTTCCGTACCTAAAAGGTAAAACGGGGCCTTTAGCCTCCGCCGTTCGTCTGTCTGTCCGTCTGTATCTCATGAATTGTAACAGCTAGAAATCTTAAATTCCACTCGGATTAAGTCCTGGGCTGCCGCTTGTCAGTACAAAACACTTGCAACAAATAATCCGACGAAGTAGTCACTCAGAGAGATAGACAAAGAAATATTTATAGAACAGTAGTTAATCATTGAACCTATGTAATGAAATTGGGTGTCGTCATCTCTTTGCCCGTTTGTGATAAAAATGTCGTAAACCGACTTTGATAATTAACGGGTGACCCACACTAGGCGATACATTCGCCAAATCTATCTTCTATCTATCTATACTAAAGCTGAAGAGTTTGTTTGTTTGAACGCGCTATTCTCAGGAACTACTGGTTCGAATTGAAAATTATTTTTGTGTTAGATAGACCATTTATCGAGGAAGGCTTTAGGCTATTTAACATCACGCCGCAACCAATAGGAGCGAAGAAACAATGGCATATGTGTAAAAAACGGGGGGAAACGCAGACGAAGTCGCTGGCACAGCTATCTATACTAAAGCTGAAGAGTTTGTTTGTTTGAACGCGCTAATCAGAAACTACTCTGGTTCGAATTGAAAATTATTTTGTGTTAGATAGACTGTTTATCGTAGAAAGCTTTAGGTTATATAACTTTACGCTGCAACCAATAGGAGAAATAATATAATGAAGTAAATAATAGGTAGGCTATTTAACTTTAAACATGGTTACTGTGGTGACCACGAGCGCTGTAAAGAGCTCGAAACGTCGCTCTAAATAATATGTTTAGAATAACAATACACGCGAGTTTAATACAGCTCCTACTAACCGTCCTGCGAAGATAGTCACTCTACCTTGCCTAAGGGGGTTTGCTTCTATATAAACAATTATAATTCGCGAAAAACTAAACTCCCTACTTAAAACCAACAAACTGAAAAAAAGTTCTTATGTTCTTTTTCGGGCTTTAAACGAATGTACCTAATTTCATTCAAATCAGTTCAGTAGGAGTCTTTACGTAACACACAGACAGACAAGAGTTATTTTCGCATTTATAATATTAATAAGTAAGGATTAAGTTATTCCTTACATTAGGGCGACGTTGTAGGAAGCCCTTGCGTTGCGCAACGCTTGCTCAAAATTGGCGACTTAGCGGATCATCGGATCGGAAACCCGATACGACGTGTCACCGGCGGTGTATCGTTACGATGCGTGTTTGTAAGGTCGTATAGCTAAATGACAGAATGACAGTACTTAGCCCAGTTAGTAGTTCCATAGTGCAACCAACAGATGTCACTGCTAAATTAAATAGCGTGCCACCTACCAGATGGCCGATGGCCGACGACCTGGTGAAAATCGCTGGGTTTTGTTGGATGCCGTAGGCTGGTCGCGCTGGAAAGTTTTGGAAGAGGGGGGTATTATGAAGTTTCCTTCTTGTTGGAAAAGTATTATCGAACAAAACGTTTCGTTCAAATATGCGCCATATCTGAACTAAATCCGATCACTATAACACTTTTTATGAAGCATTGAATAAAGAGCAAAAAAGCGTAAGGGAGATATTTGACAACCTATTAAAAAACAACGTCGCTTTCTCTGTCCCTATATCCCTATGTGTGCTTAAATCTTTAAAACTACGCAATGGATTCTGATGGGATTCAAGAGAAAGTTGTTTATGTAAAATTCACTACTAGTCAATTATAATACCATGTTTATAAACACCATCCTGTCTAAACAATAGTTTGATGGTTCATAGGCGAAGATATTACATGCTGTGACCACAATCGACGATTGGTTCGTACGCACGGCTGCGTATGCGCACAGTTTACCTTAGACATTTTATTAGAATTGACATAAGCTTAGGCCACAATTACTTAATTAGAAATCGTTAATTTTCACAAGTAAACTAAATTTAAACATAAAACGTAAACTTTTATGTGTTAGTTTACGCATTGAAATGAAAATGAAAAAATAATAAATAAAAACCGGCCAAGTGCGAGTCGGGCTCGCGCACAAAGGGTTCCGTAGCAGCAAATATAATAAAAATCAACCTATCTCAAAAACTATAAGAGATACTTTGATCAAACCAAAAATCGTTGAAAGAGTTAATTAGCATGCATCACCTCTATTTTTTTAGAATTTTATACCCCGTAGTTATAAAAATAGAGGGGGGACATACTTTTACGACTTTGAGAGCTGATATCTCAAAAACCGTTCACTTTAAGAAAAATGTTTTTTAGAAAACTTTATATCATTTTAAAAGACCTTTCCATTGATACCCCACACGGGTATGTACATCGAAAAAAAATTTCATCCCTCAGTTACATGTATGGGGGCCCCACCCCAATTCTTTTTACTATTTAGTGTCATATTTTTGTAGCGGTTCATACAACACATATTCCCATCAAATTTCATCACTGTAGTACTTATAGTTTCCGAGTAAATCGGCTGTGACAGACGGACAGACGGACAGACGGACAGACGGACAGACGGACATGACGAAACTATAAGGGTTCCGTTTTTGCCATTTTGGCTACGGAACCCTAAAAATGGTGATGATAGATGGCGCCGCCTGTAGCTGTGTCGGTGGCCTCATCTTTCCCAAAACCTTTAAGTGTTGTGAGTTATAAGATAGAGAAGAATTAATGTCTCAGAAAAACACGTGTAAGCGCGGGACGATAAAATGTGGTGGCTAAACAAAACACAACCCTGAACTGTGTGATTCCCTCTGTCTTTAAAACCAAACAGTTACAACTAAAACTACTCTACAAAGGCGGTATAGCCTCATAACAAAATGGCTACGGTACTAAACGAAACACAATCGTAAACAAGAGGAAGAGCAACATGAATGGGTCTCGTAAAAGTGTCATGCTGCGCCGGTTCCGCGCCGCAGCGCTGGAGGCGCGGCGGCGCGCGAGCGAGACGGAAGAGGCGTATGACGCGTCGCACTACTTCGCTGATGACGTGGCTGACCCGTGGCGACAGATCGGTGAGTGACGTCACAGGGTGAGTGCTGTGGCGTAGTGTAGTAGGAGCAGGAGAGGGGGCACTGGTGACTTTTGGGGGCTTTTGGGGGCTTGTGAGTGATGTCATGGGGCCGGGGTCGAGGGAAACGGAGGAGGCGTACCTACGACTACTTCGCCTACCCGTGGCGACAGATCGGTGAGTGACGTTAGGATCTAAATAGATCCGGGCCATGATCTAAATAGATCTTTATGGCAATCTCTACCTCGACTCGCCTCGACCGCCCAGTCTCACGCTTGGTAGAGCAATGAAAGAAACCAGAAAAGACCGAGCTAATCAATGGAAGAGCTAAGATTAAGTGGAGTGTGACATCAGGAGATGCTTGTCTCAAAATAATTGGTTTTAGAAATCTTCAAGGAGACCACTGCAATAGGCCACTGTGGTTTTTGAACGCGCCATGGGTTGCTATGTCGTGAGTGCGGTTAGGATGCCTGCACATATTCTTCTATGTGTGGAAGTGTGGTTCAATGAGATACCACTTTGTCTCCAGATGCCGTAGAACGCGAACGCCTCTCTCAGCACGCGGCGCTACGCGAGCTGGTCTCCCGCGGGGAGGCGCAGCAGTTGAAGGCCGCGCTGGCGGCGCTGGGGCGGCGCGCGGGGCTGGTGGTCAACATGACGCCGGGCGGCGCCAACACGCTGCTGTACCTGTGAGTAGCACAGCTTGAAGAAGAAGAATCTTTTTTTTTTTTTATAAAAGGCTAACAAGATGACCTCACTCCACCTGATGGTAAGCGGTAGTGAGATCCACATATGAGGTCGACAGGCACAATAGACCCTATTGAGCCTGTCGCACTCACCCTGAAGGCCTGCTTAGATGCCGATTCACGCCCCGCCTGAAGAGCCCGGGATCATAGGAGGGAGGGAAAACATGAGCTGGAAGGGCATTCCATGCCTTAATGGCACGTTTCGAAGAAATTTCTGGTGTCATATCATCCACTGCTGGAAATAGGCCTACCCAATTGCTCGCCGCTTATTCTATCCTCGTCATAAACATCGCTGAAATGGCTGGAAAACTGGGTTTCTTCGATATAACAAGCGATATACCAAGAGCATGTGAGGGCCCCTCCTCGCAGGAAGTGTAGACTTGTGACCATCGGTCACTGCATCCCTATACCATCATAGAGTAAGGCCTGTCCGCATTTCTACCTCCAGAATCTAGATTACCTTCTAGCCGTTTACTCCCAGAGCTGCGCGAGCGCGCTGAAGGAGGCTTGTGTCCATTGATCACTGCAACCTCATCATAGTGTAAGACCTGTCCACATTTCTACCTCCAGTATTCACAGTACCTTTAGAATACCAGCGCTGCAGTGGCTTTCTGGCTAATGTGGCATATGCTGAGGCCCGTACCTCGTTGACCACTTTATAGTCCTTGTCTATGTGTGTTATTTCTTTGTTTGAGTTTTTGTGTCTTGTGTATTTATGTCTCATTGTATTTGTAATTTATATGTCGTGGTCAATAAATGTTTTTCTTTCTTTCTTTTCTTTACCTTCAAACCTTCAGAGCCTCCGAGGCCGGTTCAGCAGCGTGTGCGGCCGCCCTGATCGAGGCGGGCGCGGACGGGCGCGCGCACGCCGCCACGCGCTACGGGCCGCTGTACGCCGCGTGCTACCGCGGACACCTCGACGTCGCGAAGCTGCTGCTCGCGCACTTCCCGAAGGCTGTGCAGGTGAGAGAACAGAACAGCAGGACATGAGCCATTTCATCACGTATCTTTGATAATTTTGTCAAACATATGTTTGATACTGGACTCCTTCGTAATGCTTGATATTGGACTCTTGGTCAGAATTCTGATGCCGACCACAATTATCCATCATCAGCCTTATCTATCACTAGCTGTGCCAGCGACTTCGTTCGCGGTTTCCCCGTTTTTTACACATTTTCCATTGTATCTTTGCTCCTATTGGTCACAGCGTGATCTTATATAGCCTAAAGCCTTCCTCGATAAATGGTCTATACAACGCAAAAATAATTTTTCAAATCGAACCAGTAGTTCCTGAGATTAGCGCGTTCAAACAAACAAACAAACAAACAAACAATCAAACAAACAAACAATCAAACAAACAAACAAACTCTTCAGCTTTATAATATTAGTATAGATTTGGCAAGTAGTAGGTTCAGTAGGCAGGTATCTTTCTAATGGACGAATTTGGAAAATCGTCACTGTAAATAATTTAAGTTATGAAAGAGACAAAGCATGTCTCCAAATCTATTACCGACACTTAGTGAATTCCTGGTTTGCATTTCTCAGATTTTTATCTTAAACTAGCTGTGCCAGCGACTTCGTTCGCGTTTCCCCCGTTTTTTACACATTTTCCATTGTATCTTTGCTCCTATTGGTCGCAGCGTGATGTTATATAGCCTAAAGCCTTCCTCGATAAATGGTCTATACAACGCAAAAAGATTTTTTCAAATTGAACCAGTAGTTCCTGAGATTAGCGCGTTCAAACAAACAAACAAACAAACAAACAAACTCTTCAGCTTTATAATATTAGTATAGATAACAAGTGGGGTTAATTGTGCCTGTGTCTACCTTATATGTGGGCTTCTCGGCCGCTTACTTTCAGGTGGAGTGAGCTCACACTGAACAACCTTTAAAAAAAATTCAACGTTATCGATTCCCTTTCAGCAAGAGACGGTGGAGAAGTGGCTCCCTCTACACGCGGCGTGCATCGGCGGGCACGCGTCCCTCGTGGCGCTGCTGCTCGAGCACCGCTACCCCGACGACGCGCTCAACACCTACACGTGAGTCCTTGAGATAGGGGGAGAGCTAGGTCCAGCATTACAAGCTATTGAAAAAAAAAAGCATCGATGGCCGAGTGGTTACGGTCAAACCCCGCCACGTACCACTGTAATTTTCGAATTGGAAATTAATTTGTACGATTATCAAGGCTACATCTACGAGGAATTCTAAGGTTGTATACACGTGAGTGCTTGAGATAGGGGGAGAGCTAGGTCCAGCATTACAAACTATTGAAAAGAAAAGCATCGATGGCCGAGTGGTTACGGTCAAACCCTGCCACTTACCACTGTAATTTTCGAATTGGAAATTAATTTGTACGATTATCAAGGCTACATCTACGAGGAATTCTAAGGTTGTATAGACGACCAACCCGCACTTGGCCAGCGTGGTTGACTAAGGGCTGATCGCCCTAATTTAGGGTAAGCCCGTGCCCCAGCAATGGGAACGTACATCGGCTGATGGTGACAAAATATATACAACTTCGATGCCGTCCAAAATTGGCGAAATCTACTACGGGCGATGACCCTTTCTGATATTAGCACTGTTTGAGCCCAGCAAGGTGACAAATGAAACGAAGCAAATGTTCTAAATTTAAATGTATTGAGGCATCGACAATGGTACAAAGTGAGTCTAATGTGAGCGGCCTAGCTCGGGGGTATATAAGGCACTCGAGAAAAATGTTGATACCGCGATGCAGGATTCATATATCGAACACTAAGTGTAAATAAATTTGAAACAAAACTTGAGGTAAGTTTTGTTTCAAATTTATTTAGGCGTATCATTCTTGGCGGGCTGGACGTCTATCTAGACACGCGGTAGCGTGTCAAGCCAAGGTTCAAGAAACAGAACTGGCGAGCCGCACCGTGTGTAATATTACACGAACCATTTGGAACCACTTTTGAACCCCTCATAAATCAAAAACTATTTCACATAAACGTATCAAATTTGGCTCATATATTGTGACTTGCAAGATAAATATGTGTTCTAAATTTCATAAGCTTATCTCAAACAGTTACTTAGATATTAATGGCCAAAAATCCTCATTTTTATCATTGACTGACTGACAGATCAAAATTCTAACCCAGTTCCAAATGACCTAGAGAGTTAAAATTTGGTATGCAGATAGGTAATTATATGAATACAAAGGAAAAAATAAAAAACTGGCAATTTTTTAATAATTAGGTTAGGTTCTATTATGAACGCTTAACATAAATACCTAATTAGTGCCTAATAACGCCTATATACCGGGGAAGGCAGAGCACTAAGTATATATTTAGGTCTACTTACTTATTTACAATTAAGAGTAGGTACTTATAGTCGGTTTTCATATTTATTACTTAGGGTAGGTACCTACATAAAGTCTAGTTTTAGTTTTGAATTTGTCCTTTTCAAAGGACCCACGGCGTTACAATGATATATACTTTTCTACAAAAAGTAATGATATCCAATCAAAAACATAAATGTGAAATGAGAGCCAAGTTCAATATTGCCTTGGTTGTTGACTTCAGCGACAAAAGAAGTGAGATCTAAATGGGTGCCAAGTTCAATGGTCAACCCAGAAATTTATTTATAAGTAACACTATAACATACCTATCATATCTTCTTATAACATAAGATAATGTATGGTGGTAGCCTATGAAGGTCTGTCTTGGCTAGTTTTCATATATGAATTATAGCCGTCGCAAGTTCTAAGCCTACTTTAGCCTACAAGTATTTTGTCGGTTTTTATTTTATAATTCCGAAAATTTGGATTGTTGGTAGAAACTAGCAAGCGAACATAATAATACGTTGGTAGGTTTATAAAAACTAGCTAAGACAGACCTTCATAGGCTACCACCATACATTATCTTATGTTATAAGAAGATATGATAGGTATGTTATAGTGTTACTTATAAATAAATTTCTGGGTTGACCATTGAACTTGGCACCCATTTAGATCTCACTTCTTTTGTCGCTGAAGTCAACAACCAAGGCAATATTGAACTTGGCTCTCATTTCACATTTATGTTTTTGATTGGATCACTTTAACCGTAAACAAGCACACAATATTTAGAAGGGCGCGTGTTCGAATCCGCAAGCTGCTGAGGAGCGGTTGTACTAACAGTTACTTGTCCCTCCCAGCGACGTGACCGGCCAATGGCAGTACAAAGCGGCGTTCGACGTGAACGCCGTAGACTCGAGCGGGCAGAGCGCGCTGTACGCGGCGTGCGCGCTCGGCTCGCTCGGCGCGGCCGACGCGCTGCTCGCGCACAGCGTGCCCGCCGAGCGCGCGCCCGGCGCCGCGCCGACCACAGACGAACAGGTACGAGATGGGGCCAGGTGACGCCGGTAGATGGCGCTGGTTGATGGATGTCGCAAGAGATATTAGACACGCGAGTTAGATGACACTCTTGTGACAGTCAGTCGCATGACATGAGTCACACGGCCTGAGTCGCGTGACATGAGTCATATGACATGAGTCACATGACACTCTTGTGACAATACATGACACACTTGTGACATGAGTCACATGACACACTAGGGACATGAGTCACATGACACACTAGGGACATGAGTCACATGACACACTAGTGACATGAGTCACATGACACACTAGTGACATGAGTTAATTGATACACTTGTAACCTGAGTTACACGATACACTTGTGACATGAGTGACATGAGTCACATGACACACTAGTGACATGAGTCACATGATACGCTTGTGACATGAGACACAAGACAAGTTACACTAGTAACACTTGTGACATGACTCATCTGAGTAATGAATAACACGACACTAAGATTTGAGGCACTTTAGCCACGTGTCTCTCTCAGCAATATAGTCAAGGAGCTACAGTATCTACTTGCACTTACCCTCTGCCCGTCTGTCCGTCAGCCGCAGCCCGAGCCGGAGCCGGCGGCGCGCGTGCTGAGCCCGACGCGCGGCATCTCGCTCGGCATCCACGCCATCGTCAGCAAGCTCACCGGCGCCGCTACCGCTAACAAACAGGTACAGAGTACTGTGTATTAGACACTAGACGTGAAACGTTACTACAGTCGATGATAGAGGTGAAATTCCACAAAATTACACCAATTTTAGACTTTACAAGTATTAGGCTTGTCTCCGAGTTTCACCGCATATTTTGAACTTCTAAAACACACCTGGCGTGTTTTTGATACCGTGTCTCTCCTTTGAACTCAAAAAAAAATAATACACGCGAGTTTAATCAGTAAAAGAAGTTTGATTTCGAATGCCATTATTCTTCTAGGAGTCCACCGACGGTGTGCACCGCATCCGTCCTGTAAACTTGGACATCCGCGTGGGCAACGACAGTTGCGTGTCGCGAGCCGTTAGCGCGGACAACCTGCGCCTGCTGCGGCGCCTCCTTGCCGCTGGCGCGCGCCCCGACGCGCCCGCGCCGCCGCCCGCGCCCCAGGTGACTCCCTACACACACACACACACACACGCACACGCACACGCACACGCACACGCACACGCACACACACACACACACACACACACACACACACACACACACACATATACAACCTGCGCCTGCTGCGGCGCCTGCTCGCCGCCGGCGCGCGCCCCGACGCGCCCGCGCCGCCGCCCGCGCCCCAGGTGACTCCCTACACACACACACACACACACACACACACACACACACATACAACCTGCGCCTGCTGTGGCGTCTGCGCACCAGGTGCGGCCAGCACACGCCTGGCGTGTGAGACTCTTAACGAGGCTACGCATTTCTACGGAAAAGGGAAGAGAAATGTCAGCCGTTATGTTCTCCGTCAAGATTTTTATCATCAAATTGGAGATTCATCTATTTGACGTTTTTACCGTAAAGAAAAAACACTGTGAGGAAATCAGATCTGGTTGATATTTTCAATTTATCCTGTGAACCTTATTCGCCGTCGTAGTTGACTAAAGCTTTACCTTCTTCGTTCGGGTTGGCTCGAGCCACTCAGTGGGGTCGTACCTATCTATATGATGACGACTTTATCTAGACACGCGGTAGCGTGTCAAGCCAAGTTCAAGAAACAGAACTGGCGAGCCGCACCGTGTGTAATATTACACGAACCATTTGGAACCACTTTTTGAACCCCTCATAAATCAAAAACTATTTCACATAAACGTTTCAAATTTGGCTCATATATTGTGACTTGCGAGATAAATATGTTTTCTAAATTGTGAAAGTGTCCAAGACAGACCTTCATAGGCTACCACCATACATTATCTTATGTTATAAGAAGATATTATAGGTATGTTATAGTGTTACTTATAAATAAATTTCTGGGTTGACCATTGAACTTGGCACCCATTTAGATCTCACTTCTTTTGTCACTGAAGTCAACAACCAAGGCAATATTGAACTTGGCTCTCATTTCACATTTATGTTTTTGATTGGATCTTCATCTTCCGCAGTGGTCGACGGCGGACAGCGGGCGCGACAGCCGGCGGCGCTCGCGCAGCGCGTCGGCCGCGCACAGCGCGCCCCGGGGCTGCAGCAGCGATAGTCAGTATACTTAGTTATAGTTCTTGATTTGTTGCCTAACTGAATACGTTGATGGCTTGGAGTGGCCTTGTCGTCATAACTGAACTTTGGGGGTAGCGGATGACTCTCACTCGTAATTTTTATTGATTCGTTTTTAGAGTTCCGTAGCCCTTGAAGGGCTAAAAACGAGATCCTATATTTACAATACTGTATAGCTCGAACGGTGATATCTAGTCTTAGGTCTCTTAGTAGAAATTTTCATACTAAAAGTAAAATAAATATTCAAGGCGGATTCTCATACAACATACCTGTTTCTTTTCCTTTGATTGCAAGTACGACTCTTCCGACTCAGAGTCCGATTCGTTCTATCGTGTATATTGCAACATGTGTTATTCAATCTTCCATTAAACTTCTCCCCTCCAGGAGACCTCCCCTGGACAGCCCTAGCGGTGGCGGCGCGCAACAAGAACGTGCCGATGGTGGAGCTGCTGCTGCAGCACGGCGCGACCGACCCGCACTGCCTCGCGCTGCGCGAGTGCGCGCGCCACGGGCTCGCCGACCTGCTGTGCGAGCTGCTGGCCACCAAGGTACGGGGACGGCATCTGTGAAGGAGTACTGCAGGCCTACGATACGAGATAGAGCTGCTTCTAGAAGATGGAGCTGCTGACTATCGAGGTACAAGGAGATTTCATCTGTTAAGAAGTAATACAGGTCTATGAGCTGAGATAGATATGCTTCTAGAAGATGGACCTGCTGCCACCAAGGTACAGTGGGACGACATCTGTAAAGGAGTACTACGAGTCTATTCAGTACCGGATTAAGGCAGCGCGGGCTCGTAGTAAGTTAAGGGGCCCTTCAATTGTACCCCTCCTTGATCCATGCATGCGATTTTTTTTTTAATTTTTAATTTCGTAAAATGAGGTATGTTTCTTCCCCAGGCGTACCCCGACCCGGACTACAAGCTGAACAAGTCGTGCGTGTCGGAGTCTGTGTTCGCCCGCAGCGGCGGCGACGCGGCGCTCACGTACCGCGCGCTGTGCCCCACCACGCCCGTCATGATCACGTGGCGCGAGCTGCGCTGCCAACTCACCGCCATACGGTGAGCAACTTATCATGGTTCCGTTCCCAAAAGGTAAAAACGGAACCCTATCATTAAGCTTCTGCCGTCCGTCTGTCTGTCTTTAAGCTGTATCTCATAAACCGTGATAGCTAGAAAGCTTACATTGATGATGATCATCAAAAATGATGTATTTCCATTGCCGCTTTACAAGAAATACAAAAGTAAAAAAGACGTGTGGCACACGGGGACTGCCGCGATATAGCTATTGCATAGCATCGTCCGATTTCGAAGCAGCTCGTCTCGATTCGTGCGAGTTTCGTAGAGTCGTACAATACGTCTAACCGCACGCACACGAACACCGTGCCGAAGTCTACCGAACTGAAACGACGTTAGACGATTGTGAGGTTTATTCGTTACGGAATTTCTTGGTTCGGTCTCCGCGCTCAAAGCCCGTGATAAAAGCTGTGCAATAGCTCAATAAAAAAATATTAAGGGGGGTCCTCATACAATAAACGTGTTTTTTTGCATACAAATACAACAAACATAATTTTTAAGCAAATTTTATTCAATCTTGAAAATATGAAGACACTTGAAATTTTTTATATTCGTTATTATTTTTACGAATTTTAAGTTCAAATTCAGTTTGTTACTTCATAATACAGTATTAAAAGTGATCATTGACTAGGAACCCTACATTTACATACATACATAAAATCACGGCTTTTTCCCAGAGGGCTAGGCAGAGATCACTTCCTGCCATGTGCTACGGGTCCTGGCACACCACTTTCGCTACATCTATATCCATTAACCTCTTCATGCTCGTCGATTACGGGTACTTTTTAACCGACTTCAAAAAAGGAGGAGGTTTTCATTTCGTCTGTATGTAAAATATTTTTTTTTTTTTTTTTTTTTTTTTTTTTTAATGTATGTTCACCGATATTTTCGTCAATTATAGACGGATTTCAAAAATTTCTTTTTGGTTGAATAGAGTTAACTTCCGTGGTGGTCCCATTTTGACCAGTCCCGGGTCTGATGATGGGATCCAGGAGAAATCGAGGGCAACCCTCAAATTTTATAGGGACATGTACCGCGTTTTGCATATTATCTGAAGTAATATTGGCATTTGCTTCTGGCTATCATAATCTTATGATGCTGAGCTGATGATGGAAGGTCAACTCCTTAATAGTTATGAGTAAAAGGATAATTCTTTCAATACTCTATACATATTAAGACTATTAGTTATAAATCAGTAGCATTACAGGTGAGCTAAACTATTAGGTGGACCAGTCTAGGATCTGATGATGGGATCCAGGAGAAATCGTGGGCAACCCTCAAATTTTATAGGCACATGTACCGCGTTTACATATTTTCTGAAGTTATATTGGCATTGCTTCTTGCAATCATAATGTTATGATGCTGAGCTGATGATGGAAGGTCAACTCCTTAATAGTTGGGAGTAAAGGGATAATTCTTTCAAGTCTGTGTTCATATTAAGACTACTAGTTTTAATTTCAGTAGAATTATAGGTGAGCTGCACTAATAGGGTCCAGTCTAGGATCTGATGATAGGATCCAGGAGAAATCGAGGGCAACCCTCAAATTGTATAGGCACATGTACCGCGTTTTACATATTTTCAGAAGTAATATTGGCATTTGCGTCTGGCAATCATAATGTTATGATGCTTAGCTGATGATGGAAGGTCAACTCCTTATTGGTTGGGAGTAAAGGGATATTTCTTTCAATACTGTATACATATTAAGACTACTAGTTTTAATTTCAGTAGAATTATAGGTGAGCTGCACTAATAGGGTCCAGTCTAGGATCTGATGATAGGATCCAGGAGAAATCGAGGGCAACCCTCAAATTGTATAGGCACATGTACCGCGTTTTACATATTTTCAGAAGTAATATTGGCATTTGCGTCTGGCAATCATAATGTTATGATGCTTAGCTGATGATGGAAGGTCAACTCCTTAATGGTTGGGAGTAAAGGGATATTTCTTTCAATACTGTATACATATTAAGACTACTAGTTTTAATTTCAGTAGAATTATATGTGAGCTGAACTAATAGGGTGAAAAAAATGTAACACTAAAAAGTATGAAAAAATTGTAAACAAAAAAAAAACCGCCTTCAAAAACCCGACTCACTAAAAATTACAAAATAATATAACGAACATTAATCTGGGTATGAATTTGATATGTTGTTGAAGGCGGTGCCAATTAAAATTTTGAGGAAAGCTGCATGAAATATAAACGGCACCGCCTTCAACAACAAATCAAATTCATACCCAGATTAATGTTCGTTATATTATTTTGTAATTTTTAGTGAGTCGGGTTTTTGAAGGCGGTTTTTTTGTTTACAATTTTGATTTGACATATATATGTATTTGTATGTGTCAGCATGTCGTGGGTGCGCGCGGCGGCCCTGCGAGTCAACAAGCGCCTCGGCAGCGAGAGCGCGGCGCTGCTCGCGCTCACTCGGCTCGACCTGGCCAACAACGAGCTGCGCACCCTGCCGCCCGAGCTGTTCACGCTCGTCAGCCTCAGGTGAGCGTCACGCGGCTCGACCTGGCCAACAACGAGCTGCGCACCCTGCCGCCCGAGCTGTTCACGCTCGTCAGCCTCAGGTGAGCGTCACGCGGCTCGACCTGGCCAACAACGAGCTGCGCACCCTGCCGCCCGAGCTGTTCACGCTCGTCAGCCTCAGGTGAGCGTCACGCGGCTCGACCTGGCCAACAACGAGCTGCGCACCCTGCCGCCCGAGCTGTTCACGCTCGTCAGCCTCAGGTGAGCGTCACGCGGCTCGACCTGGCCAACAACGAGCTGCGCACCCTGCCGCCCGAGCTGTTCACGCTCGTCAGCCTCAGGTGAGCGTCACGCGGCTCGACCTGGCCAACAACGAGCTGCGCACCCTGCCGCCCGAGCTGTTCACGCTCGTCAGCCTCAGGTGAGCGTCACGCGGCTCGACCTGGCCAACAACGAGCTGCGCACCCTGCCGCCCGAGCTGTTCACGCTCGTCAGCCTCAGGTGAGCGTCACGCGGCTCGACCTGGCCAACAACGAGCTGCGCACCCTGCCGCCCGAGCTGTTCACGCTCGTCAGCCTCAGGTGAGCGTCACGCGGCTCGACCTGGCCAACAACGAGCTGCGCACCCTGCCGCCCGAGCTGTTCACGCTCGTCAGCCTCAGGTGAGCGTCACGCGGCTCGACCTGGCCAACAACGAGCTGCGCACCCTGCCGCCCGAGCTGTTCACGCTCGTCAGCCTCAGGTGAGCGTCACGCGGCTCGACCTGGCCAACAACGAGCTGCGCACCCTGCCGCCCGAGCTGTTCACGCTCGTCAGCCTCAGGTGAGCGTCACGCGGCTCGACCTGGCCAACAACGAGCTGCGCACCCTGCCGCCCGAGCTGTTCACGCTCGTCAGCCTCAGGTGAGCGTCACGCGGCTCGACCTGGCCAACAACGAGCTGCGCACCCTGCCGCCCGAGCTGTTCACGCTCGTCAGCCTCAGGTGAGCGTCACGCGGCTCGACCTGGCCAACAACGAGCTGCGCACCCTGCCGCCCGAGCTGTTCACGCTCGTCAGCCTCAGGTGAGCGTCACGCGGCTCGACCTGGCCAACAACGAGCTGCGCACCCTGCCGCCCGAGCTGTTCACGCTCGTCAGCCTCAGGTGAGCGTCAGTGGTGGTGAGCGTGAGTGATTGCGACTTCAGTTCACTCACCAAGCCACTAGATGGCAATGTATAAACGCAATATACAAACGCAAGCATTACCTAATAAATACAGTACAACGTAGTTCAGCGTTACGCCGCTAGATGGCGTTGCGCAGCGTCGGACTGGCCATACAGTCAGGGTGGCATTTGCCAGCCGGGCCCCAGCCTGCGCGGGCCCCCACGGGCCCCCTCGGGCCCACGGGCCCAGACTCGTGGGCCCGAGGGCTACCAGTGCCGCGGGGGCAACCCAGGTTGCCCGCGTGCATTTCTCGGAAACAATGCGTCTCACAAAATTTTAACATTGATAATATGTAGCAAATTGCTTTGCCTAAAAATATGTTTATACAGGTTGTTCCAAAAATAGTGTCAAGTGGAAGTCCTGAGATAGAACACCTGTGAGACCAACCTGTGGGAGCATCCGAAACACCCCCATGTATGTTCCGCGATTTTTTATAGTTTTCGAGTAATGATTATTTTAAATTTAAAATTTTAAAAAAATCGCATTCGTGGCCCCACCTGAACGGGACTTGAACCACCGGACCTCCCGATATCGCGTCGGTTGCTCTAACCTCTGAGCTATCCAGGTAATTAGTCATAAATTTGAAAGTTAAATTTGTGATACTTTTTAGTCGACTGGGTCAATAATTCTCAAAAGTTTAGAAAAATAATCATAACTCGCAAAACTATAAAAAATCGCGGAACATACATGGAGGTAAGATTTTAAACTTTCGCGTTCCATTACCCTGAAATAAGTCTTTATGGGTCTACACGCGTTATTAGGAGTAGCAATTACATAGCTACTTACTGCCCGACGTTTCGACTAGGTTACACCAATCGTGGTCGCGAGCGAACTGGTGCCACCCGTTTTCGTCTGCCACAGCGGTTGTGAATTTCTTAATCCACCCAGAAACAGCACTAATGTCATTTGTACAGCTACGCACTCCGACACACAAAACTCACTGTATCCGAGTTCATTTTAGACGTATCTTATCGCGGTAAGCACTTACTAACCACTGAGTTCCATGCCGATGATAACTTGAATCCATCTTCCCTATTAAAATTTCTGTGTTTCTTAATTTCAATAGCTTCTCGCACTATTCTTGTGTGATAGTGACGATCTGTTGAGAGGACCTTCGGGTCATGTAGCTCCATCCAATGATTAGTACCCATTTCTAATAGGTGCTCAGCCACCGCGGACTTGTTCGTTTGTCGATTTTTAACAGCTGCAATATGTTCTTTCACCCTCACGGCTATAGCCCGTTTGGTTTGTCCAATGTAAGAACTACCACAACTGCAATCGATTTTATATACACCCGGAGTTTGGAAGGAATTAGGAAATTCACAACCGCTATGGCAGACGAAAACGGGCGGCGCCAGTTCGCTCGCGACCACGATTGGGGAAACCCAGTCGAAACGGCGGTCAGTAAGTAGCTATGTAATTTTGATACATGGAGGTGTTTCGGATGCCCCACAGGATGTTCTGTCTCAGGACCGCTTGACACTATTTTTTGGGTCACCCAGTATAACTACTAGCTTTCCGCCCGCGACTTCGTTCGCGTAGAGATGCTTAACGGGTAGAACATTACTTCTTTATAGCGCAGAAGTAGCCTATGTCCTTTCTCGGGCTCTGGACTATATCTGTATCAAATTTCATTTCAATCGGTTCAGAACTCTATGCATGAAAGCGTAACAGACAGAGTTACTTTCGCATTTATAATATTATTAAGTAAGGATTTTGCGTTAAAAATCAAGGATGACGAAAACAGCATTATGATCGAGTCATTAACTGCTTAGCTGAAAGTTCTCCTGAAAGTTCTGCTGAAAATAAAAAAATGACCGGCTAACTTTATATATGTTATGGACCAAATGATAAATTGGGCATTATTCATACTGCCCGGTCCATATGAAAAATGCCCAATATGAGAGTGCAATTCAATAATAATTATTCAAATAATCACTTTGACCGGGCATTATACATAATGTTTATCACCTTTTGGGCAAAGTAATACAAACTTATTATGTAGAAAAAACTTTAATTGTTATTATCATTTGATATACAATAGTTAAATATAAAAAGAAATTAGCCTCTAAAAATATTGTGGTGTGAAAAAAATGTCATAACAAAAGGGGGTAATGGACATAATTTGGCGGCGTAACTCGTAAGACACGCTATTATTCAAAATTGCAATATAAATATTTACACCCAAAATCGCTGAACACATGAGTGTCATTATTTTAGTATTGATGCGCGGGGTGATTAAGAATCCAATCAAAAACATAAATGTGAAATGAGAGCCAAGTTCAATATTATGATAATTGCCTTGGTTGTTGACTTCAACGACAAAAGAAGTGAGATCTAAATGGGTGCCAAGTTCAATGGTCAACCCTGAAATTTATTTATAAGTAACACTATAACATACCTATCATATCTTCTTATAACATAAGATAATGTATGGTGGTAGCCTATGAAGGTCTGTCTTGGCTAGTTTCTTTAAACCTACCAACGTATTATTATGTTCGCTCGCTAGTTTCTACCAACAATCCAAATTTTCGACCGAAAAATACCAAACTAACCAAGACAACTAACTAGACTACTAACTAACTAACTAAAGAAAACTAGCCAAGACAGACCTTCATAGGCTACCACCATACATTATCTTATGTTATAAGAAGATATGATAGGTATGTTATAGTGTTACTTATAAATAAATTTCAGGGTTGACCATTGAACTTGGCACCCATTTAGATCTCACTTCTTTTGTCGTTGAAGTCAACAACCAAGGCAATTATCATAATATTGAACTTGGCTCTCATTTCACATTTATGTTTTTGATTGGATATCATTACTTTTTGTAGAAAAGTATATATCATCGTAACGCCGTAGATCCTTTGAAAAGGACAAATTCAAAACTAAAACTAGACTTTATAAATATAAAACAATTGAATCAGTTACTGTATTTTCCTACGTTTACGGGGTATAACCCTAAGTAATAAATATGAAAACCGACTATAAGTACCTACTCTTAATTGTAAATAAGTAAGTATGTATACCTAAATATATACTTAGTGCTCTGCCTTCCCCGGTATATAGGCGTGATTAGGCACTAATTAGGTATTTATGTTAAGCGTTCATAATAGAACCTAACCGCAGCAGTGGTCTCCTTTTTCACGGCTTTCAGGGTGAGTGCGACAGGCTCAACATGGTCTATTGTGCCTGTCGACCTCATATGTGGATCTCACTACCGCTTACCATCAGGTGGAGTGAGGTCATCTTGTTAGCCTCTTATAAAAATAAAAAAAAAACCTAATTATTAAAAAATTGCCAGTTTTTTATTTTTTCCTTTGTATTCATGTAATTACCTATCTGCATACCAAATTTTAACTCTCTAGGTAATTTGGAACTGGGTTAGAATTTTGATCTGTCAGTCAGTCAATGATAAAAATGAGGATTTTTGGACATTAATATCTAAATAACTGTTTGAGATAAGCTTGTGAAATTTAGAACACATATTTATCTCGCAAGTCACAATATATGAGCCAAATTTGATACGTTTATGTGAAATAGTTTTTGATTTATGAGGGGTTCAAAAGTGGTTCCAAATGGTTCGTGTAATATTACACACGGTGCGGCTCGCCAGTTCTGTTTCTTGAACTTGGCTTGACACGCTACCGCGTGTCTAGATTACGGAGACATTGGCTATTTATTGTTTTTCTTCGTTTCGGCATTTTAAATCAAAGTCCAAACACAAAAGCAAAATCAACGTCCAATAACGCGACAAACGTAACGGTCACAAAAAATCCTTACTAATATTATAAATGCGAAAGTAACTCTGTCTGTCTGTCTGTCTGTCTGTCTGTCTGTCTGTCTGTTACGCTTTCACGCATAGAGTACTGAACCGATTTAAACGAAATTTGGTACAGATATAGTCCAGAGCCTAGAAACGGTTATAGGCTACTTTTTAACCGACTGCGCTATAAAGAAGTAATGTTTTACCCGTTAAACATCTCTTCGCGGACGAAGTCGTCACAGCCACTGGACGGATGGAGATGAAATTTAGCATGCAGGTAGATGTTATGACGTAGGCATCCGTTAAAAAAGGATTTCCCGAAATTCCCACGGGAACGGGAATTAACGGGAAATTCCTTTTGTATGACAAATACTAACCGCATAAGTTAGGCGCTTGAAATTTGGCATGCAGGTACCTTAATAAATTAAAAGCTTAGTTGCAACTGGATATTGTAAAATTCCCACGGGAACGGGAGTAATAGGGAAAAAACTTTTGTATGAAAAAATCTAAACCGCGTAAGATAGGTGTTTGAGATTAGGCATGCAGGTACTCCAATGAACTCAAAGCTTACTTCCAACGCGATATTACAAAATTCCCATGGGAACGGGAGTAATTGGGAAACAACTTCTGTAAGTAAAATCCCTTGGGGTTGAAATATATTCTATAGAGATAGAGATATACCCGAAGCGAAGCGAGGGCGGGTCGCTAGTAATAAATACACGGAGGAACGTAATCTATGCACACATGTACGAAAATGGCTGAATACATAGATAAATGTATGGTCAATACACAGCAGCGGGGGTTACGAATGATAAAATAATCGAATAACGTAAAAATATAAGTCAAGTTTCCCATATACAAAAATTATTCATCCTATTCTAAAAATTACGCAGTGAGTATTACCCATTACGTCACTATGAAAACGTGTCTAACAGCGTAACTTTGTAAAAAGCGTTACACAGAGTGGAAATTTACGTTTTCTTTTATTATTAAATTATTTTAAAGCACAAAAGACAATTATTTTTCTCAAATTACGCACAATTATCATATTGCCCAATTATCACACAGCCATATTATAATGACCGCGCATAATGATAAATAATGAAGTTGAAATAATAATTAATCACTTGGCCCGATAGGGCTAGACATTATACATAATGCTCGGGCATTATTAATAATTAATCACTTGGACCATAACATATATAATTTTTAGTAGGTACCTAACCAACTTATTTTAGTATTTATTATAATTATTTTTTATGGTTTGTTTATCTCAATTTGTGTAAATCAGTATTTTTCGATAATATCCCATCACCATGATATAGTCTCGGGCCCTGGGATTGTGATCAGCCACCCGGGCCCTTGCGGCTCAATCCGACCCTGGCGTTGCGTGTATTGTACATCTCGCAAGCGTTATGTTTTCCGAATAGGATAAGGCCAGGACAATGTATGAATAAAAAGAACATTAGATCAAGCTACATTGATGTTTCATTTCGACAATAGTAGCTCCCACAGTACAATAGTTCAACTTTTTAGTGTACAATTCAGTACAGTGAGTCTCTCGTGAGTATTGTCAGACTCTGATGAGTATCGTCAGAGTCTGGCGATTGTCAGCGTCAGCGTAGAGTTATCGTCAGACTGATGAGGTGACGCGTTAGACGAGTGTTAAAATTATAGGATGCCTTAGGTAAGTGTTTGTGTCAAGTAAAGAAATGTAGGAAACAAGGGGCAAAAAATTCTTATGTGCCATAATTTCAAGCTGAAATGACGTCAGGTCGAACAGAAACCAGCAAAACCTACCATCTTATCTCCACAACTATTAGAGCGCTGTGTCTGCAAAATGTCTTTTCCAATTTCGTTTTTCCCTTCACTGCATACAAAGTTGTACCGTTCACACCCGTCAGCTAAACCCTTCCAACCCCGTCAGGTACCTGAACGCGGCTCAGAACAAGCTGGAGCGTCTCCCGCGCGCGAGCGACGCGCCCGAGGAGCCGCGCCGCCGCCGCCGCGCGCCCGCCGCCTACAGCGCGCCCGTGCTGCAGGACCTGTACCTGCAGGTGATGATGATGATGATTTATTTACTAGCTGTGCCAGCGACTTCGTTCGCGTTTCCCCCGTTTTTTACACATTTTCGATTGTATCTTTGTTCCTATTGGTCGCAGCGTGATGTTATATAGCCTAAAGCCTTCCTCGATAAATGGTCTATACAACGCAAAAAGATTTTTTTCAAATCGAACCAGTAGTTCCTGAGATTAGCGCGTTCAAACAAACAAACAAACAAACTCTTCAGCTTTATAATATTAGTATAGATTTATTTATTTTTTAATTATGGTACACAAACAGAAAACTGTCATTAAATGTATTGGTTGGTTGTAACAATTGAGCATAGCCTAGACAGTATTCCTAAGTAGTGTACACAGCATGCTCTGTGTTTACATATCTTTGTATTTATTAAACTAATAGTATATAAATTATTATTAAAAGATATACAGTTTACAACAGTTTGATTTATCAGATAGACATGGAGGAATCCTCATCCCTCCCCAAGTATGATGATTATGATGGTGAAGCAGGAATGTGTACTGTAAAGTTGAAGACTACCAGAATGATAAGAATCTTTGAACGCCCTCGCTTCGTTTCGGTTATATCCCCAAACATAAGACTGAGCTAGATCGATTTCGTGTCCCCGAAAACCCTGACATATCAAATTTCAGCGAGAATTTCATGAAATCTACTTGCAGAATGCATTATTTCACCGTAAGGCACGGCCCCTTTAGGAGAAGTGGCATAGCATCTCAAAACTTTGCGGCGTTACGCGTTGACTCTTTCTGTAAACGCCTGCTACGCAGAGTCTGTGCTGCGTTGTTTTTAATCCCCGACGCAAAAACAACGGGGTGTTATAGGTTTCTTGTGTGCGTGTGTATGTATTTATGAATGTGAGCAATGATGCCACAGACAGAATGACACACAGTCATTCTGTCTGTGGCATCATCGTTCTGTCTGTGGCATCATTGCTCCCAAACGGGTGAACCGACTTGGATAATTATTTTTGTTTGGGTTCGGCTTATCTTAGTAACCAGTCCACCTCTAATCCCCAGGACAACCGTCTAGAAGAGCTCCCCCCGGAGCTATTCCGTCTCCCAGCGCTGGTCACGCTCGACGTGTCGAACAACAAGCTGCGCGAGCTCCCGGCGCGCGTGTGGGCCGCGCCCGCGCTGCGCGACCTCAACGCGGCGCTCAACCACCTGCGCGACCTGCCCGCGCACGACGAGGTGAGCCAGGGGACTGCGGGCGAGGGCAGGGGACCGCTCGACCACCTGCGCGACCTGCCCGCGCACGACGAGGTGAGCCAGGGGACTGCGGGCGAGGGCAGGGGACCGCTCCACCACCTGCGCGACCTGCCCGCGCACGACGAGGTGAGCCAGGGGACTGCGGGCGAGGGCAGGGGACCGCTCCACCACCTGCGCGACCTGCCCGCGCACGACGAGGTGAGCCAGGGGACTGTGGGCGAGGGCAGGGGACCGCTCGACCACCTGCGCGACCTGCCCGCGCACGACGAGGTGAGCCAGGGGACTGTGGGCGAGGGCAGGGGACCGCTCAACCACCCGCGCGACCTGCCCGCGCACGACGAGGTGAGCCAGGGGACTGTGGGCGAGGGCAGGGGACCGCTCGACCACCTGCGCGACCTGCCCGCGCACGACGAGGTGAGCCAGGGGACTGTGGGCGAGGGCAGGGGACCGCTCGACCACCTGCGCGACCTGCCCGCGCACGACGAGGTGAGCCAGGGGACTGCGGGCGAGGGCAGGGGACCGCTCGACCACCTGCGCGACCTGCCCGCGCACGACGAGGTGAGCCAGGGGACTGCGGGCGAGGGCAGGGGACCGCTCCACCACCTGCGCGACCTGCCCGCGCACGACGAGGTGAGCCAGGGGACTGCGGGCGAGGGCAGGGGACCGCTCCACCACCTGCGCGACCTGCCCGCGCACGACGAGGTGAGCCAGGGGACTGCGGGCGAGGGCAGGGGACCGCTCCACCACCTGCGCGACCTGCCCGCGCACGACGAGGTGAGCCAGGGGACTGCGGGCGAGGGCAGGGGACCGCTCGACCACCTGCGCGACCTGCCCGCGCACGACGAGGTGAGCCAGGGGACTGCGGGCGAGGGCAGGGGACCGCTCGACCACCTGCGCGACCTGCCCGCGCACGACGAGGTGAGCCAGGACTGCGGGCGAGGGCAGGGGACCGCTCGACCACCTGCGCGACCTGCCCGCGCACGACGAGGTGAGCCAGGGGACTGCGGGCGAGGGCAGGGGACCGCTCGACCACCTGCGCGACCTGCCCGCGCACGACGAGGTGAGCCAGGGGACTGTGGGCGAGGGCAGGGGACCGCTCGACCACCTGCCCGCGCACGACGAGGTGAGCCAGGGGACTGTGGGCGAGGGCAGGGGACCGCTCGACCACCTGCGCGACCTGCCCGCGCACGACGAGGTGAGCCAGGGGACTGTGGGCGAGGGCAGGGGACCGCTCGACCACCTGCGCGACCTGCCCGCGCACGACATGGTGAGCCAGGGGACTGCGGGCGAGGGCAGGGGACCGCTCAACCACCTGCGCGACCTGCCCGCGCACGACGAGGTGAGCCAGGGGACTGTGGGCGAGGGCAGGGGACCGCTCGACCACCTGCGCGACCTGCCCGCGCACGACGAGGTGAGCCAGGGGACTGTGGGCGAGGGCAGGGGACCGCTCGACCACCTGCGCGACCTGCCCGCGCACGACGAGGTGAGCCAGGGGACTGTGGGCGAGGGCAGGGGACCGCTCGACCACCTGCGCGACCTGCCCGCGCACGACGAGGTGAGCCAGGGGACTGTGGGCGAGGGCAGGGGACCGCTCGACCACCTGCGCGACCTGCCCGCGCACGACGAGGTGAGCCAGGGGACTGTGGGCGTGGGCAGGGGACCGCTCGACCACCTGCGCGACCTGCCCGCGCACGACGAGGTGAGCCAGGGACTGTGGGCGAGGGCAGGGGACCGCTCGACCACCTGCGCGACCTGCCCGCGCACGACGAGGTGAGCCAGGACTGTGGGCGTGGGCAGGGGACCGCTCGACCACCTGCGCGACCTGCCCGCGCACGACGAGGTGAGCCAGGGACTGTGGGCGTGGGCAGGGGACCGCTCGACCACCTGCGCGACCTGCCCGCGCACGACGAGGTGAGCCAGGGACTGTGGGCGTGGGCAGGGGACCGCTCGACCACCTGCGCGACCTGCCCGCGCACGACGAGGTGAGCCAGGGACTGTGGGCGAGGGCAGGGGACCGCTCGACCACCTGCCCGCGCACGACGAGGTGAGCCAGGGGACTGTGGGCGAGGGCAGGGGACCGCTCGACCACCTGCCCGCGCACGACGAGGTGAGCCAGGGGACTGTGGGCGAGGGCAGGGGACCGCTCGACCACCTGCGCGACCTGCCCGCGCACGACGAGGTGAGCCAGGGGACTGTGGGCGAGGGCAGGGGACCGCTCGACCACCTGCCCGCGCACGACGAGGTGAGCCAGGGGACTGTGGGCGAGGGCAGGGGACCGCTCGACCACCTGCCCGCGCACGACGAGGTGAGCCAGGGGACTGTGGGCGAGGGCAGGGGACCGCTCGACCACCTGCGCGACCTGCCCGCGCACGACGAGGTGAGGGCGTAGGACTGTCAGTCAGTCGAGGATAGAGGACTGTAGGTGACGTCACTGTGGAAAGAACTGCCTCTTCCCCTCCTCTATAGATACAATGCTAGATGAGACCAGACTACTTGCTCACCTGCGTGACCTACCCGGGGACTGTAGCTGTGGAAAGGGGACTGTAAGTGGGCACAGGGGACTGTGGGTGTGGGCAGAGGACTGTGGGTGTGGGCAGAGGACTGTGGGTGAAGGCAGGGGACTGTAGGTGAGGACAGGGGACTCCCCCCACCCTCCCATAGACACAATGCGACGGAATCGAATTCTAGGTGTGATTGAACTACTGTAGAGGACACTTCTGAACTGTGACTGCTGCTGTTCACGCTCGTCAGCGTTAGAAAACTCGTCAGACTTACCATTGTCTGACTGGCTTGGTGGAACAGTGGTTAGTGACCCTGGCTGGCGGTTCCAAGAGTCGTGGGTTCGACTCCCACTCGGGACAAATATTTGTGTGATGAACATCGGTGTTTGTTCCGTATCTGGGTGTGATTATGTATTTAAGTATGTATTTATAAATATATATGTATGTATATCAGTCTCTGACGCCCATAGTACTAGCTCTGCTTAGTTTGGGGTCAGATGACCGTGTGTGGAAATGTCCCAGATATTTATTTATAATCTAGACACGCGGTAGCGTGTCAAGCCAAGGTTCAAGAAACAGAACTGGCGAGTCGCACCGTGTGTAATATTACACGAACCATTTGGAACCACTTTTAAACCCCTCATAAATCAAAAACTGTTTCACATAAACGTATCAAATTTGGCTCATATATTGTGACTTGCGAGATAAATATGTGTTCTAAATTTCATAAGCTTATCTCAAACAGTTATTTAGATATTAATGTCCAAAAATCCTCATTTTTATCATTGACTGACTGACAGATCAAAATTCTAACCCAGTTCCAAATGACCTAGAGAGATAAAATTTGGTATGCAGATAGGTAATTACATGAATACAAAGGAAAAAATAAAAAACTGGCAATTTTTTAATAATTAGGTTAGGTTCTATTATGAACGCTTAACATAAATACCTACCTAATTAGTGCCTTATAACGCCTATATACCGGGGAAGGCAGAGCACTAAGTATATATTTAGGTATACTTACTTATTTATAATTAAGAGTAGGTACTTATAGTCGGTTTTCATATTTATTACTTAGGGTAGGTACCTACATAAAGTCTAGTTTTAGTTTTGAATTTGTCCTTTTCAAAGGACCCACGGCGTTACGATGATATATACTTTTCTACAAAAAGTAATGATATCCAATCAAAAACATAAATGTGAAATGAGAGCCAAGTTCAATATTGCCTTGGTTGTTGACTTCAGCGACAAAAGAAGTGAGATCTAAATGGGTGCCAAGTTCAATGGTCAACCCAGAAATTTATTTATAAGTAACACTATAACATACCTATCATATCTTCTTATAACATAAGATAATGTATGGTGGTAGCCTATGAAGGTCTGTCTTGGCTAGTTTTCATATATGAATTATAGCCGTCGCAAGTTCTAAGCCTACAAGTATTTGTCGGTTTTTATTTTATAATTCCGAAAATTTGGATTGTTGGTAGAAACTAGCAAGCGAACATAATAATACGTTGGTAGGTTTATAGAAACTAGCCAAGACAGACCTTCATAGGCTACCACCATACATTATCTTATGTTATAAGAAGATATGATAGGTATGTTATAGTGTTACTTATAAATAAATTTCTGGGTTGACCATTGAACTTGGCACCCATTTAGATCTCACTTCTTTTGTCGCTGAAGTCAACAACCAAGGCAATATTGAACTTGGCTCTCATTTCACATTTATGTTTTTGATTGGATTATTATTTTATTGTAGAGTCAACTCCTAGACTATGCCTGGGAGCGGTTCCGTGTGCCAGCGGTCGTTAGATTATAATATTTGACTGTTCTACTTACTGCCCGACGTTTTGATTAAGCAAGCAATCGTGGCGTGCTTAAACATCCTGTCTCGTCACCGTTAGTAATATGTTTGCTTCATGTTCTAGAGTCCTGGCGATGGTAGTCCCGTGACGTCACCGTCGGAGCCGCCGCCCGCGCCCCCCGAGCCGGCCGCAGACACGGTATCGGTAAGTTGGTTATTCTTTTCTTTCTAATTTGAAATTTTCTTTCTAACTAGCTGTGCCAGCGACTTCGTTCGCGTTTCCCCCGTTTTTTACACATTTTCCACTGTATCTTTGCTCCTATTGGTCGCAGCGTGATGTTATATAGCCTAAAGCCTTCCTCGATAAATGGTCTATACAACGCAAAAAGATTTTTTCAAATCGAACCAGTAGTGCCTGAGATTTACGCGTTCAAACAAACAAAGAAACAAACTCTTCAGCTTTATAATATTAGTATAGATTAAAATGAAAATTGGAAACAATATCATCTGATCTTCGTGTTTGATTTTACATTTGAGTTCGCGTTTACCAGGGTGGATTATGTTAGTTAAAACTATTTGAGAAAGTGGGTTGCATCCAAATATCAGAAAAGTGACGTCAAATTTATTATGGAGCGTTTGGGCTTACTCGAATGATGTTCTATTGAAACAGTACTTACTCGGCGAGTTTTAAAGTTATGACAATAATTCTTTTAACATTTTTCTGAAATGTTGTGTGGCCCACCCAGCTACATCAAATTAAAGTAAACAAAAGACGTGTGGCACTCGGGGACTGCCGCGGTATAGCTATTGCATAGCATCGTCCGATTTCGGAGCAGCTCGTCTCGATTCGTGCGAGTTTCGTAGAGTCGTACAATCTAGACACGCGGTAGCGTGTCAAGCCAAGGTTCAAGAAACAGAACTGGCGAGCCGCACCGTGTGTAATATTACACGAACCATTTGGAACCACTTTTGAATCCCTCATAAATCAAAAACTATTTCACATAAACGTATCAAATTTGGCTCATATATTGTGACTTGCGAGATAAATATGTGTTCTAAATTTCATAAGCTTATCTCAAACAGTTATTTAGATATTAATGTCCAAAAATCCTCATTTTTATCATTGACTGACTGACAGATCAAAATTCTAACCCAGTTCCAAATGACCTAGAGAGTTGAAATTTGGTATGCAGATAGGTAATTACATGAATACAAAGGAAAAAATAAAAAACTGGCAATTTTTTAATAATTAGGTTACGTTCTATTATGAACGCTTAACATAAATACCTAATTAGTGCCTAATCACGCCTATATACCGGGGAAGGCAGAGCACTAAGTATAAATTTAGGTATACTTACTTATTTACAATTAAGAGAAGGTACTTATAGTCGGTTTTCATATTTATTACTTAGGTTAGGTACCTACATAAAGTCTAGTTTTAGTTTTGAATTTGTCCTTTTCAAAGGACCCACGGCGTTACGATGATATATACTTTTCTACAAAAAGTAATGATATCCAATCAAAAACATAAATGTGAAATGAGAGCCAAGTTCAATATTGCCTTGGTTGTTGACTTCAGCGACAAAGAAGTGAGATCTTAATGGGGCCCAAGTTCAATGGTCAACCCTGAAATTTATTTATAAGTAACACTATAACATACCTATCATATCTTCTTATAACATAAGATAATGTATGGTGGTAGCCTATGAAGGTCTGTCTTGGCTAGTTTACATATATGAATTAAAGCCGTCGCAAGTTCTAAGCCTACACGTATTTGTCGGTTTTTATTTTATAATTCCGAAAATTTGGGTTGTTGGTAGAAGGCAAGCGAACATAATAATACGTTGGTAGGTTTATAGAAACTAGCCAAGACAGACCTTCATAGGCTACCACCATACATTATCTTGTGTTATAAGAAGATATGATAGGTATGTTATAGTGTCACTTATAAATAAATTTCTGGGTTGACCATTGAACTTGGCACCCATTTAGATCTCACTTCTTTGTCGCTGAAGTCAACAACCAAGGCAATATTGAACTTGGCTCTCATTTCACATTTATGTTTTTGATTGATACGTCTTACCGCACGCACACAAACACCGTGCCGAAGTCTACCGAACTGAAACGACGTTAGACGATTGTGAAGTTTTTTACGTTACGGAATTTCTTGGTTCGGTCGCCGCGCTCAAAGCCCGCGATAAAAGCTATGCAATAGCTTAAAAACTTCACCATCCTTATTATATACATAATATACATTACAATATAGGCTATTGTTTCAAAATTTTTTTCAGCAAACCTCATTAAATCTTACTGTATCTAGACACGCGGTAGCGTGTCAAGCCAAGTTCAAGAAACAGAACTGGCGAGCCGCACCGTGTGTAATATTACACGAACCATTTGGAACCACTTTTGAACCCCTCATAAATCAAAAACTATTTCACATAAACGTATGAAATTTGGCTCATATATTGTGACTTGCGAGATAAATATGTGTTCTAAATTTCATAAGCTTATCTCAAACAGTTATTTAGATATTAATGTCCAAAAATCCTCATTTTTATCATTGACTGACTGACAGATCAAAATTCTAACCCAGTTCCAAATGACCTAGAGAGTTAAAATTTGGTATGCAGATAGGTAATTACATGAATACAAAGGAAAAAATAAAAAACTGGCAAGTTTTTAATACTTAGGTTTTTTTTTATTTTTTTTTTATTTTTATAAGAGGCTAACAAGATGACCTCACTCCAACTGATGGTAAGCGGTAGTGAGATCCACATATGAGGTCGACAGGCACAATAGACCATGTTGAGCCTGTCGCACTCACCCTGAAAGCCGTGAAAAAGGAGACCACTGCTGCGGTTAGGTTCTATTATGAACGCTTAACATAAATACCTAATTAGTGCCTAATCACGCCTATATACCGGGGAAGGCAGAGCACTAAGTATATATTTAGGTATACATACTTACTTATTTACAATTAAGAGTAGGTACTTATAGTCGGTTTTCATATTTATTACTTATACAGTAACTGATTCAATTGTTTTATATTTATAAAGTCTAGTTTTAGTTTTGAATTTGTCCTTTTCAAAGGACCTACGGCGTTACGATGATATATACTTTTCTACAAAAAGTAATGATATCCAATCAAAAACATAAATGTGAAATGAGAGCCAAGTTCAATATTATGATAATTGCCTTGGTTGTTGACTTCAACGACAAAAGAAGTGAGATCTAAATGGGTGCCAAGTTCAATGGTCAACCCTGAAATTTATTTATAAGTAACACTATAACATACCTATCATATCTTCTTATAACATAAGATAATGTATGGTGGTAGCCTATGAAGGTCTGTCTTGGCTAGTTTTCTTTAGTTAGTTAGTTAGTAGTCTAGTTAGTTGTCTTGGTTGGTTTGGTATTTGTCGGTCGAAAATTTGGATTGTTGGTAGAAACTAGCGAGCGAACATAATAATACGTTGGTAGGTTTATAGAAACTAGCCAAGACAGACCTTCATAGGCTACTACCATACATTATCTTATGTTATAAGAAGATATGATAGGTATGTTATAGTGTTACTTATAAATAAATTTCAGGGTTGACCATTGAACTTGGCACCCATTTAGATCTCACTTCTTTTGTCGTTGAAGTCAACAACCAAGGCAATTATCATAATATTGAACTTGGCTCTCATTTCACATTTATGTTTTTGATTGGATTAATTTAAACCCAACTTCTAGCGCTGCATATTTATTTTTATATAGAATCACTTCGACCAGTCCCGCAGTCAGACAGTGTAAATTGTCTTGTGGGTCAGAATGTAAAAATAGTTGTCTAACTCATTCTGTTTTAATAATAAATAAATAAAATACTAATAATAATTCAGACTTCGAATACACTTCCATCCAACCAACAGCTTGTATCGGATCATTACTGTACTGCCTGAAGTAGGTAAATTTTAATTACTATTTATTGTGGTTTACTATTTACTGTAGTTGCATACTGAGTCATTCTTTTAGTTGCGCGATGAGTTCCAATGTTAAATTAAAATGCTACGGTTAGTGCGTCATAATCATATTATTTTGTCAATTGCAGCAGAGCTCGTCCCGCAGCCCGTCGATCGAGCACAGCGAGGGCTCGGCGGAGGACGACGACGCGCCCGTGCCGCTCGCCTCCCGCGCCTCACATGCCGTGTGAGTACAAGAAACAAGTTATAGGTGAAATGAAATGAAATGAAATAATTTATTCTGCAAGTAGATTTCATGAAATTCTTTCGCATGTCAAATCACAGGTTAATTAATTACAAATAAATAATAATATGTACAAGTTACATAATTCTTGGATGTCCAAGCGAGCAGCTCATCATGTCCATGGATTCTTATCATTCAAATAGTCTTCTACTTTATAGTACCCCTTTTTCAAAAGCGGTGGCGCCTCTGGCGGCAATGGTCGGAACTTATTGTTGGAAGTACGGGGTGCGTTAAATTTAAGAACACTCTACAGTCACAAATAGACGATTAATTTATTCGACGAACAACAAAAAGACGTGCGGCACTCGGGGACTGCCGCGGTATAGCTATTGCATAGCATCGTCCGATTTCGGAGCAGCTCGTCTCGATTCGTGCGAGTTTCGTAGAGTCGTACAATACGTCTAACCGCACGCACACAACGCCGTGTCGAAGACTGCCGAACTGAAACGACGTTAGACGAGTGGGGAGCGTGAGGTTTTTTTCGTTACGGAATTTCTTGGTTCGGTCGCCGCGCTCAAAGCCCGCGATAAAAGCTATGCAATAGCTTAAAAAGCACTTAATCTCACTTAAAACATTGAATCACTCTTAAACACAGAATCTCACTGAACACTTCCGAAACTTTTCGCGGGTAATGCACTCGATCACCTAGTTCGCAGGAGACTTATTCGCTTCGCTTTCCAAATCTGAACTAATTCGTGGTTTATCGTGGTTTTTTTTCACCTAACTGGCTTACGATGATGGCTCGGAGTAGCCTCGTCATCATCACCGGACTAGCGTGGGTTGGATCGACTGCGCGTAATGAGGGTGTTCGCGTATAAGATATTCACTAGATGGCAAGACGCAGATATAAGGTCTTACTGCTTCGTGATTGGTGAATATTGACATGTCTGTCAATGTCACGTCAAAAATAACCAATCACGCTGCAGTTGGACCTGACGCCTACGTATTGCCATCTAGTGAAGTTCTTATACGCGAAAACCCTCATTGACGCAAGGGGATATCCCCTATTATGATAATAATTGTTATGATTAAGTCTATATAGACTTAATCATTACAATTGATAAGCTGTAATTCTTCTCGCAAGGTACCCTCCGTGGTCGTAACATTGGGTGCGTTTAGCCGACACACAATCTTGGCAGCACAGAAAGAAAAATGGCGATTGCTGAGTAGCATAGGCTGACGCGGCTGAGGAATGCTAAGTGGCGATATTCAGATTGATTGATTGATTCGTCATATGGCGGAATATTCAAACGTTAACAGCTAACTTCACTTCTCTCATTTCCACTCAGCATGGTTCTGGCCGATACTGTAGTCAGAATTGTCGAATGCTGTTCAGCACTCTCAGATTCTGACCAGTCTGTCTGTCGGCTAAACGCACCCAATATCTTAATACATTTACTTGTGACATTGACGTATCAGTTCACGTTCTGACGTTCAGTCGGGAAAGTTTCTCCTGCAAATTTCGCTGAATCTCTAAATGAAGTATACCTTCCACCAGCTGGTCGGAGGCGGTGCGCGCGCACGCGTGGCCGGGCGAGGCGGACGCGGCGCCGGCGGCGGCCCCGCGCCCGGCCGGCTCGTGCCTCGCGGCGCTCAACCTCTCCCACAACCAGTTCGCGTGCGTGCCGCCGGCGCTGGCGTGCCGCGCGCCGCACCTCGCGCGGCTCAATATGGCGTACAACTCGCTCAGGTGAGACCCCGGGGGCTCTAAGGAATCCCAAAGACACGACAAGTGGGACCCCGAGGCAGTTGCAACGGGCCCTAAGGCTACCAGGCGGCCCCGAGTCACTGCATGGCCTACAAATTTTATTTTTATTTATTTATTTTAGGAAGATCAGGATTTACATTATTCACATAAGATAATAATAATAACAATTAAGAAATCACTTATAGATCCTCACAGATAAAAATTTAGTACATAAAAGAATAACAACAGGTAAGACCACATTCAATGTCACATTGTAATTTTTTTTTCCTATACATAACAAAAACAAAAATAAAAAAAACAGAACAAAAATCCGATTATGATTATTGCGATGCAAAGAACCGCCTGCCCATAAGCCGTCCAACCGTTGGTACGCTAGTGTTGAAGAGATCTAGGTCGAGTTCTTTACTTAGCTTGTTAAACCCGTCGCACACACGCCATAAATAATTATTCTGCCTATAATTGGTGTTCACCTTCGGAAGGGAGATTAATGGATTGAATCGCAGAGGCTTATTAGGTGTCCTAAATGCTAGGCTGGCGAGAAGTTGGGGGCCGTCTATTTTAGAAGTGGCAATTTTAAATAAATATTATATGTCAGCTATCTCACGCCTCAGCTCCAGAGGGAGCAAATGATGTTTTCTGCATAGGTTGAGATAATCAGAAGATTTATAAGGATCCTTCAAGCGAAAACATAGAAATTTCAAGAACTTTTTCTGAATATTCTCCAGGCGGGATATGTAAACCTGGTACCTAGGGTTCCAGATCTGCGATGCGTATTCCATGTGACTACGGACAAGGGTACAATACAGAATCTTGAGTGTTTTGGCTTTTTTAAAGTCTAAGGAGCTACGCATCACAAACCCGAGGGCTTGACACGCTTTGGTCGCAATACTGTCTATGTGAGTGTCGAACAATAACTTGGAGTCGTGTATGATACCAAGATCACGAATTGTAGTTTTGCGTTCAAGTGCAGTGCCTCTAAGCGAGTAAGATGATGGTTGTAGCTTTCGTTTCCGGCCATAGGTAACAGCAAAACACTTAGATGGATTCAGATCGAGCTGATTGCAGTAGCAGTAGTGATCTAGTCGCTGCAGATCTGCCTGAAGGGCAACAATATCATCTTGTGAGGATATCGTGGAGAATATTTTCATGTCATCGGCGAAGCATAGGAGTTGGGAAGAGTGCAGACATGAACTTATGTCGTTTACAAAATCAAAAATCCAATCAAAAACATAAATGTGAAATGAGAGCCAAGTTCAATATTATGATAATTGCCTTGGTTGTTGACTTCAACGACAAAATAAGTGAGATCTAAATGGGTGCCAAGTTCAATGGTTAACCCTGAAATTTATTTATAAGTAACACTATAACATACCTATCATATCTTCTTATAACATAAGATAATGTATGGTGGTAGCCTATGAAGGTCTGTCTTGGCTAGTTTCTATAAACCTACCAACGTATTATTATGTTCACTCGCTAGTTTCTACCAACAATCCAAATTTTCGGAATTAAAAATATAAACCGCCAAATACCAAACTAACCAAGACAACTAACTAGACTACTAACTAACTAACTAAAGAAAACTAGCCAAGACAGACCTTCATAGGCTACCACCATACATTATCTTATGTTATAAGAAGATATGATAGGTATGTTATAGTGTTACTTATAAATAAATTTCAGGGTTAACCATTGAATTTGGCACCCATTTAGATCTCACTTCTTTTGTCGTTGAAGTCAACAACCAAGGCAATTATCATAATATTGAACTTGGCTCTCATTTCACATTTATGTTTTTGATTGGATATCATTACTTTTTGTAGAAAAGTATATATCATCGTAACGCCGTAGGTCCTTTGAAAAGGACAAATTCAAAACTAAAACTAGGCTTTATAAATGTAAAACAATTGAATCAGTCACTGTATTTTCCTACGTTTACGGGGTATAACCCTAAGTAATAAATATGAAAACCGACTATAAGTACCTACTCTTAATTGTAAATAAGTAAGTATGTATACCTAAATATATACTTAGTGCCCTTCCCCGGTATATAGGCGTGATTAGGCACTAATTAGGTATTTATGTTAAGCGTTCATAATAGAACCTAACCGCAGCATGGTCTATTGTGTGTGCCTGTCGACCTCATATGTGGACCTCACTACCGCTTACCATCAGGTGGAGTGAGGTCATCTTGTTAGCCTCTTATAAAAATAAAAAAAAAAAACCTAATTATTAAAAAATTTGCCAGTTTTTTATTTTTTCCTTTGTATTCATGTAATTACCTATCTGCATACCAAATTTTAACTCTCTAGGTCATTTGGAACTGGGTTAGAATTTTGATCTGTCAGTCAGTCAATGATAAAAATGAGGATTTTTGGACATTAATATCTAAATAACTGTTTGAGATAAGCTTATGAAATTTAGAACACATATTTATCTCGCAAGTCACAATATATGAGCCAAATTTGATACGTTTATGTGAAATAGTTTTTGATTTATGAGGGGTTCAAAAGTGGTTCCAAATGGTTCGTGTAATATTACACACGGTGCGGCTCGCCAGTTCCGTTTCTTGAACTTGGCTTGACACGCTACCGCGTGTCTAGATAGAAGCGGTCCCAGCAACGACCCCTGAGGCACACCACTCGGGATAGGCATCCAGCTAGATATATAATTGCTAACTACTACGGCCTGGGAGCGATTAGATATATACGAAGATAGCCATCTAAGCAAATCACCCCTTATACCCATATTACGTAACTTTATTAAAAGTATATTATGATTAATTCGATCAAAACATTTACTATAGTCTGTATAGATAACATCTACTTGTTTGCCATTATCCATTGCATTAGTGAGGTAATCGTTTAATATAATGAGATTGGACACTGTGGACCGTCCTTTGAGAAAGCCGTGCTGGGACTCACTGAACGAGTTTTTAAGCGTGATGTAAATTTGATCGCACGATTTTTTCAAATATTTTGCGATAAGACACAGTTTAGAAATAGGCCTGTAGTTCGTCACGTCAGCCTTGGGCCCTTTTTTGTGGACGGGAGTAATGAATGCCGATTTCCACATCTGAGGCATAGAACATTCGAATAACGATCTTTGAAATAGAAGTGTAATAGGGAACGCTAAGGCTTTGGCACAATTAATTAAAATTGATGCCGGTAGATGATCAGGCCCAGCTGATTTAGAGGGATCTAATTTCAGAAGTAATCTGAGAACAGTGATTTGGTCAATCTCAATAGTGGAAATATCACATGTGATATCAAGTGGCGGTAATGGACTAGGATTTGACGGTAAGCCCGAATTTAAAAATGAGGAATGAAAGTAATCCGAAAAAGCATTACAGATACTTTCGCCGGAAGATATGAATTTATTGTCATATTTCATATTACTAGGAATCGAGTTGCAATTACGACGAGACTTAATGAAAGACCAAAAGTTTTTCGGATTATCCTGGATGGAGGCTTCCACAGACGCAATGTATTTGTCATAGCATTTCGCTTCGAGGTGACGCACTCTTTTTCGCAGTATATTATAGGATTCAAGATCACATTTATTCCCATACGTTTTGTACTTGCGTTCAAATTTGCGTTTCTCCTTAATGACCTTGATCAATGCCGGTGAATGCCACTTAGGACGGGAACTACCAGCAGAAAGCTTGTGCGGTATAAACTTGTCACGTAAGGAATACATCGTGGAGTAGAAAAAACTAAGAGAATCCTCTAATGATCTATTTAAAAATTCCGCGCTCCAGTGAATATCGGACAAACTCCTGCTAATGGAATCGTAATCACCCTTATCATACCTGTATCGAATCGAACGGGATGCCTTGAGAGATTCAAAACCTGTACGACTCAGTAAAACATTTAGAGCACTGTGGTGGGGATCAATGGGCACCAGTGGATCATCACATTCACTTACAGTCACTTCCTCATTCGATAACACCAAGTCTAAGATTCTGTCATGTGCGTTAAGAATTCCGTTATATTGACTGAGGTCATAAGTACTGAGTTCGTCAACTAATAATTGCTCATCGGGGGTATGATAATTATAAGGCGTGAGCGAACCTGCGTCATTAGGCAGCCAGACTATACTACTAAGATTAAAATCACCTAGTATAATAAAAACATCGGACGGTTGACTTATGATAATGTCGCTTAATTTGTTTAAATAATTCGATAACTGCTGTGAGAACGAATTGCCGTGGTTTTGTTTACATAGATATAGTACACACAGATGGAGTTTAATAACTTGTTTGTTACTAATACCTTTGAACAATGCAGTAATCCATAAATCCTCTGCCGATGATTGGAACTGGGGTTGCGACACAATCGACAATTCCTTACGCGCAGCCACCAGCACACCACCACCACGACCCTGACCCGTCAGAGCGTAATCACGGTCCCGCCTCCACACCACATACCGATCGTCAAATAACTCCGCGTCGGAGACACTATCCACTAACCAAGTTTCGGTGAGAACGATAATGTCATATGAATGCATAAGCAAGTTGCGATAAAAAGTAACGTTTTAGATCTCAGCCCACGCACATTCTGATAGTATATTGATAATTTACCTAAACACCGAATGTTTGCGCTATTACTCATTTGAAATATCGATAGATAATAACTGATTAGCGAAAAAATGGAAACATAAAAACAATTTAAGCAAAATGAAGGTAAATGACGGGTAAATAACTACGATTCGATAGACCCAATGACTGGCGACACCGAGCGCAGCCAAATGAGTAATAGAGGTGCTAAGGTTAAAAATTGCATCAAAAAATGAATAGGTGCGACGAGGCAAAGTGCGACAACAGAATTCGTAGGCGACAGGTGAAAGCGGGAGAGGTGTAGGGCCGGCGCCGCGCTGTCTAATCAGAACTGACCTGTTATGCGTAATTGAATAGACTGGTGTTCGGCTACTGGGCAAGGCAGAGGTTGCAAACCTTATTACAATTTTAGTTAATAGTTTATGAATAATTTGAATAAGGTTATTTGGAGTTTTGGTACTGAACTTACGAATGTGACTATTTGAAGTAAAACGTTTTTGGTAACTGATTAGGTAAGTTTGTTTAAATCATTTTCCGTGTTAATAATTGTTACGTGAGACGTGTCGTTTTTGCGTACGTGTATTTTGCCGTGCTTAACCCAAATATAGCGATAATCTTTGGTTTTGAGGAGAGCTTTAGTTTTAGTTAGCAACTTCTTGTGCGCGGGAGTTAGGTGGTCGTTGATGAAGACGCGTCCAGCGCCGGTAAAGCCGAGATCCTCCACAGTTATGGTCTTCAGTGCTCGTGCAGCAGCCACAAAATCCTCCTTGATGTACCGATTAATGAAGCAGACAATAATTGATTTTTCCTTTGAACCGTGCACCGGGATACGCGATAGGTAATTGATCTGCGTCTTCGGAACGGTGTAATTAATAGTTTTGCTGACGGTATCTAATATACTAAAGAGATTTTCACCCTTCCTGTGAGGCACTCCTTTGATTTCAATATTGTTGAGCCGAGCCCATTGGTCCCTTGCCGAAAAGTCAAGTTTGACTTGGGAAATCACTTCCTGTGATGACCTCATGGCGTCACGAATACTTGCGACCTCAGGCAACTTCGACTCCACACTTGACAATCGCGCCGAATAGTCTTCAAGTTTTGCGCTATTAAATTCGCAAGAAACTCTCAAGTCTGCGATCTCAGTTTTTATGGACCGGACGTCCTCAATAAGTGTCGGGAGGGAGGAGAGTTGTAATTTTATTCCGCGTATTTCCTTTAGAATGACCTCCAGCGATACTGATTCCTGAGCGGGTGAATGTGCGGAGCTGGGCTTCACGCAGGTAGGGCACTTCCAGGCAGCTCGCTTTTCGGAACGCCATTTCCGGTATACAACTTCCTGCACGTTCGCACAGGGGAAGTCTAGGTGCTTCTTGCAGGCACCACACTGGATTCCATCGACGAAGCTTGAGTCGCACATAGCACACTTCATATTTAATGTTGATGGACAAAAGGTTGACAACAGCCGAAACAGATGGTAAGTTGACGTACGTGTTTTACTGGTAAGCGCTCAAGCGAGACTGTTACACTTATAAATCGCTCATGTTACACTTGAGCCTTGAGTCACAGCATGGCCTCCAACTCGCTCAGGTGAGACTCCAGTGCCTTGCGACGGGGCTTCGAGGATATTAGGGAGCCCCAAGTCGCTACATTGCCTATAACTCGCTCAGGTGAGACTCGAAAGCACTTGCAACGGGCTCTGAGGTTACCAACCAGTTCGCGTGCGTGCCGCCGGCGCTGGCGTGCCGCGCGCCGCACCTCGCACGGCTCAATATGGCGTACAACTCGCTCAGGTGAGACCCTAAGGCGACCAGGGAGCCCCGAGACATGGGCTATAACTAGCTTAGGTGAGACCCCGGGGGCAATGCGACGGGGCCCCGAGGCTACCAAGTCGCAACATGGCCTATAACTAGCTCGGTAGCGCTACCATGAGTTTAAAGTGTCAGACTCGATATCGCCTATGTAAAAAATGTGTATGAAAAAATGAACAGTGCTGAGAACTAAAATCTATACATAGTACATACTATTTTTTTCATACTATCGAACTTTCGGTTTAAACGTACTTAAGTTTTCGATTGCTAACTCATGGTACAGATGAGACCCTGAAACACTTGAAGGAGGCATACGGCTACCAAGGAGACCCAAGTCACAACATAGCCTACAAAGCCTGGGGGGACCCCGAGACTTTTTGACGGGGCTCTGAGGCTACCAGAGAGCCCTAAGTCACAACATGGCTAACAACTCGATTCAGGGTTAATTTGACAGGCTCAATATCATCTATTGTGCCTGTCGACCTCATACGTGGATCTCACTACCGGTTACCATCAAGCTAAGTGAGATCATCTTGTGAGCCTTTTACAAAAAGAAAGTAGTGTCTTCAGAAAGAAGTCTTATGTTTATTGACGTGACAACGTCTTAAATTAGGTTGCGGCTGGGAGTCACTTATAAAAAGTGTAACGCTCGGTAACGTTACGATGAGTCACCGAACGAGAGAGAGGCCCGCCGAATGCCTTGCGTCTCTCTCCCACTCAACTATGATCGGTCTGCCGCGCGCGCAGCACTAGAGAATTAGACGTTGTCACGTAAAATCTTCGCCCGTAAAACCGACTTTACAGGCAACCATTTTTTTCTGTTCCATAAACGTCCTAACGCGTGGTTTCCCGCACCAGGTCGATGTCGTACGTGACGTCGTACCCCACGAGCCTGCGCCAGCTCGACCTCAGCCACAACGAGATCACGTGCTGGCCGAGCCTGCCACAGGTAATACTTACTTACTTGGCTGTTCTATTGTACACTAGCTGTGCCCGCGACTTCGTTCGCGTGAACTACAGGATTTTGATTTTTTTTAACTTAAAAGTAGTCGTAGTCCCGTCAAAATCTTTTCTGCCACTTAAGAAGTTAGTCAACCGGAAGAAACATTTAAAACAAAATTATTTTGGTTTTTATCATCATCATCATCTGTTGTTTATCGTGTAGTAATAAATAAGTATATAACACAACATCACATTAATTGATCTGATCCTGTGGTAAGAAGCTTTAGCACTTGTTTTTATCAGAACAGTGGTATACATTTAAATATTTAAATAGCACAACCAGACACGGAACAGACATCGATATTCATCGCAGAAATATTTGTGCTGAGTGGGAATAGAACCCAAGAAAAGAAAAAAAAAAGAAAAGTCCAAGTGCAAGACGGACTCGCACAACGCAATTTATTTTTAAAGTTTACGCAATTCTCTGTACTTGACGTTTGCTATATTCTAAATTTTGAGAATCTGAGTACTTCGCAGATAGTAGTTCCCTTTGCGAGTGTCAAAAATTGGCAGCATAAATGAATGTTTCTTTTGATTGTGTTGGCTCAGGCGAAGGGACAGTAGACCTGAGTATTTGATGTAACTTTCAGTTTGATATTTTCTCCTTGACAAAAATTGACGATGATAAACGGATCCTATATAAGGGGTTCGGTTATTCTTTTCGACGTACGAAATCCTAAAATCTATGTTTATAGTGAACAGCTTCCTCATATTGAATAGATCATCTTCAAGTAATCCTAATTGTTCATCGATCAATGTGAAATAAAGGACGTGCTATTCCAAAGCCAGGTAGCAGTTTATAGTTAGAGAGGAAAAAAGCGTCCATGGCCGAGTGGTTTAGGTATTTGCTTGCTATGCAAGAGGTCGCCACTTCAAACCCTGCCACGTACCACTGTGTTTTTCAAATTTTAAATTCATACCTATGTACGATTATTCGACGCTTTTACTGTGTGCTTGAATCATGTTCTTTCTTAATCCCTGGCAAACCCCTCATTTTCTCTTTTCGAATTTTATGCTTTACCAAATTAAATATGCTTATGCTATACTTTTATATTGATTTTCATATTATTGACCCTTGAGTCATCATCATCATCATCATCTTTGCGTTTTCCCGGTTGCATCCTTGCGGAGCCCGGGGTCCGCTTTCCTACTCCTAACTCTCCACTTCGCACGGTCTTCGGCATCCTTTATGGAGAGTTTGTTAGCACGCATGTCATCCACTACGACGTCAAGCCAGGCCTTCTTGGGCCTTCCCCTTCTGCCGGGACCCGGCGGTAGCGACATGGCTAGACACTTGTTCCCTACGTAGTTTGCCGGTTTCCGTAAAACATGACCGTACCAACGTAGGCGGCACTCTTGCAGTTTATCAGCGATGTCTCGGACATGAAGGCTGCCGCGAATACGGGAGTTCTTTACGCGATCTGCTCGCGTAACTCCCGACATCCAGCGCAGCATCTTCATCTCCGTGACCCGCAGTTCCTGCTTGTGCCGCTCAAGTAATGGCCATGCTTCACTGCCATATAAGAGAACAGGCCTAATGATGGATTTATAGACCTGTCCCTTCAGCTTAACCGGCATTTTAGGGTCGCAAGTGACGCCGCTCACCTCCCGCCATTTATCCCACGCAGCAGCAATGCGTGCCTTGACGTCGGAGTCGATGTCGCCGTTCGCGTGGAGTACAGATCCCAGATACTTGAACCGGTCCGTGCGCTCGACCGTGTCTTCGCCTATGCGGACGGACATGGGATCTGTAGTGTTGCAGGCCAAGTACTCTGTCTTCGCCACGTTGAGTTTCAGACCCCCGTTCTCAAGCGATTCCTTCCATGTGTTAACACGTCTCACCAGCCGTCCCCTGTCCGAGTCCACCAGCGCGATATCGTCAGCATACATAAGTAGCCATGGTGGCTGCTCATGGTGGTCTCTGATGCTGTCTGACAATACGTCTAATATCAGGCTGAAGAGGAACGGACTCAGGACGGAGCCTTGGTGTACTCCGACGGTAATACGGAAGGGCAATGTGTCGCCAACAGCGGTCCTAACTACAGAATCGGAATCACAGTACATGTCTCTAATGATATCAACATAAGTTTCTGGCACTCCCTTGGACCTCAGGGCCCACCAAATCATCGCACGCGGAACACAGTCGAAGGCCTTCTCCATGTCCAGAAATAGGAAGTGGAGAGGCGTGTTCTTCGTCCTGTATTTCTCCATGATGATTCTTAGGGCAAAAACGGGGTCCATAGTCCCATGACCGGGGCGGAAACCATATTGACATCCAGAGACAGTGCACTCCTGACGGATTCGAGAGTCTACTATCCGCTCGAATAGTTTCATGGTGTGGGACATGACCTTTATACCGCGATAACTACCGCACTCTTGCACTGATCCCTTGCCCTTGAAGACCGGGGTGATAACACTCAGTCTCCATTGGCGAGGAATCCCGCCGGTGCTGAGTATGCGGTTATAAAGGTCAGTTAGGATGCCCACACCACGACCACCCATTGCCTTCCAGGCTTCGATGGGGACTCCATCGGCTCCGACAGCTTTCCGATTCTTCATGCGGCGAAGAGCATTCTCTACTTCTTCAGGCGTTACCGGTGGCACAAGTCCAAGATTCGGAGGGAGGTCCGGTGGCTGCACTTCTCTATGCTGTTTATTTAACAGCTCGTGGAAGTAGGAGCGCCATCTCTCCTTCACCGCGAGGTCCTCGCATAGTAGGTCACCGTGAGGGTCTTTAACACAGCGGCACTTGGAGATATCCTGTGCCGCTTTGACCCTAGAACGTGCCAATCTATAGATAAGCTTCTGCCCTCAGGACGATTCCAGCCTATCGTAGAGCGGCTGTAGGTGGGCTCGCCTGGCTCTGGCAACAGCTTTCTTTGTTGCACGTTTTGCGGACCTGTATGCGTCGCGATCTTCAGGAGAGTTGGACGCTTGCCACTTTTTAAAGAGGGCTTTCTTCACCCTAGTCTCCCTCTGGACTGCGTCGTTCCACCACCAAGTCTCCTTGTCAAATTTGCGTCCACCCTTAGACGTGCCAAGCACTGACTTCGCCGCTTCGGTTATGGCTGCCTGAATCCTGTCCCAGTGGTTCTGAACTGGTTCGCTCCCAGCCTTAGCGCACTTGTCGCCGATAGCTGAGACGAACACCTGGGATTTGTCTTCGTCAAGCCGCCACCACCTTATTTGACGCCGACAGCGCTCAAAGCTCTTGGCTTTGGGCTTCACGCAGAGATCCATGACAAGTAGACGGTGTTGTGCAGTGAGACTCTCCGGGTATGACCTTGCAGTTGACTACTTTGCCGATGTGGTGCCTCCTAGTGAGTAGGAAGTCGATCTGGGTAGCGTGCCGCCCACTCCTGTAGGTGATTAAATGTTCAGGCCTCTTCTGGAAAAACGTGTTCACAATAGCCAGGTCGGCAGCCGAACACAACTGGAGGATGTTCTCCCCTTCAGTGTTGCGTCTGCCGAAACCATAGCCACCATGTACACGCTCGAACTCCTCAGGCTCCTCACCCACATGACCGTTCAGATCGCCCCCCAGAACGACTTCCTGAGATGGTGGGATTCCCCGCAGCACCTCTCCAAGTCTGTTCCAGAATGAAGTCTTTCGGTGTCGCTGCAACCAGCCTGTGGAGCGTATGCGCTTATCAAGTGGGTCGTAACCCCTTCGATCAGCACCGTTACGTCCATTAAGCGGTCGCTGTAGCGTTTCACCTCCAACACGTCATCCTGCAACTCCCCGGACAGCACTACCGCAACCCCGTTCTCTCCACTCAGGTGCTCCTGTGTAGATCAGCTTGTAGTCATTCCCAATGGCCCGGGATCTGCTGCCTTTCCACCGAGTCTCCTGCAGGAACGCCACTGCCACCCTCCGCCTGGTGAGTACGTCGGCCAGCTCTCTCGCGCGTCCGGTGAGCGTGCCCACGTTCCACGTCGCGAAGCGGAGTTTCCGTGGGGTTGGGGCTAACGTCTTTAGCCGCGTCCGTCCCCAACGCGGTAGCCCTCGCCCACTTGCCACAGGAGTCGGGCGAAACTCCTGCGCGCCGTTTTGCGGCGGCGCCCTATTCCTGGCACTTTTCTTGTATGTTCCTTCCATTTTAAAGTGGCGTGAGTCACTTTTACGGGAGCGACTGCCGTCCGACCACCCAACCCCGGAGGGAAAGCTGGTGCCAGAGCCTCGTTCGTTGGTCAGCAGGGGTACGTACTTGCACGTGAGGTTGGCTTGGGCCCAAAGATCTTGGTAGGGCCCCATTCCCCCATTGAATTGAATTTGTTCAATTTGATTGAATATTTAATACCCGGTTGGTGCATACAATGTATTAATCGCATTGTAATCATCTCACCCTTCTGATACCAAACCCTTGAGTATTAATATCAATGTATTTTTGACAACCAACCTTCTTCAATTCGGCAATTATGGAAATTTGAATGCTCTCGTTAATTTGACAGCTTAAAAATATGTCAATTAGGTGACACTATTTTGTTAAATTAAAATAGAAAAAAGGTGACAATTAGAATATTTTCGATACATGTTGTCGATTCAGAACCCTTCTAGTAATTTACGTAATTTAATGGTACTCCAAATTTATCAATTCCAAAAGACAAACTTCACATATTTGACGTATGGTATACCTACATACAAACTTTTCCACAATATAATATCGAAGTAATACGTAGAGCACAGTGCCATCTTTTGAACTACCAAAAAACTTATCACGTAGGTACTCATGTTATATCAAACTTGACAGCATTTATGGCATGCTGTACAAAGCACGATGCCATCTATGTGTAATTTTATGAACAATAGCTGACCCAACAGACTTCGTCCTGTCAAAACAAATTGTAAAAATTTGTTTGAAATTTGATTTTTTTAGAGAAATTTGGGTTTTTCGTACGGATCCCTACTTTTTTTGAAAATGTAATATAGCCTATAACCTTCCTCGATAAATGGACTATCCAAAAGTGAAAGAATTTTTTAAATCTGACCAGCGGTTCCTGAGATTAGCGCGTTCAAACAAACAAACAAACAAACAAACAAACAAACAAACTCTTCAGCTTTATAATATTACATACATACATACATAAAATCACGCCTTTTTCCCAGAGGGGTAGGCAGAGATCACTTCCAGCGATCCACTTTTCACCTCTGTGGGAAACGTGACGTGACGGGTTGTGGACCACGTCGCCGCCATTCTGCCTTGTGCATTGTTTTAACAAGGTCATCGCGTTCCCACGAGTAGCAAGGATGTATGACTGGGGAAGGAAAAGAGGAGGAAGGGTACTATCTCCTCGGATGATTTGAGTCGATAGTAGCTCTATTTCTATTATCTGTTCTATTGTTGTTTCTGTATGCACTGTTTACTGTAACACTGGTATTTCTGGTATTTTTATTTGTTGTTGTAGTGCTATTTAAAGCTCAAATGTAAATTTAAAGCGATGCAGCGCCTCTCGAGCTGATGTGGCACATGCTGAAGCCTGTACCTCGTTGACCACTTCTCATAGTCCTTATCTGTAATAATATTAATAATAATTTAGTTAAAAAAAAGATACAAAGGCATATTAAATTACATTACCAGGCCCCCACACTAGGCTAGGCCTCCTATAAGGGGCAGGCTGTGTGTGATATTTCTTTGTTTGAGTTGAGTTTCTGTGTATCTATCTATCATTGTAACTTTTCGTGTCTTTGTCTTCTTTCTTTTCTGAGAACCGCATTAAGACTTCGGTCTATTCCCCAGATCGAGAGCTTCGGCTCGACGGAGGGCTCCCCGCTGGCGTGTTACTGCCCGGGGGCGGAGGCGCGCGCGCGCCCGCGCTCCGGGGGCTCTGTGCGGGCGCAGCTCCTCAGCGCGGCCTGCCCCGCAAGGAGACACCTGCGGCTCGAGGGACTGCGGACTCTGGTGAGGACTGCAGCAGGGGAGGGGAGAGCAGGGGAGGGGAGGGTACTGGAGGGAGCAGCTCCTCAGCGCTGCTGGTGAGGACTGTGCTGTGGCAGGGGAGGGCAGGGGAGGCACTTGCGCCTTGAGGGACTGCGAACTCTGGTGAGGACTGCTGTAGGAGAGCGTGCTGTAGCGCTACCAAGCGTGCGCTGTAGAAAACTTACGTACGTTAAAAACCTATCGAATTGTTCTTTTCATGGACATTTTTTACATAGGCGTTATCGAGTCTGTCACTTTTGAACTCATAGTAGCGTTACTGGAGGTACGACAGGCGCTACGACAGCTCTTCTGCGCGGCTGGTTAGGACCGTGCTGCAGCAGGGGAGGGCAGGGGAGGGCAGGGGAGGGGCGGGTAGGGCAGTGTACTGAAGGGACTGCGCACCCTGGTGAGGCCTGCAGCAGGGACGGGCAGGGGAGGGTACTGGAGGGAGCAGCTCCTCAGCGCGGCTAGTGAGGACTGTGCTGTGGCAGGTGAGGGCAGGGGAGGGTACCGGAGAAAGCAGCTCCTCATCGCTTTAACTTTAATTATCAACCCGATCTTCACTTTCAACATAAATACCTATATACGTACGTGAATATAAATGCCTTATTCTTTTAATTGAGTAGTATTAATTGAAGAATTTAATATTGACGATTTCAAAACATAAGAGCTACTTGAAACAATCCATTCGACCCCATCACGCCATCTGCCGGTTTTACCTTGTAACTGTTCGCGCAGATCCTGTCAAACAACCTGCTGACGCGCATCCAGCTCACGACAGACGACGACGGGCTGGCCAGCGCCGACTCGCGCCCGCGACCCGCTACTGATGACGACTGGGTGTGTATGCTATATATATAACTAGCTGAGCCAGCGACTTCGTTCACGTTTTCCCCCGGTTTTTACACATTTTCCATTGTTTATTTGCTCCTATTGATCGCAGCGTAATGTTATATAGCCTAAAGCCTTCCTCGATAAAAGGTCCATCCAACCCAAAAATATTTCTTCAATTCAAACCAGTAGTTCCTGAGATTAGCGCGTTTAAACAAACAAACAAACAAACTCTTCAGCTTTATAATATTAGTATAGATATAATTTTGTAACTCAAAGGTGACTGACTGATATAGTGATCCAACAACGCACAACCCAAAACACTGGACGGATCGGGCTGTAATTTAGCACTCAGGTAGATGTTATGACGAAGGCATCCGTTAACAAAGGATTACCCAAAGCGAAGCGAGCGAGGGTCACTAGTGCTTATATAACTGCCTCGTTGGTCTACTGGTAGCAAGCGCTACATAAGGACCGTGAGGTCCCCGGTTCGAAACCGAGGGCGGACTAAATTTGTGTGAGTTTTTCTGTAATGAAATTACTTAGCCCGAAGTTAGGAAGTTGGCGGTTGACCACCCGTGCCTCGGAAAGCACATTAAGCTGGTGGTCCTGCGCCCGATCTCTCATCGGTCATGTCGGATTGCCATCTCACCGAATTATGAGAGTAAGGGAATAGAGTGCACTTGTGTTTGCGTGCACACTAGTGCACTATAATGTCCTGTGCACTTGCTTGATCTCAATTGGAGATCGCCGCCGGCTGAAATCGATCGGACACCTTATTTATAATAATAATAATCATTTATTTCTTTAGATTACAAAGATCCATTTTGTGTTAGTGAAGTCTTATAGCTATGTTAGAACTTAAAACAAATAATCTATCAATACAATACTAAGGTATGTAGTACGAAGTGACTGGCTTCAGTAAAGTGACAAAATGCCTCAAAATTACTATTAATTATTTTTATGCTATGAAGACTTCTGCTCGTTGAAACCGGGGTTAGCTGCAAGGAAGAAATGGAAGACATGAAACTTCTCTTATGTGAATGTCCCAAATTGTCCATATATTGGCTCAGATTATTGGGAACGGCTTATCCGAAACCAGAAGAATACCCTAGAGCGGATTGTTCTCACCACTTGTACCTTCATTTGCAAGACACGGACGTAACAGCGCCATCTCTTGGTAGCAGTTGGAACTAGCAACTCAACCAGTGGCGTAACTATACCCATTGAAGTCCGTGGCAAAATTCTTCGAATGGGGCCCCATACACACCACGTTCTTTTTTTTACCTTAATGTGTATGTGTGTTGGCAGTTGAGATTCTGCTATGACCGGGCCCCCTTTCGGCTAGGGCCCTCTACCGGGTGGGGGCCCGTGGCATTTTGCTGACTTGCCACCCTGTAGTTACGCCACTGAACTCAACCGCCATCACTGTTTCTTGTCTCCCCTAGGGCTCCGGGTCGTCGCTGAAGCCCCGGCTGCTGTTCCCTCTGCTGTCGATGCTGGACGTCTCGTGCAACCTGCTGCGCGCCGTGCCGCCCGCCATACACGAGCTAGCCAACCTCTCCGTGCTCAACATTAGTGGGAACAAAGGTGAGAGTAGAAAAGAGAGGAAGACGATATAGTAAAATATGTCTTTATGGGTCTACACGCGATATTAGGAGTAGCAAATTACATAGCTACTTACTGCCCGACGTGCAGACTGGGTTACACCAATCGTGGTCGCGAGCGAACCAAATACATATAAAAAAAAATAATAATAAAAAAATAAAGACATATTTTAGTGTAATGGAACGCGAAAGTCTAAAATCTTAGACGATATAGTAGTCAGTGTATACGATTACAAGTAAGTGAAGAAATAGCAAATTCTGGTGACATTGTGTTACATTTTACAAAAAAAATGCCATTGTATAAACCTGGGCCATCGTTTGCATTTTTTTGTTATTTCTCATCTTATTCTCTTGGGACTGCGCGATAAGCTTATCTTCTACCTACCCATTTAACTTATTTTTCTCTATGCGTTTGAGTGGCGCCCTGGATAGTTTAGATTCACAAGTCAGCCCAACAGCGCTGATTGCTTGAAAAAGCATGTGATCTCTGATACGGCCTTAACGATTTTGCTGAAATTTGATATGTGGGGGTTTTCGGGGACGAGTAAGCGATCTAGCTCAGTCTTATGTCTAGGGGATATACCCGAAGCGAAGCGGGGGCGGGTCACTAGTCCTCATTAAGATCGGTCGGACCACTTATTTAACCCTTAATCAAATACAGCATATAGATTTTTTTCATTGGTTTTCGCCGGTATTACAACTAGATAAGGTTCAAAATCTGGTGGGAACTATTTTCCCTGTGTCTTATTGTGTTGTTACCAATGTGTTAAGTAAATCGACCTTTATCTTTCTCACTCGCAGACATAACCGACCTGCCCCCCCAAATGGGGCTCCTCTCCCGGCTGTGGAGCCTCAGCGCCACGGGCTGCGCGCTCGGCGAGCCGCTGCGGTCCATGGTGCGGGGCCGGTACCGGAGCGCCGACGTGGTGGGCTACCTCAAGTCGGTGCTGCAGGAGGCGCGGCCCTACGCAAGGATGAAGCTGATGCTGGTCGGGCTGCAGGTGATGACACACACACAAACGCACGTGCTCATATATGGACACATACACACAGTCACAGACACACACACGCTCACACACACACACACGCACACTCACATACACACACACAATACACTCACACACACACGTACTCACAGATACACAGACACAGACGCATAGACACTCACACTAGTGTCTATAGGCCTTATCTACCGCAGCGCTGACGTGGTGGGTACAAACTCACACACAAATTGACATTTAACATATTTTCCATTGGTAATTTCTCTTATCATCATTTTGGTCCACTAAATGTCTTTTTAAATAGACATCGTTTTCTCACACACTCACACAAATTTCAGCGTAACTACCACAATTGATTTGCACAGATTACGGTATATTACTCGTATATCATATTTATTAATATGATCTTCATTGTGTCCAGGGCATCGGCAAGACGAGCCTGCTTGAGTGCTTGCGCCAGGAGTCCGCGATACAGCACCGGCGAAAACCGACTGACGTAAGTGACTACCCACTTTATTTAGGGAGATATTCCCACCAATATGGGCTGGACCCCACTACTTAGCTCAAACTTAATAAAAAACCAATGAAAATTTCAACGTGCGGTGCATGGCTAGAAAATAGATTGATCAATTTTTTTGAATGGATGGGTAGTAAATCCTTATCTTATATTCAATCCAATCTAACCTTAGCCCGTAAATGTACTTTTTTCCTAACTGGCTAAAATGATTGCTTAGAATACCCTTACCATCATAACCAGACTTCCGGGGGACCGGGTGGCTCACAACTTCACCTAATCTAAAACCATATCCCCAGCACTGGGCGAAGCGCATGGGCAACAAGTCGTCGCGCCGCGGCAACGTGTCCACCGTGGGCGTGGACATCGGCTCGTGGGTGTACGAGAAGCCGCGCTCCACGCGTGGGCCCGTCACCTTCCGCACGTGGGACTTTGGCGGCCAGCAGGAGTGAGTGGGGGTTGTCGTTTTTGGGGGTGTGGGCGTGGTCTCTGTTATGTAATAGTAGTGGAATGGAAATAGGAAGGGAAATAAGAAGTGAAAGCAGAAGGGGAATAGGAAGGCAAGGAGGCGGTGCCCGCGTGGGCCCGTCACCTTCCGCACGTGGGACTTCGGCGGCCAGCAGGAGTGAGTGGGGGTTTTGATGTTTTCGAAATGTTGTCTCTCCAGTGAAAGTAAATAAATAAGAGGAAGGGGGAGAGGAAGACGATGGGAAAGAGGAAGGAAAAAAGGAGGGTAAAAAGGAAGGGAAATAGGAAGGGAAAGACGAAGGGAAAGAGAAGGGGAAAAGGAAGGGAAAGACGAAGGGAAAGAGCCGTTGCACGCGAGGGCCTTACCTTCCTTATGCATATGGAATCATGAGCTTAAAGGGCATTCCATGCCTTATTTTCACGGGGCAGACAAGAGGAACTAAACCGTGACCTGTGCCTGTACGAATACAGTGCCATAAGCTCTCTACTTTTAAGCTATTGCATAGCTTTTATCGCAGGCTTTGAGCGCGGCGACCGAACCAAGAAATTCCGTAACGAAAAAAACCTCACAATCGTCTAACGTCGTTTCAGTTCGGTAGACTTCGGCACGGTGTTTGTGTGCGTGCGGTTAGACGTATTGACGAATCTACGAAACTCGCACGAATCGAGACGAGCTGCTCCGAAATCGGACGATGCTATGCAATAGCTATACCGCGGCAGTCCCCGAGTGCCACACGTCTTTTTTTATTGACTGGTGTATTTGTATGTCAGGTACTACGCGACGCACCAGTACTTCCTGTCGAAGCGCTCGCTGTACCTGGTGCTGTGGCGTGCGACAGACGGCCGCCAGGGGCTCGCCGGCGCGCTCGAGTGGCTCAGGTTAGATCATCATCATCATCATCCCACACACGACCCCACTGCTGGAGCAGGTGTGCAATTTTCCTAACGATATTTTCCTTCACCGTTGGCTCAGGTGAGATCCGATGCTGGCCATCATCACCTCATCAACCATTACGGTTTGATTTTTCCATCGACTCGTAATTGACGAGCATGCATGAAGAGGTTGATGGATGTGGATGAAGCGAAAGTTGTGTGCCAGGACCGTAGGTCTGGAATTGCAAGGCTAAGTCCTCACAACCAGATGAGAATCGCCCTGATCATTCGTTTCACCATCACCGTTTATTTCTCAGGTCTATACAAGCGCGCGCCCCGGGCTCGCCCGTCATCATGGTCGCCACGCACCACGATCAGATTGCTAATGTAAGTGTTTCATTCGGAACTTTAAATTCCTTGATGCCTAACTTTAAACTGTCACATTAAAAATACCCACTTGTATATTTCTCAGATTTTCTGGTGAAAAGAATGATGATTATTTCATCTTTCGCAATCAGAAGAATGTACGAGTACTTGATTTTGTCGATAATTAAACAGTCTATTTTCACTTTAGAACATCCCCTTTCAAGCTATGTAATCTTATGAATCCTCTTAATGATAGTATGTATTGACAACATCCAATGATTACTCTGACCGCGCAATGTACGTTTGCATACTTGTCCTACCATTAATATGAAAACAATGTAATAGCGCCATCTGTTGATTCTCATTCGAACTAGCTTATCAGATCACACATTTAACCAGCTCATTTATCTCTAGTGCAACTTACCGGAGAGCGAGAGTCCTGAGGCGCTGCAGCGGCTCATCCGGTGCAGCATCCAGGGTGCACCTGACGCTGACAAGCGCGGTCTGCCGAGAGTTCTTGATTCCATTGAGGTGCGTGGACCGAGGGGTTAACAGATTTGACGACTGAAAGAAAGGATAAGCTTATTAACTTATTAGCATCTATGTAAGGATTTATAATTGAAATCAAGGAAAGTAAAAATGTTATTTTTTTATAATAGGCTAACAAGAATACCTCACTCCACCTGATGGTAAGCGGTAGTGAGATCCAAATATGAGGTCGACAGGCACAATAGACCATATTGAGCCTATCGCACTCACCCTGAAGGCCTGCTTAAATGCCGTTTCACGCCCCGCCTGAAGAGTCCGGGATCATAGGAGGGAGGGAAAACATAAGCTGGAAGGGCGTTCCATGCCTTAATGACACGTGGCTGAAAAGAGAAACTAAACATCTTAGTCCAAGCCACCAGCGCCTGCATTGTATGTGGATGGCAGCGCTGCCCAGCACGTGTCATTCGGGAGTGGAAAGGGGAGGGAGGAGGTGTTTCAGAGTGAGGCTCAATATGGTCTATTGTGCCTGTCGACCTCATATTTGGATCTCACTACCGCCTTCCATCAGGTGGAGCGAGGTCATCTTGTTCGCCTACAAAAAAAATCTAGAATAATCCGTTAAACTCACATACATCTTGGCTGGCTCGGTGGAACAGTGGTTAGTGACTCAGGTTCATAACCTACGGTTCCAAGAGTCGTGGGTTCGATTCCCACTCGGGACAAATATTTGTGTGACGAACATCGGTGTTTGTTCCGTGTCTGGGTGTATTATTAAATATATTTAAGTATATTTGTGTATCCACTGTTGATTCTGATTTCCGTAACACAAGTGCTTAAGCTACTTACCACGGGATCAGATCAATGTATGTGATGTTGTGAAATATTTATATTTATTGTTTATTTACATCTCTCAGGTATCCTGCAGCACTCGTCACAACATCCGCCTCCTGGCAGACATCATCTACTCGGTAGCGTTCAGCGTGAAGCCGCCGGGCAGCAAGGAGCCTCTCCTGGAGCAGCTGGTGCCGGCCTCGTACCTGGCGCTAGAGGAGTGCGTGACGAGCCTGGCGCAGGACATGCGCGAGCCGGTGCTGCGGCAGCATGAGTATAGGCGGCTGGTGAGTATGTGAGGTCCCCCCTCACACCTCACACCTCACACTTGCATAAAACCTAAGGGAATCTTTTGTATTATTTTAGTTCAGTGTTTCTACCGATATGTTTAGCACACAAATATATTTTGACTTTGAGGCATTTAGCAAGTTAAGAGAATATGTCGCAATTAAAAAAAATATTATTAAAAAACAAAATACCCGACTGCACACTAAAAAAGAGTAAAACAAGCCCCACAATAATATTGATCAATCAAATGCTAAAAACTAATTATGTAATACCGTTTAAACAATACCTATATTAAAATACACTACAATATGTGTTCGTAATCGATAGTTAAATAAACAGAAACTTATTTTGAATACAAATTTACTGAATATAATTTATAAATGTTGATGGAAAGCATCGCAGGCGGGGTCCTCCTTCTTTGGCAGTCGGGTAAAAAGCGATATGAGCAAATTTTCTGCATTAAACCTATCCGATTCCTAGGTTTTACTAACGACCATCACTGCTGAGTGATCGGTATAAGACAGCACTTTGCAAAGAATATTCTTGACACACAAGTCATTGATATAAACGAGAAATAACATAGTACCAAAGACGCTACCTTGTGGCACGTCACATGAAATATGTACATTTTTGTTTACGTATTCTGGAAGTTTTACTCTTTGCCTTCTTCCAGTTATTTAGCTTTCGAAGAGGGTGAACTAATTTCGTTTTTATATCGATGCTTAAAAACTTGGACAACAAAGGGAATGAAGACAGTGTCAAAAGCTTTTCTTAAGTCTAAGAATACCGACAAATATTTTTGAAGCTCTCAAGTATCTGACTTACAGAAACCTTACTCATCTGAGGCTGACTGGTAATTATCCCTTTATAGACTTACCTCAAGAAAAGTACTTTGGTGACCCATTTTCGGCCCTTCAAAATGTCTACAAAATTTTATTTTAAAAAATCGAAGGCTACGCAATAGCTATCGAATATTCTCACCTCACAATGACAGCTCAACCTCCACACCAATCCCACCTCTATCTCCATTACTATAAGGCTGCTAATCGCCCGCAGGTGACGCAGTACATGCAGTCGCGCGGGCTGCGCGTGCTGCGCGACGCCAATGAGCTGCATCAAGCTACTATGTTCCTGCACGAGAACGGTAAATACACATACATATTTATGTACGAGTACTCTAGGCCACCCGCTACTTCACTGAATGGTTCCAAATGACGATCTATTCTTGCATAGGCAGCTCAATAGAGAGACAATATGTTACCAGAAAACCTAAAATTTCCCGGATATTTACCATGTTGTTTTCATTTAATGAGTAAATCCCGATATTTCAACATATCACCTGCCTGATTTATGTCTGCGCTTAGACCAACCGTTAGTCTCGCAGTCCTACAGTTTAACCGTGACATGGCGGTTGCAATTGTGTCGAAATATCGGGAGCTCATCAAAACAAAACAATATGGTGAATATCCCGAACATTTTCAGTTTTTTAATGTGTGTAACCATGACAGATTAAAAATATTGAGTATCGAAAAAAGTGCAAGGTTTGCTTAGTATGTTATAAGGAGTAAAGAAAGCAATGTGACTTGAAGAGTGATGAGTATGAATGTCAATAGTCGTTATAGTAGAGGAAGGTCGAAGAAGAAATGGATGGATTGTGAGAGAGATAATATGGGAGTGAAAGGAGTAGACGCAAAGCTGACGAATGGCAGGCTCGAGTGGAAGAAGTATCGTGGGACAAGGGCAGGAGAATGATGATGATGTGCTTACATACTAATTTACATTATGTTGAGGTACTAAATACACTACATTGTACTGAGGTTCGTGTTAACTCGTCGGTCCCAGGCGTGCTGCTGCACTACGACGACGCGACGCTGAAGGAGCTGTACTTCCTGCGGCCGCAGTGGCTCTGCGACGTGCTCGCCCACGTAGTCACAGTGAGGGAGATCAACCCGTTCGCTGCTAATGGTATGAAGATAGAATAATTTTAACTGCGGGTTTGCTTGTATTACTGTTACTTTCTCATTCAAAGATTTTGATATAATTTGGTACTAATAGTTTAGTGTTATGAGAAAGGATATAGTTTACAAAATGACTGCCTCAGAAAGCACGTTAAGCCGGTGATCATGATGAATTGCCGTCTTGAAGTTATGCCGGCAGAAATGAAAACTTGAATATTAACGCTGTGTTTAATTACAAGCTTTTATTTAACTTGCAATGTATGTATGTTTGTGTGTTCGGGTGGAATTTTATAACTCAATTTTAAGGCACTTGCCCTCAACCGATTGAGCTGAAATTTTGCATGCACGTGTATATCCGATGACAATGCAATATTATTATGACATGGAGCTGATCTGATGATGAAGTCGGAAGATAGCCATAGCAACTCAGTAATTAAATAACATAACCACATCGAGTTTGGGCTCATTTCATTCGACTAGATGAGTACTTTGGTGCTAGATAGTAACCAAGGTCTGATGATGGAGCCGGAAGGCAGCCAAAGCGAACTCAGTACTTAAACGACACAACCAAATCGAGTTTGGGCTCGTTTGATTCGCCTAGATGAGTACTTAGATGCTAGATGGTAACCAGGGTCTGATGATGGAGCCGGAAGACAGCCAAAGGAACTCAGTACTTAAACGACACAACCCCATCGAGTTTGGGCTCGTTTGATTCGCCTAGATGAGTACTTAGATGCTAGATGGTAACCAGGGTCTGATGATGGAGCCGGAAGACAGCCAAAGGAACTCAGTACTTAAACGACACAACCCCATCGAGTTTGGGCTCGTTTGATTCGCCTAGATGAGTACTTTGGAGCTAGATGGTAACCAGGGTTCGATGGTGGAGCCGGAAGATAGCCAAACGAACTCAGTACTTAAACGACACAACCCCATCGAGTTTGGGCTCGTTTGATTCGCCTAGATGAGTACTTTGGATCTAGATGGTAACCAGGGTCTGATGATAGGAACTTACAAGGTGAAAACTAAAAAAGTATAAAATAAATTAAGGTAAAAAATCTTTAAAAACAAGCTTTTATTTAAATGCGCTAAAAAGAAAAAAATAAACTTTTACACTATAACTTTACTGTCAACTTATAACATTTCAAATTCAACATATTTGACACAATTTATATGTTTTAAAAGCTTGTCGCGAGATTTAAGTACCTACTCGTAATTTTAAAAGCAAGTTTTAAAATACCTGCCTATTAAAAATTTTAAACTAAGAAAGTAAATACGAGTACTTAAATCTCGCGACAAGCTTTTAAAACATATAAATTGTGTCAAATATGTTGAATTTGAAATGAAACTTATAAAGTTGACAGTAAAGTTATAGTGTAAAAGTTTATTTTTTTCTTTTTAGCGCATTTAAATAAAAGCTTGTTTTTAAAGATTTTTTTACCTTAATTTTTATAAGTACAAAACATTTCCATAATTTAAATAATTCACATATACGAATGCACAACAGTGTGGTTACTACACAACAGTCAAGCCATCCTTGGATACGCGTGACACGCTGTACATAAACACACACGGACATTCGCGCAAGCGCAAGCGCAAGCCGCCTCAACGATCTTACGCTTTGTCGATCAGCATTACGTGACCCTGACGCGAGTTTGGATGTTTTACCCATACAAAAAGTGCTCAGCGCCGCTAAAGAAGTTTTCACTTCACCTCCCCCCTCATTTTCAGAGTTGATTTTGATTGATTTTTTTCGCTGTTGAGAAATCTATCTATTTATCAGAATTCATTATCCTTCGCGTAAGGCCTCTTTCCGACTTACCCACGCCTATATACGAAATGGAAGTCACTCAATAACACAATATCTGATCTTTTCACAGGCATAATGCGCACCGAAGACCTGGCGCACGTGTTCAAAGCGTCCCCCCTCCTGGGCGGGGGCGAGGAGGCGGGCGCTCTAGGCGCGGCCCTGCTGAACAAGTTCGAGCTGGCGCTGGGCTGGGACGCGCGGGTGCTGCTCGTGCCGCCGCTGCTGCCGGCCGAGGAGCCGCCGCAGCCGCAGGTGAGGTCTAGGTTCCTTAGGAGATTTAGTGAATACGCCTTGTCGTTCTTGGCACATTCTTAGGTACTTCCACTGGGGTCCCAGGCGCTGCTCAACAAGTTCGAGCTGGTGCTGGGCTGGGACGCGCGGGTGCTGCTCGTGCCGCCGCTGCTGCCGGCCGAGGAGCCGCCGCAGCCGCAGGTGAGGAACCAGAGTTCTCAGAGTCGTAAGAATCAGTGGATACGTCTTATGGCGCCTTCTTAGGTGCAGTCAGCTAAAAATATGGTCTATGGTTGAGATTCGTTTGGACGTCATGAAACAACAAGGTAAATTTTCCCTGACAATAAGGTGTTGTCAGTGACTTTTGTCAACCTTAGCGATCGTTACATCTCGCAGAAACTTTAAACAAAAGTGGTAGACCACTTTCTTGGCTGCTCAACAAGTTCGAGCTGGCGCTGGGCTGGGACCGTCGCAACTGTCGCCGCCGCAGCCACAGGTAAGGTGCAGAGTCCTCAGGGTCGTTAGATTTAGTGGATACGCCTTGTGGAACCTTCTTAGGTGCAGTCAGCCAAAAATATGGTCTACCACCCTATGGTTGAGATTCGTTTGGACGTCTTGAAACAACAAGGTAAATTTTCCCTGACAATAAGATTGTGTCAGGGACTATTGTCAACCATAGCATACCATTTGTTGTCTTGTTTTGATGAGCCCCCGATATTTCGGAATTGTTGCAAGTGCATGATCACGGGTTCACCCGTGTTCACAACATGGTAATATCCCGGACATTTTTAGTTTTCTAATGCCCCGAAGAAAGTTTAAATTCAGGATCAAGATAGCTATTTTGATTTTCTAGGTTTTCTAGGACTCCCACTAATACTTCCATCTATCAACCCACAAACAGCTCGTCCTCCGCTCGCGCTCGCTGAGCGGGGCGCGCGGGACGCCGCGGCGCGCGTGGCCCGCGCCCGCGCCTCATCTCACTCCGGTAGCCCCCGCCGCCCCCGCCGCCCCTGGGGCCTCCGTCGATGCCCCCGAGAGCCCTGCTGCAAATGGTAAGTTACAAATACACACCACACACCTTTGAATTCTGAGTTGAAACACCTGATGTCTCCGCTCGAAACTTCAAAATTTACTGAGCAAAATTTTCTCACTAGAATATCGATGTGTCTTCTTCAAAGCTTTAAAGAGTCTCTCTCAGAACTCGAAGGTTCAAACATAATACTCGAAGGAATCTCAATCTATACTAATACTAGCTGTGCCCGCGACTTCGTTCGCGTGGACAATCCTTATCGCTCAGGGATATGAAAAATAGATGTTGGCCGATTCTCAGACCTACACAATATGCTTACAAAATTTCATGAGAATCGGTCAAGCCGTTTGGGAGGAGTACGGGAACGAAAACTGTGATACGAGAATTTTATATATAAGATGAAGAGTATGTTTGTTTGTTTGTTTGTTTGAACGCGCTTATCTCAGGCGCTAATGTTAAAAATACAAATTGGTGTCTAATTCAAAACTCAGGATTCTGACAAGTCTGTTTCAAGCGTTAGTCTAAAGCGAAGTTTAACTCGAGACACCATACACTTTTGACACCAGTATCAAGACACTTGAGACACTATTGTCATACTTGTTACAGTGTCAGACGTTGCTCGTGGTACAAAATCTATACTAATATTATAAAGCTGAAGAGTTTGTTTGTTTGTTTGAACGCGCTAATCTCAGGAACTACTGGTTCGATTTGAAAAATCTTTTTGCGTTGTAAAGACCATTTATCGGGGAAGGCTTTAGGGTATATAACATCACGCTGCGACCAATAGGAGCAAAGATACAATGGAAAATGTGCAAAAAACGGGGAAACGCGAACGAAGTCGCTGGCATAGCTAGTATAGGATAACTGACTTACTCTTTGGTGTGGTAGGTGGTTTGCCGGCGGTCGCGATCAGCGCGCGCGGCGGCGCGCTGCCGCTGCGGCGCGTGCTGCTGGTGTCGTACGTGCCGCGCGGGTTCTGGCCGCGGCTCTGCACGCGCGTGCTCGCCGACGCCGCGCTGCCCGCCGCCGCCGCCCGGCTCTACCGCCGCGCGCCCGAGGTACCGCCCCGCCCGGCTCTACCGCCGCGCGCCCGAGGTACCGCCCCGCCCGGCTCTACCGCCGCGCGCCCGAGGTACCGCCCCGCCCGGCTCTACCGCCGCGCGCCCGAGGTACCGCCCCGCCCGGCTCTACCGCCGCGCGCCCGAGGTACCGCCCCGCCCGGCTCTACCGCCGCGCGCCCGAGGTACCGCCCCGCCCGGCTCTACCGCCGCGCGCCCGAGGTACCGCCCCGCCCGGCTCTACCGCCGAGGCACTATATGTACGGTGCTGCCGTTGTGGACTGACTGATACTGTCCAAATGAATTGGGCTATGGCGGCTTATCTGAACAGAAACCAGCCAACCCATTGTCTTATGTGTTACCGCGTGTGCCACGCACATTCACCAAACGGTTTAACCAATATGATACCTACCATACAATGAGCTATTTCAGTTCCTACGACTTCAGACTAAATTAATGTGACTGACCGATAGTACCTGACCGCCGATATCAACGAAGCTCAACAAACTGTCCGGGACACATTATAGTACAAGTCTTTCAGTTGCACCTACTTCTTCCTAGATTAAATCAGCGGAAAGAATACTCTACTTACTCTACTAACCTCCCAATATCCCTCCAGCTGGAAGCAGACGAAGCGGTCAGCAAAGCTCTGGACCTGGACTGGGGCTGGAAGCTGTGGAAGACGGGCATGTGTCTCTCGTGCGGGCCGCTCACGCTGGTGTGCCTGCGGGAGCTGCCGCCGCGCCGCGACGACCTGCTGCCGCCGCCCGCCGCGCCGCTGCGCCCGCAGCACCTCTACCACACGCTCAGGTGAGGTTAGATTCCCTAGGCGACTACTCAAGGCGATGGTAGAGGACGCGAAAAGGAAACGGATGAGAGAGCACGCGAAAATGATCCTTCCGAGCCACTCATCCGGATTAGTAACAGAGCCCAGGACCAAAATTTTTGTCTCATAGCAATACGGCCAAAACCGCATCAAATCGATAGATAAGATTATTCTGAACTCGAAAATACCAATATCAGACATTTTCCGCGTAGCGTTTGATCTGACCGAATTTTCAAAATTGTCAAAGAATTTTACCGAACTGCATCATAGCAATATGTCTGATTTGCAGACTGTAGTTAAATGATGATTCTGAGATACCGGAAACATATTTTTCAGACGTTAGTGGTGTAGCGCAAACCCGTAAAATCACTTAAAAAGATTAAAAATGAGACAAAAAAATGTCTCATAGCAATACGTCTGAAAATCTTTTTTATTAGTAAATTTTGGTTATTTGATGCGAACAAAACAATTTTCAGACGGAAATGTGGACGCATAAAATTTTGAGACCGTTTTGAAAATGTTAACAAATTTTACCGATCGGTATCATAGCAATATGTCTGAAAATTGCTAGACATGATAGAATAAGTTGTCCACATGTGCAAAAAATTTATATCAGACAAATGAAGTGTAGCATCTTTTCTATCAGACAACTTTTCGATACTCAGATATCATTTAAGAATCCTATTGAGGTATCTTGAATGAAACCAATGAATAATAGTAAGAAAGGGGCAGGGGCGTAACAAGCGATGAGGCTGTTGCAATTAAATACTGATTGATTTGATAGTTTTGGTTTTATTTAAAGCACACTTGTTATTTTCGTTTTAGCATATACTCCATATGCTACACTTAAAGTGTCTGAAAACAGGTTTTTGGTAATCATGGCAGCAATACGAATAGTTAAAAAAAAATATCCGTATTGCTATGATACAGGTCGGCTAAATTTGTTGACATTTTCAAAAATGCGCTCAGGCTATGTGCTACGTACAAAATGTCTGAAAACAAACTTTTTCGTAATACAATTATAAAATCTATGTACATTTTCACTATCAGACGTATTGCTATAATACCGACTGCCTTTTTTTTGACACAGCAGAAATGGCCCCCCACGCAGTTGCTACACTTTTGACCGTTACTATATACCTAGTCGGGTTCAGAATCATACAATCTAAAGATTTTATAGGGTTTTTGCCGTATTGCTATGAGACATGGTTTTGGTCGTGGGCTCTGTTACTAGATGAAGTGGACCGGACGGGTGCGGGCATTGCACTCCGCCCAGGAGCCGCGGCTGGCATTTACTATCTGTTCGCCAGTCATTGGGAAGTCCGACATACCACTGGGAGAGAAACCACTATAGTGAAGGTACGACCTGCTGCCGCCGCCCGCCGCGCCGCTGCGCCCGCAGCACCTCTACCACACGCTCAGGTAAGCTGGACCAGGGGTTGGTTCCCTAGCGATGATAGGTCATGGACTATAATCGCAAGTTTCTGCGAATCGATGAGAGAAGACTAGTTTCTGAGACCACGATGCTGCAGTCGGTAAGCTCCTGGGTATTGCACCTCACCCAGGAGCCGTAGCTGGCATTTACTGAATACTGGCTGGTGAAAAAGACTCTCAATGGTATGACGGACCTCCGTCATGCCACTGAAGAGAGAAACCACTATAGTGAAGGTGCGATCTGCTGCCCCCGCCCGCTGCGCCGCTGTGGCCGCAGTCCCTCTACCACACGCTCAGGTGAGATTAGATTCCCTAGGCGACTACTCAAGGCGATGGTAGAGGACGCGAGGGCATGGACTTCATTCACAAGGTCCTCTCCCAAAAGGAAACGGATGAGAGAGCACGCGAAAATGATCCTTCCGAGCCACTCATCCGGATGAAGTGGACTGCGGGCATTGCACCCCGCCTAAGAGCCGCGGCTGGCATTTACTATCTGTTCGCCAGTCATTGGGAAGTCCGACATACCACTGGGAGAGAAACCACTATAGTGAAGGTACGACCTGCTGCCGCCGCCCGCCGCGCCGCTGCGCCCGCAGCACCTCTACCACACGCTCAGGTAAGCTGGACCAGGGGTTGGTTCCCTAGCGATGATAGGTCATGGACTATAATCGCAAGTTTCTGCGAATCGGTCCTTTCCCAAAAGAAGACGGATGAGATCTAAAGCTTACCTGCAACGCGATATTTCTAAATTCCCACAGGAATTTTGTACAAAACTTTTGTATGTAAAATCCTGCAGTCCCTCTACCACACGCTCAGGTGAGATTAGATTCCCTAGGCGATGGTAGAGGACGCGAGGGCATGGACTTCATTCACAAGGTCCTCTCCCAAAAAGGAAACGGATGAGAGAGCACGCGAAAATGATCCTTCCGAGCCACTCATCCGGATGAAGTGGACCGGACGGGTGCGGGCATTGCACTCCGCCCAGGAGCCGCGGCTGGCATTTACTATCTTTTCGCCAGTCATTGGGAAGTCCGACATACCACTGGGAGAGAAACCACTATAGTGAAGGTACGACCTGCTGCCCCCGCCCGCTGCGCCGCTGTGGCCGCAGAACCTCTACAACACGCTCAGGTGAGATGGACCGGGGTGGGTAGGTCCTCTAGCGATGATAGGTCATGGACTATAATCGCAAGTTTCTGCGAATCGGTCCTTTCCCAAAAGGAGGATGAGAGAAGACTAGTTTCAGAGACCACGATGCTGCAGTCGGTAAGCCCCCTGGGTATTGCACCTCACCCAGGAGCCGTAGCTGGCATTTACTGAATACTGGCTGGTGAAAGACGCTCAATGGTATGACGGACCTCCGTCATGCCACTGAGAAGAAGAAACCACTATAGTGAAGGTGTGATCTGCTGCCGCCGCCCGCCGCGCCGCTGCGCCCACAGCATCTCTACCACACGCTCAAGTGAGATTAGATTCCCTAGGCGACTCAAGGCGATGGTGGACGCGAGATCATGGACTACATTCCCAAGGTCCTTTCCCAAAAGGAAACTGATGAGAGAGCACGCGAAAATGATCCTTCCGAGCCACTCATCCGGATGAAGTGGACCGGACGAGTGCGGGCATTGCACCCCGCCTATGATGAAGTGGGCAGATATTATGGCTTTTTCTTGAGAATATCTAAAAGTGGATATACAGGTTATTTGGTACACTCCCATGGCTAAAATAAGTCCACCAAGTTACCATCTTGAAATCGTGAGCAAAACTGCAAGGCGTCCTGGTTTCAATATAGGGTCGACATGCGATATTAGGAGTAGCAAATACATAGGTACTGCCCGATGTTTCGAACTGGCCATAAACACTAACATTTACTGTAATGGACGCGAAACTCTAAAATCTTAAATCACAATGTGGTTCACGCCGCTCTTTGTACTTGTATAAGTACCAATATCCAAGAAACTGTAAGGCCATACGCGGACGCCATACACGGACCGCTCTCGCAGTCATCAACATCAACTAGGCTTCCTTATAAACAACGTGTTCTTCATGTATAAAAGGTGTCGTCTGGAATAGGTTTACTGGGGTAACCACGTTAAAAACCGGCCAAGTGTGAGAAAAAAAAAACCATAGTTTTTGTATGAGAACCCACTTAAACATTGGTTTTAAGTTTTTTCTAGTATAAGATGTTATAGAGGCTACTAAAATACATCATTCGTGAAAATTTTAACTGTCTAGCACAATCGCACGGGGGTCTGGAAGCTTTTGAAAATACAACTTTTTCAACTATTTGCATCGCTGTATCTCTGAAATGGTGAATCTTAGGAATAAAACGTACAGACAATTTTTATAGATAAATAGAAGATAAGTAATTTTCTCCTACACACTTTTATGATAAAACTTCCCGTTTCGCTCAAAAGTTCATAAAACTGATATTTGTGACATTTGACCTTGAAAATTTAATAGTTGCGTACACCCTACAATATGTAGGTTTTGAGACAACTTTTAGGACGTCAATATACAAGTATTTACAGACTTACAGCTGGGTATCTCGAATTCCGAGATTTTTACCTAATTTGACTGGACTAGTAGTAGTCACGACTGCTCGAGCAGTTCCGTGTATGTGTGTACGTAGAACCTGTAGTTAACTATGCAGCCGCAGCTTCAAGCAGTCCGTCCTGACTGCTTGAAGCTGTCCGTGTATGTCGGCCCTAACGGTGACTCTGTGGTCAGGTTCCGCGTGCGCAGCGAGGGCGCGTGGTGCACGCTCGACCCGGCCATGTGGGCCTGCGTGGAGCTGCTGCTGCCCGCGCAGACCGCCGTGCTGCGGAGGACTGATGACACGCCCATAGCCGGGTACCAGGTACGGACATACGCCCTTAGCCGGATACCAGTGGGGCTACCATGAGTTTAAAACTTACGCGCTCGATATCGCCTACGTAAAAATGTCTATGAAAAACTTGTACAGCGCTGGCTGGTGGTTACGCGAAGAACTAAAATCGGCCGTATGGAAAAAACCACTCGATAGGTTTTTAACGTAAGTAAGTTTTCGATAGCCAACTCATGGTAGGCCCTCAGGTACCAATGTCTCGTGTGACTTGTGTATCATGTATCACATTACTTGTTTAAGAAATTGAATCCTACTTAACTTTCACGTGTGTCGTGTCTCACTTCTCGTGTATCATTTAACTCGAGTCTCAATTTTTAATGTGTCACATATATTCGTGTCTTACTAACTTGTGTCACATATCTCAGTCTCGTTTGTCACGCATTTCAAGTCTCAGCGTCACGTGTCTTGTGTCTCACATTACTCATAACTCATGTGTCTTGTCTTGAGGGTTGGAGTCTTACGCTCCCAATTTTGAAAACTAGTCTACACCTTAACTTTTGTTGCAGAGCATCAGCCTGGAGCCGAATCCCGAGACTCTGGCGAAGGTGCTGGCGCTGGTGTCCGATCACGTGGACTTGTTGCTTGAAGATTGGTACCCCTCTCTGGGTAAGTGCACTTCGATACTTGATATAAAGGGTTCCAGATCTCAAAACTGCAACTGGGACCACCTAGATTCACTTTGTTGTCTGTGTACCTGTCAAGACGTGGGTAAAAATAATTTTGAAACAACCCTTTTTGTACATTATGGTTAAATATTTTGAGTTTGAGTTTGAATAACATTGTCTACTTAATGCTATACTAATATGACGGCACCTGGAGATTATGGAGAGTGGAGTCGGCGATGGCTTTGACCTCTGGCGTCGACGGCTGACACTGACAGTGGCAGTGGCAGCTGACGTTGACAGCCGACGTTACTTCCACTCTGACGCAACCCCGAGCGCTAGTATGCTGCGAACTACGGTGCGGGTCGGACGTTAGATTAAATCGGTCTGCATCGCGTGCGCGTGCTACGTGTTCGGTGGAGTGTCTGTGATTTTACGTTAAGTAGATCGTGTAGAATTATAATCAGAGTATATTTCTATTCAGAATCGTTAGTAGAATAAAGTGATTTGAAAGGAAGTTATCTTTGACATTTTCCTCGCCCGACTACCTTCGCCTACTTATCAATCACACCATAATGAAGCCATCCGATGAAAGTACCTATCCTGGAAATAAGAGCAACGTCCCTTTAAATATTATAAAGCTGAAGAGTTTGTTTGTTTGTTTGTTTGAACGCGCTAATCTCAGGAACTACTGGTTCGATTTGAAAAAATCTTTTTGCGTTGAATAGACCATTTATCAAGGAAGGCTTTAGGCTATATAACACACTGCGAATAGGAGCAAAGAAACAATGGAAAATTTGTCAAAATGGGGGAAAACGCGGAAGAAGTCGCTGGCACAGCTAGTGCTATATACAGATCACAGAAAATCTTCTCTTTGGTTTCTGAGTGAGTATACGAGTCTAGTCTAGATAAGTCTACTGAATGAGTCTACGAGCCTAGTCTAGATGAGTCTATACTCATTTGTTGGTTTATTACAAGAAATCGTCGTAGAATTTTAGGGGGTGAGAGCCATCCATTCCCCCGTAATTTCGTTTTTCGTTACCGTCTATCGTCACCCCCAGGCACCCGCTTCGTGCACACATCAGAGGGGCGCTGCCTCATCACTCGCCTGGTCCCGTGCCCGCTGTGCCTTCGCGACGCTGAACGCGCTCAAGAGCCCGAGCTCGAGCAGAATGAGCAAGAGGATGAGCAGGACCGGGAGCATGAGCGGGAACAGATGGCTCAGGTAAGAGGGGGAGGGTTACTTCAACTGGCACCCTTCCCCAGGTGAGTGGGGAAGGAGGGTCGGTCATACAGACTTGAACTGACACACTTCCAGCCATTCACACGCTAGCTCTAACGCATGAACATATAATCGGACACTATCTTAGGGGTGAGAGCCGTCGAGCCGAGCGAGTCCGCTCCCCCGCAAGTCCGGTGATGATGACAAGGCTACTCCAAGAACTTATTTTAGGCGAATAAGGTTAAATCCAAACATACAGACCAATTTTCCATTTTTCCAAACTTTCATGCTCTCATCTATGCTCACATCCTCAGATACATCCATATGGTCACACGGCTACACCAACCATGCCATGCTATCTAGCAACTGATCTCATCTATGATACCTTACCATGTTATCTAGCAACTGATCTCATCTATGATACCTTACCATGTTATCTAGCAACTGATCTCATCTATGATACCTTACCATGTTATCTAGCAACTGATCTCATCTATGATACCTTGATCGATTCCGTGTGTGCGCAGGCGTTCAGACGGCTGGAGCTGGGCAGCGCGGAGCCGCGGCGGCTGCGGCTGTCGCAGGAGTCGCGCGACGACGATGGAGACAGCGGCGTCGGGCCGGAGTCCAACGGTTAGTAATACCGAACAGTTATGACACCGCTGTTAGATGATCTACCTACACCATATAAGCATAACAACCAAATCCACAGAAACTCCATATCGTCATCATCATCAGGGGCGGACTGTCACTTTTGAGGCCCTGGGCTAAAACGAGCCATGTCTAACTAATTAGCTTATAGAACGTACGCATCCATATTGCCAATCCGAACTTGTGTATGACGGGACGGGTGGACATCGGCAATTGGGGGCCCCTTACACCTACGGGGCCCAGGGCTGCAGCCCAAATAGCCCATATGGACGATCCGCTCCTGATCATCATCAGCCCATCGCAGTCTACTCCTGGATGTAGGCCTCCCCAAATGCTCCCTACTTGTCCAAGCATCGGGCGCGCCGACCGGCGCATGAGATGGCAGACGCGGAGCCGAACGAAGCCGAACTAAAACGAATCGTCATTCCAACCATCGGCGGCTTCCGTGACACTCGCGTCCCATCCGCACAACTCTGTACTTTCCTAAATATTGATTATACTTATTCGCCTATATAAAAATACAGTCCACTCAATTACTTCCCTCCTTTACAATGGTCCTTCTCCCACTACATTACTGGTGAAGAATAAGTATTTATTATTTGGGAAGTCACCGTACGGCCGTTGAAGTGGACTTTCACCGGACAGAGATTTTGTCTACCGCCACTATTGCAACGTGAAGAGTTGGAATCGTCAAGAAAATCACCGTTGCAGCTTGAAGAAGTGATCGTGAAACGGTTAAGGATCTCTGTGAGTTCGTTCCAATTATTTCCATCCTTCGCTATAATTTGTTTTGCTAAAAGTGCAATCGTAATTTTTTTTCTAAATTTTCATACATCTTTTTCGCTTATATTTGACACAATTAGGTATTTGTTAGCACTAATCCACATAAATAAGTGTTACATAATTGCCTTTTGCTTTGTCGAGCGTTTATTCGTTTATTGCATCAAACCGGTACGACGACTTATTAGGCGTAGGTACCTATCGCCCGGCCGGTCATTCAATATTTAGCTTGTTAATATACCTTTCTTTTGTTCGCGCTTATCAGCTGTGCTTCATGGCCTATTGACCCATATTAATTGCAATTGTATTGCCCTCTTGTCAGCTGTTTATCTTTTCTTCTAAATTAACTGTCCTTTTGCTTTCGTTTCAATTTCTGCTACCTACTCGTACAAAATGGACTTAAATAAATTATTAAAACAGCGTAGTGGCATTAAAGCTAAGCTTACCCATTTCGAAAAACACCTTACTACTCTTTCTTCCTTCAACCAATTATCCGAAATTCAACGGATTGATTTGGAAGGACGCTTAAGCAAATTTGAGGCCTTATACGATTTGTTCGACGCGTTACAGATTGAGATCGAGTTAGCCTCAGAAATTAAATTTGAAAGAAAATATATATCAGGACGATAATTATAACGTTTGTAACGCATCTCCAATTTCTTCTTCTAAATTATTGCATAATAATAGCCAAATGCCCACGGTCCAGGATGATATACTTTCCTCATTAGTAAATACTGTTCATTGTAGCTTGGCTTTAAAACAAAAATCGCATATTTTTTATGATGTATCCGAACGGAAGAATTTAAATGTCCGATCTACACGTAATGATGGGTCTATTCATGCTCAATTTTTAGTATGTACAAAACGTTTAGCACAAATTAAAGCGGTAATTATACCGCGCCTTGAGCTGTGTGCTGCGTTAGGTACAAGACTGTGTACTACGGTAGTGAAATCTCTAACTATACCTACAGTAAGCCGTCTATTCTGTCCTAAGACATCTTCTAGTCAACTAAAATACAAGAATTCACTACCAGTGATAAGTGGAGGTACATTCCGTCGAAGGACAATCCGGCGGACCTTGTTTCTCGCGGGGCGAGGGCCGATTCTATCGGTGTTTTTTCTTTACGGTGGCCGGCTCGTAGTTTTTGTAGAATTAGCTGGCCTTAGATGCCCTCAAATAGCGCGAAACAATATCTACCAGAAGTAGTATCATCATCATCATATTACGTAATTAAAAAATAATTATGACTCATCTATTAATAATATTCATCATCAATTTCATTATCATTCTATAATTCTAATTTCATTTAAACCCAAGGTAGTGTAAGTAGTAACTTATAAAAACCGGCCAAGTGCGAGTCGGGCTCGCGCACAAAGGGTTCCGTAGCAGCAAATATAATAAAAATCAACCTATCTCAAAAACTATAAGAGATACTTTGATCAAACCAAAAATCGTTGAAAGAGTTAATTAGCATGCATCACCTCTATTTTTTTAGAATTTTATACCCCGTAGTTATAAAAATAGAGGGGGGGGGACATACTTTTACGACTTTGAGAGCTGATATCTCAAAACCGTTCACTTTAAGAAAAATGTTTTTTAGAAAAACTTTATATCATTTTAAAAGACCTTTCCATTGATACCCCACACGGGTATGTACATCGAAAAAAAAATTTCATCCCTCAGTTACATGTATGGGGGCCCCACCCCCAATTCTTTTTACTATTTAGTGTCATATTTTTGTAGCGGTTCATACAACACATATTCCCATCAAATTTCATCACTGTAGTACTTATAGTTTCCGAGTAAATCGGCTGTGACAGACGGGCAGACGGACAGACGGACAGACGGACAGACGGACATGACGAAACTATAAGGGTTCCGTTTTTGCCATTTTGGCTACGGAACCCTAAAAAGGATTAATTCATAATTTAAATAACCCGAATTTATCCATTTCATCAAAATACTATTTCAAATGCAACAAATATTTGAACTACAATTATTTATATTACAATTACTTTTGGCAAGCAAATGTGTATAGCCAAACATGGGTCAACTTCCATGTCTAAGTCTTGAATTCCTTTTTTTGTTTAATTTTAGTGTCGACTACGCTGGCCGTACTGATAGCTGATCGGAAAGGTCGTGGTTAAGCTTACAAAGTTATATTTGTGCATTTTTGTCTGTCATGCGACTAAAGCTGTTCATTTGGAGCTCGTCACCAATCTGACTATATTCCGACACAATTCGCTTCACGTCTCGTACAGTATTTTATTTATTGGAGTCAATAACATGTTGCAGACAATTGTAACCCACTCTGATGTTGCATCTGAAATGGCACAGTAAGGTATCAAATTCGTTTTCGCTCCTCCTCATTCTCCTCACTTCTAGCAACCTGTTTGTGTCAGATAGAAGCAGATCATTCCCGTCCACTGACTCCTCTATCCTGTTACCCGTCTGACTTGTCCGTTTTTCCGCCTTCTCATTTCTTAATTGGACGAACTCTCACATCTATACCGTCTTCACAGGTTCCTGCTCAGAACATCAGCTGCTTGGATCCACTACATCAAGCAACATTTCTGGCGATTTCCTAATGAATATATTTCGTTGCTTCAGCTACAAACGAAATGGTCTGCCACTTCCGGACTGCTCCAGGATGGAATGCTCGTCCTCATTCGTGAGAAATCGCTTCCACCCCTTGTTTTAGCACTAGGTAGTGTCTTGCTGGAGCTGACTGCGTCACACGAATCGTGGCCTGAAGACGAAGAGAGGCGTCATCGCGAGGAGGTGCAGCAACGTTTTCCCTCTTCCCTTCGAAGACGTCAACGGGCGGGAGGATGTCCAAGCATCGGGCGCGCCGACCGGCGCATGAGATGGCAGACGCGGAGCCGAACGAAGCCGAACTAAAACGAATCGTCATTCCAACCATCGGCGGCTTCCGTGACACTCGCGTCCCATCCGCACAACTCTGTACTTTCCTAAATATTGATTATACTTGTTCTCCTATAAAATACAGTCCACTCTATTACTTCCCTCCTTTACACTACTCCTGTCTGAACTGATATAAACCTAGCAATAATTCTAAAAACTAAGCCTTACCTTTCCTTCTTTAAACTTATGATCTGTGCTACACTTAGCTCTCAATAAAAACTTGGACGTTCCAGAAAATGTTTTTCTGGCTCATCAGTACATATTTAAGCAAAAAATCTACTGGAGATGCGTTTTAAAACTAACTGTACCATTTATCAACATTTTCGCTAGTGAGCCAGAAACAATTGGCCTATTCTTAGGTCTTTCGAATGCCTTTGACACTTTCCCTGTCTCTATCTTGTTTAACTGCCTCGTTGGTCTATTGGTAGCAAGTGCTGCGTTGGGACCGAGAGGTCCCCGGTTCGAGTCCGGGGTCGGGCAAAATTTGTGTGAGTTTTTCTGTAATGAAATTACTCAGCCCGGAGTTAGGAAGTTGGCGGTTGAACGCCCGTGCCTCGGAAAGCACGTTAAGCCGGTGGTCCTGCGCCTGATCTCTCATCGGTCATGTCGGATTGCCGTCTCACCGAATTATGAGAGTAAGGGAATAGAGAGTGCACTTGTGTTTGCGCGTACACTTGTGCACTATAATATGTCCTGCGCACTTGGCTGATCTCAATTGAGATCGGCCGCCATGGCTGAAATCGGTCGGACGCCTTATCTTGTTTAACAAGCTGACACATATTAAAACTCCAACAGTGCACGAGATATTCCGTTGCAAATGTTTTGTAGTTACCTTAGTGACAGATTTTAGTGTTATTGATGCTATAGCCGAGACGAAAATATTAGCTGTGGCGTGCCACAGGGAAATGTTTTGTGTGCAGCGCTGTTCAATATTTATGTAAATGATATCTGAAACATGATACTTCCAATATGTGAACTACATGGTTCACAGTTTGGTAGTATCATGTTCCATTCCATGTTTTGCCACATATATTTAAAGCTTTTAGCGAATATTGCGTGCTCCTCAATTAAAAAAAAATGTGTTAAATGGCATACTCGTACAAGGAGCATATCTTGTACTGTTACTGTTGGCAGAGTCAGGAATGAATGATGAATTTATTGAAGTAATTTCGTTGTAGTACATTTTGTACTAGCGTAACATAATATGTTGTTGTTTCACCGTCTATCCATCTCAGCGTCATCGCGCGTGGGCTCGGTGGAGGGCGTGGCGGGCGGCGCGGCGGCGGCGTGCGGCGCGTGGGCGGCCACGGCGTGGGCGGTGGAGGAGTGCATCCTGTGTGCGTGCGCGCCGCAGCCGCTCGCCTGCGCGCACCACCACCAGCTGCCGCTGCAGGACCTGGCGCCGGACACGGTGAGACGTGCTGCGGGACCGAGTGAGACTGAGTGAGATTGAGTGTGAGATATAATAGAGAATGCTATGGCGCCTGACACGGTGAGAAATACACTGGGATTGAGCGAGTGAGTGAGATTGAGTGTGAGTTGTTATGAGACTGAGTGGGATAGAACGTGTTATGAGTGGGATTGAACGTGACATGGTAAGATTCAGCGTGGCTGAGTGAGATTCAGCGTCACTGAGGGGGACTGAGCGACTTTCATTGAGATTCAATGGGTTTGGGCTTAAGCGTGATTTTGCGAGCAGTTGAGTGAGATTCAGCAAGAATGGGTGAGATTTAACGTGATTTAGTGTGAAATAAAGTGGAAATGATTGAGATGTGATGTGTGAAATTTACTTAGTTTGAGATTGAATGAGATTAAATGACTAGGTTTGAAATATTGACTACGCACGTGTGTGTACGACTATAATGTTATCTAACTTAATTCATTTGGGTCTAAAAACCTTCCAGACACGCAATTTGACCTTTCTTTATATTTGTGTGTGTTTTGTTATTTCAGTTTGTATTTCATTTTGCGATCAATTAAATGGTTTTCTTTCCTCTTCCTTTAAATTTTTTTTTCATCAAGATTTGACTTACAAATTTGACATGTCGTTTTTTTCTCTAATTAATATTATAAGCTCAAACTCACCCTCATCTGTCCAGCTCCTCCTAGACGTAGAAGAGGAGAAGCGCGCCCGCTGGGATCAGATCGCGCGCGGCGCGCTGGCGGGGCGCGGCGCGTTCGGCACGGTGCTGGCGGCGGTGTGGCGGCGCGCGGGGGCGAAGCCCGAGCCCGTCGCGCTGAAGGCGCTGCAGCCCGTGCCGCCGCCGCCCTCCAGCGACGTGCTGCAGCATCACGCTTACAAGGTAACGTAGGGAATTTTTTTATCTATACTAATATCTATACTAATATTATAAAGCTGAAGAGTTTGTTTGTTTGTTTGTTTGAACGCGCTAATCTCAGAAACTACTGGTTCGATTTGGAAAAATCTTTGCGGTGTATAGACCATTTGTCGAGGAAGGCTTTAGGCTATATAACATCACGCTGCGTCCAATAGCAGCAAAGATAGAATGGAAAATTTTTAAAAAACGGGGGAAACGCGAACTTAGTCGCTGGCACCGCTAGTAATAAGCTAACAAGATGACCTCACTCCACCTGATGATAAGCGGTAGTGAGTCCAAATATGAGGTCGACAGGTACTACAGACCATATTGAGCCTGTCGCACTCACCCTGAAAGCCCGCTTAAAGAGGAGACCATTGCTGCGGCAACAACGATAACGATAACGCGTTAGCAAGGGATAACGTATTTGATCCGTCCCCCTCCCTTCCTTCACCGTCACATTAAAGGCTTTTTGAAGGCATTTGTAAAAGTGCGAAGTTTTTGTATTAAAAGTCATTGTGAAATGTAACGTCAGGAAGTCTAGGACCCCTTCCTATCCCTTGTCACACCATGTCATACTTCTTCGAACCTCTTTCTTTTCTTCTTCGATCTATTTCTTTTTTTCTCTCTTCGCCTGATTGAGCATAATAGAAACTAACTATTGAACACGTGACCGTCAGCTTGAACACCAGTATAAAAGCTGATTTACGCCCGACCTAAAAAAACCAGAATTATAAGAGGGAAGAAACACATGGGGTCCAAACTAATTCCACATCTTGCATGGTATGCGGATGGCAACGCTGTCCAGCTCGTGTTGTTCGGGTGTAAATAGGAGTAGTAATTGCTATAGGCGCACCTGGTATCATCTAGCAACAAAGTCTTGAGTTCGCTCGCGACCATGATTGGTGTAACCCAATCAAAACGTCAGGCAGTAAGTAGCTTTGTATTTGCGACTCCTAATAACGCGTGTAGACCCATAAAGACTAATATTTAGCAACAAAGTCCTCCAGCATACGATGGTAATACACCATTTTAGGGTACCGTATCGAAATCTGGAGGCACGGCAGTGCCGGGGGCACTGTCAAGTCGAGCGCGAAGCAAACACTGCCGTACCATCCTTTACTGGAACCATTTCGCCGCATTTTCAGGCCCCTATTTGAGAACCTCTGGATAAGACCAGAACGCTGAAATTTTTATCATCTAGTAACCTATGATAACATACTTAAAATCCAAAATTTCAAGTCTGTGGGACTTATAGTTCCGAAGTTAAGCGAAAGCAAAGTTTCGCATTTATGTAACACACTCACACACTCACCTACTCATGATCATCAAAATAGAAGTAGTACTTCCCATAAACTCAGAGCGCTGAAATTTGGTACAGAGTTAGGGTTTAATAGTCACATAAAGGGAAAATTATAAAAACTTTCAGGGTACAAAACCAGTATCAAGCCTTATTTTCACTTGTTTTTTATTTTTTATCGTCAATAGGTAGCGGTTCTGGCGACAGATTGGTGTAATATTGTTACGGAGAACCTGGTTATGTACCCTTGTGTTCCGTTCAACGGCCAAGTCACACAACACTAACTATAATAATGAAGAAATCGCAGTAAGGAACCTTAGGCTTGTCACGATTTTGTCTAGATTTCATTACTTTTTAGAGATGACCAATTTGCTCCATCGAGACTTGGCTAGTTTTTTTGCAGGATGCTTTTGATGGGATTTAATTTAATGTTAATGAATGAAAAAATGAAATTTAATTTAATGTATTGAAATAAATAATGACTAATAGAGCTATGAATGTAACATATTAAATAATTTCTTTTTCAAGATTTGTATGCCTCTTTGTGCAAGACATAGTGCTACTCCACTGTATCTGACACCATCTGTATTTTATACTAGCTGTGCCAGCGACTTCGTTCGCGTTTCCCCCGTTTTTTACACATTTTTCATTGTATCTTTGCTCCTATTGGTCGCAGCGTGATGTTATATAGCCTAAAGCCTTCCTCGATAAATGGTCTATACAACACAAAAAGATTTTTCAATTCGAACCAGTAGTTCCTGAGATTAGCGCGTTCAAACAAACAAACAAACAAACAAACAAACTCTTCAGCTTTATAATATTAGTATAGATTATGTACTACCTATGTCTAACAAATAAATGATTTGATTTGATTTGAAATGGCAAAAAACGGATCCCTTATAGATTTGTCTGCCTGTCTGTCTGTTTGTCGTTCTGTATGTCCCATACTGTTTCGTTGTCCCAGGCGGCGCTGTCCCGCTGGGAGCGCGACCCGGTGTCGGCGGCGTGCCGCGCGTACTGCGGCCTGCGCCAGGAGCTGGGCGTGCTCGCGCTGCTGCGGCACGCGCACGTCGTGCCGCTGGTCGCGGTCTGCGCGCAGCCGCTGGCTCTACTGCTGGCGCTCGCGCCGCTGGTAACTACACACAGCATCATCATCCCATATATGTCACCACTGCTGGGGCACGGACCTATCCTAAAATAGGGCCGCTGGTCGCGGTCTGCGCGCAGCCGCTGGCTCTACTGCTGGCGCTCGCGCCGCTGGTAACTATATACAGAATCATCTAACTACACACAGCATCATCAGCCCATATACGCCCGCACTGCTGGGGCACGGACCTATCCTAAACTAGGGCCGCTGGTCGCGGTCTGCGCGCAGCCGCTCGCGCTGCTGCTGGCGCTCGCGCCGCTGGTAACTACACACACCAACATCAGCCTATACACCGTGAAATTTTGGTAGTTGTTTTTCCGCAGTAAAATTAATCTATCTCAATAGTACAATAGATTTGTGCAGTTCTTTTTTGTGAAAATCAATAAATGCCGGTATTACGAAAGGTTTAACCGAAGCCCGAAAGCACGTTCGAGCCGCTCTATGACTTAGGGCGTCGAGCTTCTTTAGCTTTAAGCATCGATTTCATGCGGCAAGCAGTACCTGATTACTTCACATCTTATACAATAACGATAGCTTCTCTCGTTTTCGAGTTGGAAAATTATTATTTTAAAAATTTGAATTTTTTTGTTTCGAGGAATAATTTGCATGATTCGTTTGTATTACTAAAGGCAAATCATTCTGCCACGGGAAAACAACCACTAAAATTTCACGGTGTATATGTCCCCGTGTCGCTGTTAATACACACAGACTTATCAGCCCACACACGTCCCCGCTTCTGGGCCACGGACCTATCCTAAACTAGGGCCGCTGGTCGCGGTCTGCGCGCAACCGCTCGCGCTCCTGCTAGCACTCGCGCCGCTAGTAACTACACACAGCATCATCATCCCATATATGTCACCACTGCTGCCCGAGACTACTATAAACTAGGGCGATCGGGCTGCGAGTCAATTACGCTGGCCAAGTGCGAGTCGGCTACATAACCTTAGAATTTCTTCGTAGGTGTGCCTCACGATGTTTTCCTTCACCGTTAAAACGTCGAATAATGGTACAAATGTATAACTATACACGATCATTATCATTTCAGCTAGGTAGAAAAGGTCTAGACACGCGGTAGCGTGTCAAGCCAAGGTTCAAGAAACAGAACTGGCGAGCCGCACCGTGTGTAATATTACACGAACCATTTGGAACCACTTTTGAACCCCTCATAAATCAAAAACTATTTCACATAAACATATCAAATTTGGCTCATATATTGTGACTTGCGAGATAAATATGTGTTCTAAATTTCATAAGCTTATCTCAAACAGTTATTTAGATATTAATGTCCAAAAATCCTCATTTTTATCATTGACTGACTGACAGATCAAAATTCTAACCCAGATCCAAAATGACCTAGAGAGTTAAAATTTGGTATGCAGATAGGTAATTACATGAATACAAAGGAATAAATATAAAACTGGCAATTTTTTAATAATTAGGTTAGGTTCTAGTATGAACGCTTAACATAAATACCTAATTAGTGCCTAATCACGCCTATATACCGGGGAAGGCAGAGTACTAAGTATATATTTAGGTATACTTAGTTATTTACCATCAAGAGTAGGTACTTATAGTTGGTTTTCATATTAATTACTTAGGGTAGGTACCTAATTTATTAACTGGGATTAATTATTATTTTTATATTTAGCGCCCATCAATAGTATAAAATTATTACCTACTCATAATATTTCAAAGAAAATATAGAAAATAACACTCAGAAGAAAATTATACCCCGTAAACGTAGGAAAATACAGTAAACTGATTCAATTGTTTTATATTTATAAAGTCTAGTTTTAGTTTTGAATTTGTCCTTTTCAAAGGACCCACGGCGTTACGATGATAAATATACTTTTCTACAAAAAGTAATGATATCCAATCAAAAACATAAATGTGAAATGAGAGCCAAGTTCAATATTATGATAATTGCCTTGGTTGTTGACTTCAACGACAAAAGAAGTGAGATCTAAATGGGTGCCAAGTTCAATGGTCAACCCTGAAATTTATTTATAAGTAACACTATAACATACCTATCATATCTTCATATAACATAAGATAATGTATGGTGGTAGCCTATGAAGGTCTGTCTTGGCTAGTTTCTATAAACCTACCAACGTATTATTATGTTCGCTCGCTAGTTTCTACCAACAATCCAAATTTTCGGAATTATAAAATAAAAACTGACAAATACTTGTAGGCTTAGAACTTGCGACGGCTATAATTCATATATGAAAACTAGCCAAGATAGACCTCCATAGGCTACCACCATACATTATCTTATGTTATATGAAGATATGATAGGTATGTTATAGTGTTACTTATAAATAAATTTCAGGGTTGACCATTGAACTTGGCACCCATTTAGATCTCACTTCTTTGACGTTGAAGTCAACAACCAAGGCAATTATCATAATATTGAACTTGGCTCTCATTTCACATTTATGTTTTTGATTGGATCATATATGTAAGAAAGAACATAGGGTCCATAGTTAAACCTTGGGGAACTCCCATTACATTTTCACAATTACTGTACCAACATTCACACAAAATTGCATGTTTTTATTTTGATTTTACGATAAGACATTTAAAACCTTATAGCAACAGCAAAGACACCACAATATAGCAATTATAAGAGTGATATTTTATGACTTTTACACAATCAAAAGCCTACTTCTAGTCACATAAAATATGTGTGATAGATTCCGACGCTTCTAAAAATTCTGACAAAATTTTTTGGTTGTTTAGTCTCGTAATGCTCGTTCCTAGACTTTTATAACTGTTTACACGTGGCTTCGCGGCTGCATCTTTTACGGCATCAAGACATGGGGTTGCTCATTCCTTAGACATAGCTCAGCGGCTGCAGCTTTTGTGATAAACGCTCTACCATGTTCTTCGTCTGTCATATGTGTGTGTTTTTGCTTGTGTTTTGTGCTTTGAAGTAATGTTGTGATTCGATGCATATTTGTGTATGTTATGTGGTCAATAATTTCTACATACATACATAAAATCACGCCTTTTCCCAGAGGGGTAGGCAGAGATCACTTCCTGCCATATGCTGCGGTCCTGGCACGCCACTTTCGCTTCATCCACATTCATCAACCTCTTCATTTCTATTCTATTCTACATGTGGTCTCGTGTCCCCAGGGCGCCCTAGACGCGGTGCTCCGTCAGTACGCGGGCTGCGGCTGCCGCGTGGGCGAGCGCGCGGCGCGGGCGCTGCTGCTGCAGCTGGCGAAGGCGCTGGAGTACCTGCACGCGAGCAGGGTGCTCTACAGGGACTTGAAGGTGAGGTGATACATACATACATACATACATAAAATCACGCCTTTTTCCAAAGGTGTAGGCAGAGATCACTTCCAGCGATCCACTTTTCACCTCTGTGGGAAACGTGACGTGACGGGTTGTGGACCACGTCGCCGCCATTCTGCCTTGTGCATTGTTTTAACAAGGTCATTGCGTTCCCACGAGTAGCAAGGATATATGACGGGGGAAGGAAGAGGGGAGGAAGGATACTATCGCCTCGGATGATTTGGACTGAGTCGATAGTAGCTCGAGGAGCCGGGGTCGCTTACCCGTATACCGTTCACCAACCAACGGACAGATAGTTGTGATTGGTATCCCCTGACTGAAGGTGAGGAGATGATTGAGGAATTTGGGAGTATAACTTTGAAGTTTAATTAGCACTCAAAAGAGGAAAGTATTAAGAGGTATGAAGTTCAAAGTCAAAAGATTTTGTCAGAAATGTTTATTAATCGGGCGCTTTAGATTTTGCGAATTATTATGTTGTATTTTAATTTAAATCGCAATTTATATTGTCATCATATAATTTTAAACTGTCATGGTTACACACATTGGAAAACCGAAACTGTCCGGGATATTTACCATGTTGTTTTGTTTTGATGAGCTCCCGATATTTCAGCACTGTTGCAAGCGCCATGTTCAGTCATCAGTTCACCCTTGAGTATCAGTTGTCTAATATATTGACATCGTTGAAGTTAGACTAGTAGTCTAGAGTATCGTTTATTTCTTAATTTATTTCCGTAAATGTCTGAAAAATACTTTTCTGTGATCAATCAATGACCAAAAGTAATTAATTATTATTTATAACATTGACATTGATCAGCCACGTCGAAATCAGTGTTAACACACGTGATCACACGTGACACTTAATGCTCGGAGACCCATAAAGACTAATATTTAGTGTAATGGAACGCGAAAGTCTAAAATCTTACAACAATCTTTGCACTTAATATACGTGTGACTAAAATCAAACATGCAAAATCTAAAGCGCCATCTATCAACCGCCTGCCGAACTAACTTGTACCTGTATCGTGCTACACAGAGCGAGAACGTGCTGGTGTGGGCGATGCCGAAGCCGCAGGAGGCGGCCGCCGCGGAGCTGAGCCACGCGCCCGTCGATGTACACATCAAGCTCGGCGACTACGGTACGTGAATGAGTCAGTGCTGGATTAGCCGTATAGCAAGAGTGCTACGGGCCCCGCGCTTTGATTTTAGATAAGAGACCATGCATTTAACTAGACTATGCTTATTTATTTATTTATTTATTTTAGGAAGATCAGGATTTACATTATTAACATAGGATAATAATAATAACAATTAAGAAATCACTTATAGATCCTCACAGATAAAAATTTAGTACATAAAAGAATAACAACAGTTAAGAGCACATTCAACGTCACATTGTAATGTTATGGTATCTTGAGGGCCACTTGACCTATTTTATTTGCTACGGGCCCCGCGCTGGCTTAATCTGGAACTGATGTGTGTGTGTGTTTTTTTTTTTATAAAATAGTCTAACAAGATCTGACCTCACTCCACCTGATGGAAAGCGGTAGTAAGATCCACATCCGCTACCTAATGCCCCGACGATTAGTAATAGTCGACGGATTGCGAAGAAACCCGTTTGTTTTGTTGTTTGAAACGCATACTGAGAAGATAATGCACCAAAATGGTGGTAGTTTGAGTAAAGTTTTTTTTTTCTATCGCAAATTGTTATTATGGGGTACATACCAACCTACCTTCTTTTTAATAAAAAATTCGTCGTACTTATATGGGAATGTTAAGCACTGGTAACCTTGTAATCATAATATTTTTATGATGGTTGGATTGATGTATTGGTTTGCATTGTATAGCAAAGTTATTTGGCTGCGCTGCGCGTTAAATTTATATTTTGTTTTTAAAAAAATGTTATTATTAACTCATTCTAAGTGAACTGTATTATGTTCTTATGAGTAAAATAAATGTCTTTAAACCTACATATGGGGTCGACAGGCACAATAAACCATAACGGGTTCTTCAGGCGGGGCTTGAAACGGCAGTTAAACAGACCTTCAGGGTCTATTGTGTCTGTCGACCTCACAGCTGTTTACCATCAGGCGGTGTGATGAAAAAGATGTGTGTTCTGCCTGTTCATAATGGTAATTAATATTTTAGTGACAAAGATGATCTTGACCCGGATAATGATAGTGTTGATCATGACTTTGATTACTATGATGAAGTTTATACTCGACTAGAGCATTTTAAAATGAACAGTTTGCGGGAGCGGCGACTTTTATTGGATTGCATGTTCTTATTTGGTATTGTCAATGGAGAAGTGGACTGCTCATCGCTTCTGGAATCACTGCAAATTAATGTTCCTCTCAAAATGGCTCGCGTCAGCAGATACGTCCCGTTCTCATTAAGGAGAAGTAAGACCAATCTTGGTCACCACGCAACTATGAGTAGAATCCAACGCCAATACAATGCACTAAAAAGTGAATCTATAGACATTTTCTCGGATAGTAAGCACAAATTTAAACGAAACATAATTGCTTCTTTCTCGTCGGCGTAAATAGTTATTTATTATTTTTATAGTGTTGTAACACATTTGCATGCCGTGGCAACCTATAATTAAGTCAGCACTTAGCATAAGTACCAAATAGTTTTAGGCATCAGTTTTTTGTAGTGTATGTCTTGTTGGTTGTCCTAATAAATAAAATAAAATAAAAAAATACTGTCTTTGATACTAAAAATGATAATGACAATGCCTCCAATATTGTCTATGGCAGGTATCAGCCGGCTAGCGCCGCCGTCGGGCACGAAGGGCTTCGGAGGCACGGAGGGGTTCATGGCGCCAGAGATCATGCGTTACAACGGAGAAGAGGAGTACAATGAGAAGGTGAGACGAGACGAGACGAGATGTGTGTGATTTAGCCAATAGAGATGCTGATTGTAAACCCGTTGCGATTGGTTAAATAAAATGTTTTTTTTGTCTAACAAATCACTTGTCTAAGTCCAAAGGCGATATAATTCAAGAATACACTTCAACAGTTTATTTTAATGCTCTGGCAAGTAAATTACCCAATTTAGTCACGCATCAAAAGTGAACAAAGATAGTGTTAAACGTGAATCCGATGTTGTGGCATTTCTCAATACAATTTGTAAAATTTACTTCTTTTCTGTGTACACATTTTTTTTTTATAAGAGGCTAACAAGATGACCTCACTCCACCTGATGGTAAGCGGTAGTGAGATCCACATATGAGGTCACACATATGAGGACAGGCACAATAGACCATGTTGAGCCTGTCGCACTCACCCTGAAAGCCGTGAAAAAGGAGACCACTGCTGCGGCAACGAGACAAGGCGTGGAGTCTCGCATTGGTATTGAGCTGTGTGGGTCGGAGTTGGCCGGTCCGCCGGACGGAAGGGCCCCTGTTTCTACACATGTATATTTTTGGCAGTCGTCTAAAGCCCTATACATAAGAAGCAAAGCTGTTGCCAAACAAAACAAGCCAAACTTGGCTCGAGTGGTTTATTTGAAAGAACACATTACTTTTGTAAGATTTCAGACTTTCGCGTTACACTAATTAAGTCTTTATGGGTCTACACGCGGTATTAGTAGTAGCAAATACATAGCTACTATTGCCCGACGGTTCGACTAGGTTACACCAATCATGGTCGCGAGCGAACTGACGCCGCCCGTCTTATTCTGCCACAGCGGTTGTGCTGGTTTGGGAGTGGATTTAGAAATTCACAACCGCTGTGGGAGACGAAGACCCATGAAGACTATACTAGAATCCGTAATTCGATGGAGTAGTTTGACAACTTAAATCGCATTATGTTGCCAGGTTTAGCCTAGTGTTGTTTGCATCGATAATTTGTGATCCGATTCGATCAGAACAAAAATCGATATTTTTTTCTAATTAATTCATTATTAAAAAAAATTTGGTGCAAGCTCCATATTATATTTTTATGAAATTAATTGACTTGCTGTACTAATCAAGAAAATTTCGATAGTTGTTAAACCGAGATACTGGCACGATTTCTCATTACTTAATTGTAGCAGCACTGTTGACTAGTGAAATAATGGTTGACATGATGACGCTCACCTTCATTTGAAAAATCATTCGGCTTCCGTACATTGGATTGTTTGATGCGATTGTATTTATCTGTTCATGTAGCATATTAGGTACAGGTATTGTTTTGTTTTTCAGTTAATCAGGGCTTACATTTCAACATTTTTATACAATACCTCTTGAAATTAATAAAATGTTTCAGACATTTTTCACTCTCTTTTTAATTTGATTAAAATAAATTGAGCGGTGTTGTTAGATAACCGGCGATTTTATTCTTAGACCGGATAATTCTGTCGATGATAAAATATTACCATTAACCTCATCACTATTTATTTTTTCGAACACATGGTAACACTCTATCTGTCAAACTACTCCGTCGAATTATGGATTATAGTTTAATACACATTACTTTCCTCAGGTGGACTGCTTCTCGTTCGGCATGGTGGCGTACGAGGTGGTGTCGCTGCGGCAGCCCTACGAGGGACACGAGGCCGTCAAAGAGGCCGTGCTGGATGGGGCAAGGCCTACTCTAAGTGCACGGGTGAGATCAAGTAGACTTTAAGAATAGCGCCATCTGTTGGTCACTGTTGGAACTAAGTTGTGTGCGTGGTACTGAACAGGTTAAGACGCACGCTCTCCTCACGGGTGAGATCGACTGGATTATAGTTGGAATAAGTGACATCTTTTAGGCAGTGTTTTTAACTGTGTTGCACGAGGGTGCAATGCAATCACAGTAGCGTCCGGATCAATGAGCGCAGATCAATCAGCGTCCGGATGAGACAGATCAGGCTCTAGTTAAGAACAGTGACATCGTTCGCTTGGTGGTTGCACTTTAGTGCAGTCCATACATTGCTGTAAAGCTGAACACACCCTGCATCACAGGTGTCGGATGCAGTGTTTCGCATTGATGTCCATACAATAATCCCCACCGCATGATGTAGATATTTTCTCCCCTAGTTTTCACAGACTAGCTATTTAAAGCTCGAATCCGATGCCAACTAGGGGACTATATTTCTTTGCTCCTATTGGTCGCAGCGTGATGTAATATAACCTTAAGCCTTCCTCGATAAATGATCTTCCAACGCTAAAATAATTTTTCAATTCTAACCAGTAGTTCCTGAGATTAGCGCGTTCAAACAAACAACAATGAACGTAATAGTAGAGGAAGGCCAAGAAAAACGGGAGTGAAAGGAGTAGACACAGAGCTGACGAATGACAGGCCCGATTGGAAGAAGTACACATGTTGCGCCGACCACACTTAGCGTGGGACAAGGGCAGGAGAATGATGTGTTCATCATTCTCAACTCAAAACAAACTCTTCAGCTTTATAATATTAGTTTAAAAGATTTTCTAAACGTCTTACCTCTACTTCCCAGGAGCTCCAATACCCGTGCAACATGCTGGACACGATGCGCCGCTGCTGGAGCGGAGCCCCGGAGCTGCGCCCCTCCGCGGCGACACTCGTCTCAGTGCTGGCCGCGCCCGAGTATACAGCCTTAAGCGACGCGGCGGCCGCGCGAGTAGCTGTAGCTGCTGCTGCTGTGCCTTTACTACACGATCCTTCAGCAGAGCCTGGTAAGCCATCATATACAAACATGGATGAAAATGTCTAATGAATAGGCTACACCGAGCCGTAGTTCGCAATAGTATGATTCTACCACCGGTTCGGAAATAGTCAAAACAGCAACTTGCTACATGATCCTTCCGCAGAGCCTGGTAAGATTATGGGGGGGAGGGATTCTATATGGATGGTATTACTCAGCCTGGAATCAGGAAGTTGGAGGATGGACGCCCATGGGCGGTATCATATACAAACATCTTTAAAAAGGGGGGGGGGGGAGGATTTTAATAGAGCATCATAAACAAATATGAAATATTTTTCATTATATAAAAGTATTTTCCTACTAATTCCCGTTCCCGTGGGAATTCCTTTATTAGTGCACCTCTACGGTACCTAAACTACGTCCATTCCAAATTATAAGTGTCTACGTTTAGCTATTGAGGCTGTGCGTTGATATTATGTTAGTCAATCATTTTCTCCGTTTATATATTTAGATCATTCTTTTTTGGTATGCCCTCAACGTCTCTAAAATGTAATTTATATATAAAAATGAATCGCAATATGTATTGGTAAGCGCATAACTCAACAACGCCTGAACCAATTTGGCCAATTTTCTTTTTTAATGTTCGTTGAAGTCCAAGGATGGTTCTTACGGCGAGAAAAAATCGAATAATTGCCGGGAAAACCCTACAAACAGCCCTTTTCTTTTTCACATTTTTTTGATAGGACGAAGTCTGTCGGGTCAGCTATTAATGAATAAATAAATAAACTTGTCTCACCGTGTCTCTCTGTATATCTGCCCCTCTCGGCGCAGGCGCGGAGTGGGCGGGCGGCTGGGAGGTGTGGTACGGCGGGGAGGCGGAGCGCGCGCACTCGCTGCGCGCGTCCCGCACGCGCTTCACGCACCACCACACCGTGCGCGTGCCGCCCGGTACGTTAATACTTTATCATTACCATCATCACCATTATCATCTTCATCATCATTATCATCATGAACCCATCCCTGCCACTGCTCGGCAGTGGACATAGCCTTCTATAGGCATAGGAGTGGTGTGCATTTGGGGAGCCTAATTTTTTTTATTTTTTTATATTAAGCTAACAAGATGACCTCACTTCACCGGTAAGCGGTAGTGAGATCCGAATATGAGGTCGACAGTCACAATAGACCATATTGAGCCTGTCGCACTCACCCTGAAAGCCCGCTTAAAGAGGAGACCACTGCTGCGGCAACAATGAGACAAGGCGTGAAGTCTCGCATTGGTATTGAGCTGTGCTAATGCCTCAATACATGGTTTATTTTTGTTAAAAATAAGGCAACAATATCAACGATGTTTCCTTTGTAAAAAGTGATGATATTGTAATATCTTGTGTCTGACTTAGGCATAGATTCAAATCAGAAAACGATAATATACTAACTTTTTGTTGGCAATCTCTCTGTTAAGTGCTATATGTCGTTCTAAAGCTCAACCACAGATTATAAAATATTGCAAGCTCTAATTACTTTCTCAAAAAATGTATTGCTCTCTATTTTCCCATCTTTTAGGTGTAAGAGCACCACCCGCCAAAAACATATTGCTAACTAAACGCTTTAGTAAATCCATGGATTCGTCTATCTATCATCAGCCTTTTGAACCAATTAGTTTATCAGAAACAGCGCCATCTCTCGGCGGCCGCTCGAAGTAAGTTGTACACCTAAATCAGCATGTATTGTTGTGCTCCAGACAACGGGAACCCGGTGCAAGTGACTGCAATTTGCCGCGTCGGCTCAAAGGTGTGGCTGGGCGACAACGCGGGACGGGTCTCTGTCTACCAGTGAGTTATATTTTCTCTTTATATATCCACTTATGTACTTGAATCTCGGCATGTATCGTGGAGACTTTAGATTGTACATGAAGTATTATACTATTTAGGAGTTTTCTAGACGATAAGACATCCTTGCTTGATTTACCAAGATAAACAAATTATAACTAGAACTGAAGCAGGAGATTTCACTCTCCTTCTTTCTGTATCTCTAGCTTTCTCTCTCTTTCTTTCTCCCTCCCACTGTTTCTTTCTCTCACTCTCTCTCTATTTCTCTTTCTCTATGTTCTGAAATTGCCTTTGTCAAGTATATAAATAACTTTTTACTTGCTTTTAATTTGTTCTCTTCCTTTCATATCTTTGTTTGTGCTAGTTCGTATGGGCCAAACGTCGTTTATACCGTTTGTAATAGTGTTGTACGTTGATTGGTTAGCGCATCGTCGTGCGCGCTGGCGTGGAGCGTATCGCGAACTGTCCATCTTTTTCTCCTTGTTTACTTGTTTTTTTTTCCTCTCTCTTAATGTATTGAGAGTGCCCATCCAGTCCATCTCTTTCTCCTTGTTTACTTGTTTTTTTGTTTTGTTTGTGTAGTATACCATTTCTAATAGTGTTGTACGTTGATTGATTGTGTGCAGCGCATCGTCGTGCGCGCTGGCGTGGAGCGTGCGCGTGCAGGAGGCGGTGGGCGGCGCGGCGTCGCCGGTGCGCGCGCTGCTGCCGCTGCCGGGGCTGCGGCGCGTGGCGCTCGCGCTGCAGTGCGGCAGGTGAGTGACGTCACGCCGCAGCTGTGACGTCAGCGTGGAGCGGGCGCGTGCAGGAGGCGGTGGGCGGCGCGGCGTCGCCGGTGCGCGCGCTGCTGCCGCTGCCGGGGCTGCGGCGCGTGGCGCTCGCGCTGCAGTGCGGCAGGTGAGTGACGTCACGCCGCAGCTGTGACGTCAGCGTGGAGCGGGCGCGTGCAGGAGGCGGTGGGCGGCGCGGCGTCGCCGGTGCGCGCGCTGCTGCCGCTGCCGGGGCTGCGGCGCGTGGCGCTCGCGCTGCAGTGCGGCAGGTGAGTGACGTCACGCCGCAGCTGTGACGTCAGCGTGGAGCGGGCGCGTGCAGGAGGCGGTGGGCGGCGCGGCGTCGCCGGTGCGCGCGCTGCTGCCGCTGCCGGGGCTGCGGCGCGTGGCGCTCGCGCTGCAGTGCGGCAGGTGAGTGACGTCACGCCGCAGCTGTGACGTCAGCGTGGAGCGGGCGCGTGCAGGAGGCGGTGGGCGGCGCGGCGTCGCCGGTGCGCGCGCTGCTGCCGCTGCCGGGGCTGCGGCGCGTGGCGCTCGCGCTGCAGTGCGGCAGGTGAGTGACGTCACGCCGCAGCTGTGACGTCAGCGTGGAGCGGGCGCGTGCAGGAGGCGGTGGGCGGCGCGGCGTCGCCGGTGCGCGCGCTGCTGCCGCTGCCGGGGCTGCGGCGCGTGGCGCTCGCGCTGCAGTGCGGCAGGTGAGTGACGTCACGCCGCAGCTGTGACGTCAGCGTGAAGCGGGCGCGTGCAGGAGGCGGTGAGAGCCGACGTACACTGACATTTGATCTGCTCCATCTAAGACTACATTTGCCAATTCCTTGATAGCTGGACCACATACTTATAAACAACAGTCCCACTTAGGGCCGACATACGGACAGCTTCATGCAGTCAGTGGGGCTACCATGAGTTTAAAACTTACGCGCTCGATATCGCCTACGTAAATATGTCTATGAAAAACTTGTACAGCGCCGCCTGGTGGTTACGCGAAGATCTACAATCGGCCATATGAAAAAAACAACTCTATAGATTTTTAACGTTAAGTTTACGATAGCCAACTCATGGTAGGCCCTCAGGACGGACTGCTTGGAGCTGCGACTGCATACACAGCATGTCTCATTCTATCACATTGTGTTGTGTGCCCCACTGCTGGGACACGAGCCCACCTTAAACTACATATGTGCAAGTTTCCTCACGATGTTTTCTTTTTCTGTTAAAACGTCTAATACTCGTACATATGAATCTCAAATTTGAAAAATACAGTGGTACGTGGCGGAGGTCACCCTATCTTATCCAGTCACATCGTATCTCACCGTGTATCATCCTGTCTCAGGCTGTTCCTGGTGCGCGCGTCGCAGCCGGCGGGCGAGAGCGGGTTCGTGCTGTCGGAGCTGGGCGCCGCCACCGAGCTGTGTTGCTTAGCCGCTGTGCCTTCGCCACATGGGTGAATCATCACATAACAATGATAAATACTGCCTGTCTGAACTCTGATACGATTACCCACACCCAGAAATATCATCTCACATTTCCAACTATTAACGTATCGCATAGCCGATAATGCCAAACATTCGACCAGTGTGATTCATGCAGCTAACCGCGCGATTTCCTTAACCAGAAAAAAATAAGAAATTGTGGCTCTCCCATATGAACAATCTTCATTCTCGTAATAAATTGTAGAATTGTGTCTTGCCCTCGTGCGTGCGTGCATTCATGCGTGCGTGTGTTTAAGATACTGTCCAATCTTGTTGTATCTGTATAATAACTCGATGTATCTCCCCAGGGTGGAAGTTTGGGCGGGGGGCGAAGGCCTGAACGCGTACGCGGTGGATGCGGGCGGCGCGCGCGGCGCCGACGCGGTGCCGGCGCCCGCGCGCGTGGCGCTGCTCGCCGCGTGCCCGCACCAGCCCGTCGTGTTCGCCTACTGCCACCCGGGTGAGTGACTGACCGGTGACTATAGACTGACCGGTGGAGGTGTGGGCGGACGCGGTGCCGGCGCCCGCGCGCGTGGCGCTGCTCGCCGCGTGCCCGCACCAGCCCGTCGTGTTCGCCTACTGCCACCCGGGTGAGTGACTGACCGGTGACTATAGACTGACCGGTGGAGGTGTGGGCGGACGCGGTGCCGGCGCCCGCGCGCGTGGCGCTGCTCGCCGCGTGCCCGCACCAGCCCGTCGTGTTCGCCTACTGCCACCCGGGTGAGTGACTGACCGGTGACTATAGACTGACCGGTGGAGGTGTGGGCGGACGCGGTGCCGGCGCCCGCGCGCGTGGCGCTGCTCGCCGCGTGCCCGCACCAGCCCGTCGTGTTCGCCTACTGCCACCCGGGTGAGTGACTGACCGGTGACTATAGACTGACCGGTGGAGGTGTGGGCGGACGCGGTGCCGGCGCCCGCGCGCGTGGCGCTGCTCGCCGCGTGCCCGCACCAGCCCGTCGTGTTCGCCTACTGCCACCCGGGTGAGTGACTGACCGGTGACTATAGACTGACCGGTGGAGGTGTGGGCGGACGCGGTGCCGGCGCCCGCGCGCGTGGCGCTGCTCGCCGCGTGCCCGCACCAGCCCGTCGTGTTCGCCTACTGCCACCCGGGTGAGTGACCGTGGAGGTGTGGGCGTGTGGGGTGGGATGATGATTAAGAGGATTGACCAAAGATTGAACCTTGATCAGAGACTGGCTAGCAGAGCCGGCGTTAAGAAAGGGCGCGGAAGGACCATCGCCAGAGTGTCCGACACAGAAAGGGCGCAATGCCTGACTGTTTTTTAATTGACTATGGCTTGTGGGAAAAAGTCGCAATTAAACTCGTGTGAAATATGTTTTTTAAAATCAACCCTTAAGGTCTAAATATAAGTCTACATGCGATATTAGGATACATTCCAAAAGGGGTAAAAAAAGTAACATCAATGATTGACTTTATCCTGACGTAGCCACTATAAAACTAAATACTTAAACCAATAATGTAAAATATTCCCTCCGTCCAGGCACGCACGTGTACCAATACTCGGCAGTGTCCCGCGCGCAGACCGCGCGCCTCGACTGCAGCAAGCTGGTGCCGTGCTCCGAGAGCCTGCACTCCATCGCGCTCGACGACCACCGCGCCGACTGCCAGGTACAGGGGACTGATGGGTATAGGGGACTGACGGGCACAGGGGACTGACGGGTACAGGTGACTGACGAGCACAGGGCACTGAGCTCAGGGGACTGATGAGCTCAGGGGATTGATGATGCCAGGGGACTGCCAGATACAGAGGACTGACGGGCACAGGTGACTGCCAGGTACAGGGGACTGATGCTGCCAAGGGACTGACGGGTACAGGGGACTGATGAGCACAGGGGACTGATGATGCCAGGGGACTGCCAGGTACAGGGTACTGATGCTGCCAGGGGACTGCCAGGTACAGAGGACTGACGAGCACAGGGGACTGCCAGGTACAGCGGACTGACGAGCACAGGGGACTGCCAGGGATAATTAACGCATTACAAACGATAGTGATAGAGTGTCATATTTGACGTAAAAGCGTCGATGGCCGAGTCGTAAAGGTCGCTTCCTTTTCATTTCCGTCTCCTGTTGTATGTAAAAAAACTGGCCATGTGCAAAACGGACACGCGCACTTTTTAATTACCTTTTAGGTACGGAACCCTAGAGACATCTGTCTGTCCGCAGGTGACGGCGCTGTGCGCGGCGGGCGGCTGCGTGTACGCGGGCACGGCGCGCGGCGCGGTGCTGGTCGCCGACGCGGCCACGCTGCGTCCGCTCACGGTCTTCCGCCCGTATGAGTATAACGTGAGTATAGCTAAAGAGGAAGTTAATACGGCTTAAAGTGTAGGTTAGGTTAGGTTAGCCCATAAGATTTTAAGCTATTGCATAGCTTCTATCGCGGGCCTTGAGCGCGGGAACCGAATCTAGAAATTCCGTAACGAAAAAATTCTCACGCTTTTTATGTTTCAGTTCGGCAGTCTTCGACACGGCGTTGTGTGCGTGCGATAAGACGTATTGTACGACTCTACAAAACTAGCACGAATCGAGACGAGCTGCTCCGAAATCGGACGATGCTATGCAATAGCTTCACCGCGGCTGTCTCCCGAGTGCCACACGTCTTTCTTTTTAAATGAATCTTTTTTATACCACTGATGTTATAAGAAGATTACCCCTGAGGGTAATACCAGTTAAAATCATGAAAATTCCAATGATTTTACTAAAAACATTAACAAAATGTCTACATATTTGTGCCATTTACAAAACAGTCAGAGGATTGAATTTTCTAAAGACAGGGGACTGATTCGAAGATGCTATCTTAAAGAGTCACTCTTAAACCATAAGCCATGTCTGGTTCAAATTAGTAAACAAATTAAATAAGTTAAAATGGTGACTCGGTTCAAATAGTAAATTATTAGGTAAATTTATGAAAATTGTATCGTGCGGATATTGTAGTCTGCGTCATCATCATCATTATCAGCCCATATACGTACCCACTGCTGGGGCACAGGCCTACCCTAAACTAGGGCGATAAGGCCTAAGTCAACCACGCTAGCCAAGTGCGGGTTGGTCGACTAAACAGCCTTAGAATTTCTTCATAGGAGTGCAGGTTTCCTCACGATGTTTTCTTTCACCGTTAAAGTGAGCGTGTCATTAAGGCATGGAATCCGCTTCCAGCTCATGTTTTCCTTCCCTCCTATGATCCCGGGCTCTTTAGGCGGGGCGCAAAACTGCATTTTCGCAGGCCTTCAGGGTGCGACAGGCTCAATATGGTCTAGTGTGCCTGTCGACCTCATATTTGGATCTCACTACCTCTTTTTAAACGGTTTTATTATCAGGTGGAGAGAGGTCATCTTGAGTGAAGGAAAACATGGTGAGGCGTGTCTACAGGTCATCTATTTTTTTATGTTTCCAGGTGACATGCATAGTCCCACTGAGCGGTCACGCGGGCGCCCCGGGCCCGCCGATGCTGGCTACGCTGGGAGACGGCTACCGCCCGCTGCTTGCGCGATTCCAACAGGTAAGGGGAGAGGGGAGGAAGAGCCGAGTCAGAGGACTGATTTTTCTAATGACAGGGGACTGATTTTAACAGATGCTATCTTAAAGAGTCACTCTTAATCTTAGGTACATGTCGAATGTAAATAAGTAAAAATGGGGGTTTAGGGGTTAGAGCCATCCGCTCCCCCGTGATGATTGCAACAACTATGGGAGAAGGAGAGGGGAGGAAGAGCTAAGACTTATCGACGCTAACGTCGCTAGTGTGCCGTGAGGTGACCATGACCTTAGAACACGACCGATAAATCATCTGATGATGATTAGCTTCTGGAATGACAATGCTAATATTTATTTATTGACTAGCCGTGCTAGCGTGTATTTTCCCGTTTTTAGACAGGCGAGAGGGGTTACGGGTGATCTCCTACTAGACGTTTATAACCTCTATTGTGCTGTAGCACAGACTGGCTAACTGAATCCATACATATAGGTATTATAAAGCTAGAGTTCACACACGCACAGCTAGTAATCAATAAAGCGGCATGTTTCATTGAACCCTAATAATAACTATTCCCTCTTCCATTTCACAGCAAAACAACAGCAACAACACACAGCCAACAGTGCACAGCGGCTACCACTGTCTGCTGTGGCGCGCGCACCACTGGCTTCCCGACTAAGGCAGACCACATCGCGTTGAGGCAACAAACTACGAGCAAGTTCGACCCGCAGCCAAGAGATGGCGCTTACTCACAGTCTCCATACTAATACCGACATTAGTATGCTAAGCCTACATCTCGATATCAAAGTTGTTCCTGTGACTAAGTATGTTATGGCAAACTAAGGAAGATTTATCAAAATTGTTAACATTAATTTGAATAGGTACATTACCAATTTCCCTTAACTTTCTGAATGATTCTTTTTCATGTTCATCTGTAAATAATAAATAGGCATTTTTAAAATATTTCAGCATGCTATGATTCCTATAGTAATTTAAATTTTTGTACAGTCAACACGCAAATCTAAGATGTTTTCCAATCTTCAATCTTATAGATTTAGGGTTAAAGTTCTATTCTGATTAATAAATAAGTAGGATGTTTTGTACTACCTAGATTGTAAAAATATCTACTAATATTATTATTGCGAAAGTAACTGGTGTGTATTTCTGTCGATCGTGCTGTCAATCAAAAAATAAATGAACCGATTTGAATGAAATTTGGTACACAGATAGGCCAAATCGCGGAAATAAATTAGACGTTTTAACTGATTTTGCTATAAGGGAGTAATGTTTTGAGCGACAAACGATTTCACGTGTACAGAGTCGGTATAATGCTAGTAAAGTTATATTTGTTTGAATGTTAAGCATATTTCTCTAGTTAGGGGAGATGAAAGCGTGTTGAAATGAAGGTAACTAAGTTGGTTCGTGGAAATTAAAGAGGGTATAACGTCGTGGATGTATAAAGAAGATGTATAAATGCCAACAAAGAAGCCTTTGAAGCATATAATGCATAGATTAAGTTATATTATTGAAGAAAAATTTGACTGGCTCGGTGGAACAGTGGTTAGTGATAGCTACCGTTCCAAGAGTCGTGTGTTCGATCCCATTATGGATAAACATTCATGTGATGAACAATTGTGTTTGTTCCGTGTCTGGATGTGAATATGTATTCAAGTATGTATTTATAAACATCTATGTATGTAAATATTAGTCTTTATGGTCGTGGTCGCGAGCGAACTCGCTACCACGATTGGTGTAACCCAGTCGAAATGTAAGGGCAGTAAGTAGCTATGTATTTGCTACTCCTAATAACGCGTGTAGACTCATAAAGACTAATATTTAGTGTAATGGAACGCGAAAGTCTAAAATCATACATCTATGGGTCAGGTGGCCGTGTGTTGAAATGACCCAGATTTTTATTTATTTTGAAATATTTAATGAGTAAAGCTTCGCCCTTTATGACCCGAAGATTTTCGGCTGTGGATATTTAAATTATCGATTTTTGTGGAAGCTTACGCAGGAATTTGCGCGCAATGGAGTCTTTGAAACAAAAGTAAAAGAAAATGTTTTATTTAATTCAGTTTTACTTTACCCAACTTTTTTATTGATTGGGTGGTATTGATGCCACTAATGGAACGCGAAAGTCTTATATAAATAGTTAGATTAAGTTAGAATAAGCTGATGACATTGTTATCCTTACTTCCTTACTAATCATAAATTTTAATGCAAAAGTACCCAACTCTGTCAACGCAACCAAGCCTACTAAACCGATTTCAATGAAATTTGCTATAGATATAGTATAGAGCCTGAGAAACAATATGCAACCAACCCTAAACTACTAAACCGATTTTGTATAGATATAGTACAGAGCCTGAGAAACAATATAGGTTACTTTTTAACCGACGACAGCGCCTGCATTGTTAGTGGATGGCAGCGCTGTCCAGCACGTGTCGTTCACTTTCCATGTAGTAGGGTTTTCATACGCGAATACCCTCAGTACCCTCAATTGTGAACCATAACATACTGCTTACAATTTAACGTATTATTATTCGTGAGATTGCAATATATCGAAGTGAAACTGTTAAATTGCAATCTCTACAATTGTAATAGACATATTTGACAATAAATTGTCAAATATGTCTATAGATAGTAAGGTGGCCTGTCTGATTTTGTGCACATGTGTGATTTATTAAATGTTAATGTATAGTTTTGATGATTATTTATGTATACAGTATAGTTATAATTTGCCAATACCAAAGATCGACTTCAATAAACATTGAAATGAATGCTGATTTTTTTGTTTCATTTTGTCCTCCTTTATAACTCCTTTTTTTAGCGTCGGGGACCGCTCCTTAACTATTTTATGAATAAATAATAAATTTAATTACTAATGAACAAATGGAACCTAACTCCCGCTCCCGCCCGGGCCCTCGACTCGACGCGCCAATGTAAACAAAGAAGGAGTATTAAATACATATACCTACGTAGAAAATTATTTTTTTTACTTCCTTTTTAATGTTTTTTTTGGAAAGTAAAAGTTTTCGGGTCGGTGATTTTTTTAGCCCTTTGAATGAAGGGTTCGCTAGGGGTGAGAGCCATCCGCTCCCCCGCAAGTCCGGTGATGATGACGAGGCTACTCAAAGCCATTATTGTATGTCAGTTAGGAAAAAAAGGGTTCATTCAAGTATTACGTAAGCACTTATAGAGGAAGATCCCAGAGCCGCCAGACATCACTTATTTTCTAATGGACAAAATATATACGATTGAGTAGTGGTGGGGTGTACTATCATCATATGACTAGTTGCTACCTTGACCAGACGGCCATTTTTCAGATATCAACCAATCAAGGTACATAGAAACACTGCTCACCTCACTTAAATTCTGATGGCTGATTTTAACATATATTTCACACAATATCATTAAAAATCAGGATTCATTACTCCCAGACACATGCGGTTGGCGGTTTTACCTTACAGACGCTTTAAAGCTATGAAAAAAATTTACTTTTACTTAATTTTACTTATTTTGTGATGCTTGATTTTTATATATGTTATTCAAACAACTATTTTAAAACGTTTTGCAAACGGACAGACCGATCCAAGGGGCCAAACATTCACCAGACCCAACTGTTTTAGATTTTTTTTTAAATTGAATTTAGGTAAGTTTTTCTAATAAAATAGTTTGTAAGGTACAATTCTATAATTATTGCGGTCAGATGAGCACTTTTTAGTTGTTTGAATAACATATATAAAAAATCAAGCATCAGAAAATAAGTAAAAGTAAAATTTTTTCATAGCTTTAAAGCGTCTGTAAGGTAAAGCCCCCGACCTCATGTGTCTGGGAGTAATGAATCCTGATTTTTAATGATATTGTGTGAAATATATGTTAAAATCAGCCATCAGAATTTAAGTGAGGTGAGCAGTGTTTCTATGTACCTTGATTGGTTGATAACTGAAAAATGGCCGTCTGGTCAAGGTAGCAACTAGTCATATGATGATAGTACACCCCAACACTACTCAATCGTATATATTTTGTCCATTAGAAAATAAGTGATGTCTGGCAGCTCTGGGATCTTGGACCATTATAGGGGGCGGTGTCGTTCATTTGCTTAGTTTTAATGACATGAGGGATGGGGGAGGTTTGATGGTGATGACGTAAACAGTAGTGATTTAGGTTTTAAACAATTGGCATTCCACATGTTCAACCTACACCGTGAAATTTGAGTAGTTGTTTTCCTGTAGCAGAACAACTTATCTTTAGTTGTAGTACCTACTATCGAATCATAGTAGTTATTATTAGGTTATTAGTAATAACTACCATGATTCGATAGTAGGTATTATCTTCTTACCTTTAATAAACATTTATTTTCAAATTTTGTAACAAATTATCCTTCAAACCGAAAGCGTGAGAATCGGTTATTTTAAGAGTTGTGACGTAATCTGGTAATCCTTGAGGCAAAATTGAACTAAAGAAACTCTACGCCCTAAGTAGGCGTAGGCTTTGGCCCCTTCGCATCTTCCAGGAACTTAGTTAGAGGCCGGAGCTGCTGCATTTTTTTATAATAGTCTAACAAGATGACCTCACTCCAAGATGACAAGATGGTAAGCGGTAGTGAGATACACCACATATGAGGTCGACAGGCACAATAGACCATATTGAGCACTCACCCTGAAGACCTGCTTAAATGCCGTTTCACACCCCGCCTGAAGAGCACGGGGTCATAGGAGGGAGGGTAAACATGATCTGGAAGGGCGTTCCATGCCTTAATGCATGTGCTGCGGAGTCGTCCTCAAACGGCGCAAATATATCCTTAGGTGGTCCTTAGTAACTATGTTTGAGCCGTTTGGGGTAGAGAAAATGGCCCCGTGGGGACCAGCAGCGCAACGTGTTTACCAAGATCTCGCCAAGCGGCTGATTGAGATTTCAGGTGACTTTAGGGCGGGCTTGTTCGTGGGACAGCGGTTAGGCCTCGCCATCCAAAGAGGACACTCGGCCAGCCACTTGGGCAAGGTGCCTATGGACAGCGATCTAGTACATATTTTTATTGTCAAAAATCATATTAAATCTGCTTACTTACGTTATACTTGAACGGCCCTAAAGAAAACGTTGGTCTCAGTGAGAAACTGGAGAGTATCCTTAACAAAGCGTCGCAATGGATGAACGATCATAGTCTAAAAATAAACCTTGCAAAAACCAAACTAATAACCTTCTATCCATACCAAAACCCCTCTTCAAATTAGTCTTAGTTACAATAATATTAAATTAGAAGTAGTTAATGAGTACACCCTTCTTGGCTTAGTAATTGATACCCATCTAAATTGGAAGTCCCATATTAAAAAAATTAGAAGAAAATTATCTAGCTTTGCTTATGCCCTTAAAGAAATTAAAAAAACAATTAATCAGGAAACTGCAGTAGTAACTTATTACGCCTATGCATATGCATGGTTAAGCTATGGTGTCTCTTTGTGGGGAAATAGTACAGATATTGATAGCCTTTTTATATTACAAAAGAAACAAATTAGAATCATAGCAAACATAGAACAAACTGAAAGTTGTAAATCATATTTCCAAAAATACCAAATACTTACCCTTCCGTGCATATACAGGTTGTCCCAAAAAGTAGTGTCAAGCGGAAGTCCTGAGATAGAACACCCGTGGGGCATCCGAAACACCCCCATGTATGTTCCGCGATTTTTTATAGTTTTCGAGTTATGATTATTTTTCTTAAAATTTTGAGAACAACTGACCTAACCGACTAAAAATATTGTAGAGAAAAAAGTATTTGACTTTTTTGAGTAATTTTTTTTGCAAATCAATTTTCATGAGTTTTTCTTTAATGCCTAAAATATTTGTCTCCATAACTTATATGGAAAATATCAAAATTATGGTACAAACTGAAAAGTTACGTTCTGTAAATAATGTCTTACAATTACAACGTTAAATTTAAAATATTAGGAGGTAGCTGCATGGCTCCTAAGTAACTTTAAAAACTGCGCTAGACTCTCAGCTTTCATAATCCTTAATAAAAACTGGTACTTAATGGGCTATTTTTGCTGCAATCGGACTTCAAAGACAGAGAGGTGGAAAAATCATAAAATTTGCCATTTGAATACGAAGTATTATTTGGACAATTTATTATTTCTAAAGTCAATAAGATTGTTAACAATCAAAATTATACCAGAAATGCTAAGAAATAACCACTTGAAAGTTGAATTTGTGAAACTTAAAAATTTAATTAGTTTAAAAATGAGAACTTTATTAAAAAAAAAAGTTATCGTTTTTGATTATTTATTGTAAAAAGTTTATAAGTAAAAGTTTATTAAAGTCCATTAAGAAAGTAAAGTTCGTCAAGTTCGTCGTAACAAAGGTTTTGCATGTGAAAACAGTGTTAGCGCAATGAAACTTAAATTAAACAAAAAAAAGCATCCAAATGTTTGCATCTGAGTGCTCCTGTATTAAATTTAGGTTTGTTAACAAACTGACTAACTTTCGGAATAATGAAATGTCTAAATAATGCTTGTTCATCAAATGGCAAATTTTATGATTTTTCCAACTCTCTGTCTTTGCAGTCCGATTGCAGCAAAAGTAGCCCATTAAGTACCAGTTTTTATTAAGGATTATGAAAGCTGAGAGTCTAGCGCAGTTTTTAAAGTTACTTAGGAGCCATGCAGCTACCTCCTAATATTTTAAATTTAACGTTGTAATTGTAAGACATTATTTACAGAATGTAACTTTACAGTTTGTACCATAATTTTGATATTTTCCATATAAGTTATGGAGACAAATATTTTAGGCATTAAAGAAAAACTCATGAAAATTGATTTGCAAAAAGAATTACTCAAAAAAGTAAAATACTTTTTTCTCCACAATATTTTTAGTCGGTTAGGTCAGTTGTTCTCAAAATTTAAGAAAAATAATCATAACTCGAAAACTATAAAAAATCGCGGAACATACATGGGGTGTTTCGGATGCTTACGGGTGTTCTATCTCAGGACTTCCGCTTGACACTACTTTTGGGACACCCTGTATATTTTTGAAGTTTGTAAATTTGTAAGAAAGCATCCTAATTTTTATTACCCGACTACGGCAAAGCAAAAGGAGGGTTATGATTTTGACAGGCTATGTATGTATGTATGTATGTTTGTATGTATGTATGTATGTTCATCTGTTTCCACATAACTTCTAAATTGCTTGTCAGAATTCGACAAATGACATATCATTAGAAGCGTCTTAATTGTCCGCTGGTTATAGGCTATATAGGGTTTCACAAAATCTAATGTGGCGCCCACTAGCGGACAAAACATACAGAGTAAAAAATAAAGTTAAGATAAATACGCCGTGTTTGGTATCATTGGAAAGCGCTTTACTTGTACATTTTAAATATATATATATTACTAGCATTTGCATGTGACTTTACGTATATTCATGGACTGATTGCATATAGTTCACATCTTTTCGTTCATAGCTTCTTTACTACTTAACAGAATAAGACCACTGCAGTACCATTAGAAGGGCCTTGATATTCTGTTAGTTATATAATATTATGCGCCACAAATACACTTTAACACCAAAATAGTACAAATAATAAAAAGTTAAAAACTAAAACCCAACTACGACAAAAAACGACGCTGAAAAAGTATAAAACAAGACTTTTAGAACACTGAACTGAACAAAGTTGCTTATGTAGTTCCAAGTAAATGGACACAGTAGACTCTACCAAAATGCTTATGTTGAAAATTGACAATAATGTCATACAATACTATTTTGAAGTATGCAATATTTACTATGTAGAGATAAGTTTTCATGTTTGGAAAGGCGTAGTCACACGTTCCATACACAAGTACCTACCTACCGTAGCACTTTGACAACGTGTGACTGCGGTTTTCCAAACATGAAAACTTATCTCTACATAGTAAATATTGCATACTTCAAAATAGTATTGTATGACATTATTGTCAATTTTCAACATAAGCATTTTGGTAGAGTCTACTGTGTCCATTTACTTGGAACTACATAAGCAACTTTGTTCAGTTCAGTGTTCTAAAAGTCTTGTTTTATACTTTTTCAGCGTCGTTTTTTGTCGTAGTTGGGTTTTTAGTTTTTAACTTTTTTACAAAACGTAAAGATAATCCTTCCACTTACCACCTGCGCCATAGAGATAAACTAAACTTACCAGCCTCTCAAATGACACTTCATTCAAATAGCCCTTTTGTAATGTCGATAAAAATATACACTCACAGGCACAATTAACCGCCCACCTTTAAAATTCGCCTCTCTGATAGTTTTGGTTTACTATGGCTTATCAAGTGTTTTGTTTTTTGTTAAGTGGCTAGTCTTGCAATAAATTAAACACCTATACCATCATTTGGTTTCGTTAATTTGTGACAATGACGGGTTTTTGTAACTTAGTCGTTGTTTGACATTATTGCAGTTGTGTTACTGTGTGTTCATTTCCTGTTCTTTTCTGCCGTAGTGTGTGATTATTGTTTAATTCGAGTTTGTAGTGTTAGTTTATTGTTTGTGACTGCAAAAAATGCCACCCGATGCAACTGGGATAGCCAGGGCAGTTGCCTTTGCTGACGCTGAGTACAGCCAACGTCGCATCCCTCGTGCACTCGGTGTACCACGAACTGCCATACGGGATGCCATCAGACGATTTTGGAAGACAGGTTCATACACCTTCAGGCCAGTTCAAGGTCGACAGCGATGCACTTCGGCTCGAGAAGACCGATTCGCTGTCGACAACGTGTTAAGAAATCGCATTTCCACCGCTACTGAAGCCCGAATTCGTGCTTTTGAAGTACGAAACCCCAGTGTTAGTGAACGTACGATAAGAAGAAGACTGGCAGAAGGATATCTAAGGGCGTTTCGTCCAGCTCGCGCCCCAGAACTGCTCCCACAACACCGTAGAGCTAAACTTGCTTTTGCGCGAGAATATGCTGAGTGGACTGTACAAGAATGGAAGGTCATACTGTTCTCAGATAAGAGCAGAATAGCCTTAAAAGGTCCAGATGGATGGCAGCCTGTCTACAGACGCCCAAATGAAAGGTTTGCTCCTTGCGCTATATCGGAAACAATGGGTTACAAGGAAGGGTCTATTATGGTTTGGGGAGGCATCACTTACGAGGCTCGTACCGACCTTGTATTGTTTGACAGAGGCAGTGTAAATGCTTAAAGATACGTGGAAGAAGTTCTCCAAGGACATATCATACCGTTCGCACCATTTATTGGTGACAACTTTAGATTAATGCATGACATGCACGTTGCCATACCGCAAAATTGGTTACTGAGTACCTTAATGAGACCGGAATTCAAGTTTTGCCATTGCCTACACGCAGTCCAGACCTCAACCCAATTGAACAGATATGGGACAACTTCAAAAGACGTATTTGAGCAAGATTACCAGCCCCAACGTCTATTGGAGAGCTCAAAACGGCTGCGGTAGAGGAGTGGCACATTATTCCCCAATCAGATATCCAAGATGTCATGGATGGACTATCATACCGCCTCCTAGAAGTCATAAGGGCTAGGGGGAGCAACGCCCATTATTAAATTTTAATATTGTTTTACTTTGACCTTCTTTTTTCTTAAAATTCGAAATTTACATTTTTTGTCGATACTTCGAAAATATCGATTTTTGTAATAATGCCCTATTAAACGACTTTTTAAAATCAAACCTTCGTTTTATTTTTTGCCTTAAATTAAGTTTATAACAGATCATTCATAAAATGTGGTCTATGTTTGGTCATTTCCGAAAATTTAAGCAAATACAAGGTGGGCGGTTAATTGTGCCTGTGAGTGTATAATAAACTACCTAATAATATCAAGAATGGAACAAACGAGAAACAATTTATAAAAACCCTTAAACAATTTCTTATTAACAAAGCTTACTATACTCTAAAAGAATATTTTACCGATAAAATGTAAATACTAAACTTATTGCAAAATAATACAGAAATAAATATAGTTATAAATACTAGGTATAAATAATCTTAATATTTTAAGCTTGTTATATATGAAATATAATAAGTTATAATATAATATAAAAGGATGTAATATAATTTAATATGATATTTAGTCTAAGGAATTTCTTATGTACTTTTATTTCTTTCAAAGTTACCATAAAAATACAGCGTCATCTCTTTTTGCAGTGCCCTAGCGGGGTCTATAATCTATATCTATACTAATATTATAAAGAGGAAAGATTTGTATTTTTGTATGTTTGTAATGAATAAACTCAAAAACTACTGGACCGATTGCAATAATTTTTTCACCATTAGAAAGCTGCATTATTCAGAAGTAACATAGGCTATATAGTTTTTTTTTTTAAATAGGGATCCTTACTAAAACTCCAATAATGTAACCCAAAGTGTAAAAAATAGACCTGAAAAATTCCTTACGTCGCCTCCGCTGCGAAAACTATTGAAGATAGAACAAAACCATTTACTAAGACTTTGCAGAACTCAGCATTATCTACAAAAAGTGTCGCGACAACATATGTCTAAATATTATAGTTATGTCACAGCAAGCGGTTTTTTATTCTAAAAATTTTATTTACCTATATGCCGCTGCTTGAAAGGGCTTTTTATTTGTACCTTGGTATTAATCCTTAAAAAAATAAGTTACTTTATATTCAAGACGGCTTCAAAACCTTTTTATAACTTTTTGAATTATTCAATTCGGACATTTATTTCGGAAGATATCACGAGTTTAAAAATGCAAGTATTAGAAAAAAGTCGCGTGGTTGCCGCCATCGAGCTCAGCTAGCCAGCATGCGATGTAGGCTCCATGTAAGCGTCACTGGGGTACGGGGGAGTCAATGTAATATGTATTATAATTTTTTGTTTGTTTGTTTGTTTCGAATAGGCTCCGAATCTACTGCACCTCTTTGAAAAAATCTTTTCACTGTTGGAAAGCTACACTATCCCTGAGTGTCATAGGCTTTTTTAGATAAAAGGGCGGGGGTCGCTATGATAAATAAGTATATAAAGAAAGAAAGAAAGAAAGAAAGAATGAAAGGAAGAAAACATTTATTGATCATAAATAAATAATAATAAATAAATATTTCACAACATCACATACATTGATCTGATCCCGTGGTAAGTAGCTTAAGCACTTGTGTTACGGGTATCAGAATCAACAGTGGATACACAAATATACTTAAATATATTTAATAATACACCCAGACACGGAACAAACACCGATGTTCGTCACACAAATATTTGTCCCGAGTGGGAATCAAACCCACGACTCTTGGAACCGTAGGTAGTAAACCTGGGTCACTAGCCACTGTTCCACCGAGCCAGCCAAATAAAGAGAAAAAATACAAAACTATTCTATATAACACAACATCACATTGTTGTGTAATTGTGTAATATACTTATTTATTACACGATAAAAGACAGATTATGGTGATAAATACCAAAATAATTTTGTTTTTAATGTTTCTTCCGGTTGACTAACTTCTTGAATGGCTGAAAAGATTTTGACGGGACTTTTATTGGCAGGTAGCTGATGTTATGGAGTAACTAAGACTACTTTTAAGTTAAAAAAAAAATCAAAATCCTGTAGTCCATGCGAACGAAGTCGCGGGCACAGCTATATATTATATAGAGATATAGATATCCAATCAAAAACATAAATGTGAAATGAGAGCCAAGTTCAATATTATGATAATTGCCTTGGTGGTTGACTTCAACGACAAAAGAAGTGAGATCTAAATGGGTGCCAAGTTCAATGGTCAACCCTGAAATTTATTTATAAGTAACACTATAACATACCTATCATATCTTCTTATAACATAAGATAATGTATGGTGGTAGCCTATGAAGGTCTGTCTTGGCTAGTTTCTATAAACCTACCAACGTATTATTATGTTCGCTCGCTAGTTTCTACCAACAATCCAAATTTTCGGAATTATAAAATAAATACCGACAAATACCAAACTAACCAAGACAACTAACTAGACTACTAACTAACTAACTAAAGAAAACTAGCCAAGACAGACCTTCATAGGCTACCACCATACATTATCTTATGTTATAAGAAGATATGATAGGTATGTTATAGTGTTACTTATAAATAAATTTCAGGGTTGACCATTGAACTTGGCACCCATTTAGATCTCACTTCTTTTGTCGTTGAAGTCAACAACCAAGGCAATTATCATAATATTGAACTTGGCTCTCATTTCACATTTATGTTTTTGATTGGATATCATTACTTTTTGTAGAAAAGTATATATCATCGTAACGCCGTAGGTCCTTTGAAAAGGACAAATTCAAAACTAAAACTAGACTTTATAAATATAAAACAATTGAATCAGTTACTGTATTTTCCTACGTTTACGGGTATAACCCTAAGTAATAAATATGAAAACCGACTATAAGTACCTACTCTTAATTGTAAATAAGTAAGTATGTATACCTAAATATATACTTAGTGCTCTGCCTTCCCCGGTATATAGGCGTGATTAGGCACTAATTAGGTATTTATGTTAAGCGTTCATAATATAACCTAACCGCAGCAGTGGTCTCCTTTTTCACGGCTTTCAGGGTGAGTGCGACAGGCTCAACATGGTCTATTGTGCCTGTCGACCTCATATGTGGACCTCACTACTTCTTATCGTCAGGTGGAGTGAGGTCATTCTGTTAGCCTTTTATAAAAATAAAAAAATAAATAATAAGAAAAAAAAAACCTAATTATTAAAAAATTGCCAGTTTTTTATTTATTCCTTTGTATTCATCCAATTACCTATCTGCATACCAAATTTTAACTCTCTAGGTCATTTGGAACTGGGTTTGAATTTTGATCTGTCAGTCAGTCAATGATAAAAATGAGGATTTTTGGACATTAATATCTAAATAACTGTTTGATAAGCTTATGAAATTTAGAACACATATTTATCTGGCAAGTCACAATATATGAGCCAAATTTGATACGTTTATGTGAAATAGTTTTTGATTTATGAGGGGTTCAAAAGTGGTTCCACATGGTTCGTGTAATATTACACACGGTGCGGCTCGCCAGTTCTGTTTCTTGAACTTGGCTTGACACGCTCCCGCGTGTCTAGATAACTGAAGCGAAGCGAGGGCGGGTCACTAGTGTATCTATAATTATTACTACCCCAACACCTTGTAAACACTTATAGAAGCAATAAAGTATTGAGTATTGAGTATTGAGTATTGAAACAAAAAGACGTGTGGCACTCGGGGACTGCCGCGGTATATCTATTGCATAGCATCGTCCGATTTCGGAGCAGCTCGTCTCGATTCGTGCGAGTTTCGTAGAGTCGTACAATACGTCTAACCGCACGCACACAAACACCGTGCCGAAGTCTACCGAACTGAAACGACGTTAGACGATTGTGATGTTTTTTCGTTACGGAATTTCTTGGTTCGGTCGCCGCGCTCAAAGCCCGCGATAAAAGTTATGCAATAGCTTAAAAATTTAAAACTACGCAACATAAGCGCGGGAAAAGCCCATAGCAAAAATGTTAACCTTTTGAGTTTTGCCCACATGTAAAACTTTGCTCTTAAATTTTAAGTAGGTAATCTACATTTATTATTTACTAGCTTTCCGCCCGCGACTCCGTCCGCGTAGAGATGTTTAACGGGTAAAACATACTTCTTTATAGCGCAGTCGGTTAAAAATGAGCCAATATCCTTTTCTAAGCTCTGATCTATATCTGTACCAAATTTTGTTTAAATCGATTCAGTACTCTATGCGTGAAAGCGTAACAGACAGACAGACAGACAGACAGAGTTACTTTCGCATTTATAATATTAGTAAGGATTTAGCGTTGGCGTATTTGGTACCTAATCCATCTAAACTTTGCGACATGTGTCGTAGCTTAAGTTTGATCCTCACTCGCTCGGTACAAAAATATTTCTGTTATGAAATTGGTAGACATTTGTTCCGTGACTGGGTGTGTTTTCATGTTTAAGTATATGGGTATACCGCTGTTGTGTCTGTTGTACCTACGTAATACAAATACTTAAGTTGCTTACCACAGTTTCAGATACGTTTCTTGGCGCAATTTAGCATGCTTAAATGTAAAATAATTTCTCCTCCTCAATTCGATTCAGCAATTTTACCTCCGAACGGCGGTAAACAAAACGAACACATACATTATCGATTTTACACGGCCTCTCGCTAATTCATATTGACTCGCCACTTTAATCCTATTTGGTCATTCTTGCTACCTTCGTATTATCGAGTTTCTTAACAATCGACGCTATATACGCCATATTTGATTTTAGCTTTACATTGCATGTTTTTTTTTTAACTATCTCAATATTCGATACTATAACAGCAATGGACTTCACTCACAGCGATGGCCACGGCATAGTATGAAAAAAAATTTACTCACAGTACGAAGGGACCGGTTCCGCGTATCGGGACTGGCGGGAAAAGTATTTGAGGAATGCAGTGATTGGCCGACATCTTCGTCCGAATCAGTCTCGAGAAGTAGCAAATGATGACGGTTTTAGAAAAATGTCTGTGCTATGCGGGCGCCCTCTGTGGTACACGCTGTTTGTATTTTAAACATAAATCAGACTTACTAGTTTTAACACAATGTATTATGATTACGCACGTTCCAAAACATAAAATATAAGCTTAATATTTTCCTTCAATTTAATTTTTAAGAGATCCAATTTATCTGCACTGTGAAATGTTCCTCGAAAATTAGGTATTTCAATAGTTGTATTAAACGTGTATGAATTAACGTACAAACGATGACATTTTATTCAAGCTAATTAAAACCTGAAGAAATAATAAACGATAAGAATTCTGGCTAAACTCCTATTCTATCCATCTTAGGTTACCACATACATCAAAGAGAATATAATCACTACGTTTTATACCACATTATTATAAAAAAAATGTGCAATATATTGTAATGTATGTCGGGATTTTTTTAAATCGTGAGTCAAAAAGAATATGTTCCCTTATTATTTGATTTATTAAACAGTATTTATATCAAGTGACACCAGATGTCAACTCGATACCTTTGAGTATAAAGCTACTGGAGATGCCTTACACGGGCGAACCCCTCCGGCAAAGTACATTGGTCAACTGTTCAAACACGTTTAATAAAACTACTTGTCGCTGCACCACCGCCATTTTGCAGTGATCCCTGTCGCGTGACGTTTCTCTTGAAAAATGGTTAGTTGTGCAGTATTCTCATGTAAAAGGCGATCGAGAGCTCAAATTCGCAACAAGAGCGCGTTTCGTATCATATCTAAGTGTTTTTATTAACTTTTAAACGTGTATTTAAGAAGAATTGCCATTTAAATAAAAAGTCGTTACGATACGTAAACGACAGAAAAAAATAAACAAGAATACAGTGGTACGGGGGCTAGTGATGTCACAAAGTCAAAAAAGCGACTCGACATTTGAATGAATCATTCACTCCCTGCAGTTAGTTGTATAATCCGTTTTTTACTTTAATTTTGAATTAAATAAAAGGTCTAAACATATGTTATATTTAAATCTTGTAAGATGAATTTGAAAAATTACTTTTCTTTCCTCTGGTCATACGATATTGAAATTTAGTCTGAAAATGAAAAGAATTCTGTGACTCCCTTAGAGATATTTTTAAAGACATAGATATTTTAACCGTATCCTCTCAGTACATTTTGGACTGTATCTTATATGTTTACAAGAACATACAATCATTTAATATCGGATCCTCACCATTTTAACACCAGTAATAAACATAGGTTTGCCGTTTCAAGGCTCAGGCTTCAAAAGACTGGAAAGTCGTTCTTGGGTTTAAGCACAAAATTGTTTAATAAGATCCCACAAAATGTTATTGAATTACAATAATCAGTACAAGATAGTTCAGTTCATTCACCAAACTGATTTTATTTTATTCTTTGTGTCATCACAATTTTTTCGTATGTGTGTTGCGTAGTTACGTGAAAACTTTGTTTGTGTGCGTGTATTGTTTGAAGTGTTGAACATTTTTGTAGTGTGCGTTTATCGTTACAGCAAAATTTGTGTCTGTTGAGTTATTAATTTTTTGGTGGTGTGCTGTACGTGTTTACCTCGCCCCCGCTAAAAGTGGCGAAAAAATTTGTCAGAAGCGTTGACGTTATGGCATCTCCAGTGGTATACTCAAAGACTCGATACGATAGCTAATTGGTTTACTTAAAAATACATAAAATCACGCCTTTTTCCCAGAGGGGTAGGCAGAGATCACTTCTAGCGATCCACTTTTCACCTCTGTGGGAAACGTGACGTGACGGGTTGTGGACCACGTCGCCGGCATTTTGCCTTGTGCATTGTTTTAACAAGGTCATTGCGTTCCCACGAGTAGCAAAGACCCATATATATGACGGGGGAAGGAAAAGGGGAGGAAGAATACTATCGCCTCGGATGATTTGGACTGAGTCGATAGTAGCTCGAGGAGCCGGGGTCGCTTACCCGTTCACCAACCACCAGACAGAAGGTTGTGACTGGTATCCCCTGACTGAACTGAACTGAACTTAACTGAACTGGTTTACTTGGCTTCTTTTAATATGAGGTAGATATTATAGTTTATGCAAGCTTAAAAAAGAAAAGTAATAAAACTATTCTAATTATAAAATACATCGTTTCATACCTACATATCCCACTTATTGGAGCGGGTTATTAGTTCATGATCATGAGGAAACAAGTACATACTTAAAGGTATAAGGAAGGAAAATAATAATATTGAATAATAGGAAGCATGATATCAATAAATTTAAATATCCTTGTGTGTAATCTTGCGACCTAATTAAATGGTTTATTTAGCTAGTTTTATAATTAATCCTATCAATAATATCCTAGAGTTTCTTAGAAATAATATCGCGCAGTCCGTTTCGGTCCTTGCACGTATTGGACGCGTGTGTGACGTGATCGTCTCAAGAAAACCGAACTGTCAAACTCGCAACTTTCTTACAACTTGAAACGCCGACTTGTTTTTTAGTTGAAACTGAATAAGACCAACACAAAACTATTTACAAGTACCTTATTTGCGTGTTGTGAAGTGCTACGTACTAGTTGTAAGTGTTGTTTGTGATAATTTCGCGAGTGTCTAAGTGTTATGTTGTGAAGTGAGTGTATCCAATTACACAGGATTACCTCGTCTGTTTTGGTGGACGAAGGAATTTATCGCCCGGTCTAAGGTGAGTTGCATGTCCTTGACTCGGAATTCGTAAGATTAAAAAAAAATTTAAAAAAACTGTGATTTGTGGAACATATTAAAATGAAAGTTGATGTTCTCACAGTTTTTTACGCTATGACCGCGGTAAATCAATCTGTTTGGTCTAGTTTTGCATACTACGTATGCCTGCGTGTAAGGTATCAATTTTGTTCATGCTCTAGAAGCGTGTATTAACGTGTACTGATAACTTACCACAGTCTTGAAACCAATTAATTTATGCAAATGAGTAAATTGCGGCTCTAGGTAGGTGACTGTTCGTTTGTTCAACAAATATGTACAAGAAACACATTTTTATTTACTTAATTTTGGTAGCACACATTATTACAACATTCCTCTATTTCATTTCTGACCTAATTATTCTACAACTTGTTATGAACACATCAGAGTTCAGATCTTAATTTAGGTTTATTTTATAGCAAAAATTTAGAATAAAATTTTACCTTATTGAAGTAATACCTTTTGTAACTTTTCAACACATTTCTATTATTCCAGAGACCTCGGTCCTATCCTTCCTAATTTCTTGTAAACAATCTTCAGGTGCCACCTGAAGATTTAAAAGTTAAATAATAATTGTAAATAAAGGTACAATATAATTTTTAGCTTGCTAATACAAATGGTATAATGGAGAGTGCTAGATTGTTTTTTTTTTCTTAACTGACATGATGATGATGGCTTGGAGTAGCCTCATCACCGGTCTTGCAACTACTAAGACTAGGCTGTATGGGCTAGATCCCTTTGCCTTTTGCTAATGGGATAAATTAGATAAAAAAACTCTGGTCTTGTGGAGAAGCGGATGACCTTCACCCCTAGAGAGCTAGACATCTATTTGAGATTCTATGTTATTTTAATTAGGTACTTGTTAAAAACTACCTAATTATTATTCAAAGAGAATCATAGTAGAGTGTCATGTCATCATTGTCCATATTTGTTGAGCCATATAAGCTCCTAATGGTGGTAGGTACAATAATTACCTATTCTTTGCATATGCAAGATTTCTTTACTTGTGTTATTTAAGAAAGAAAGAAATTATTTATTTAGTATGAAATTAAATTTAAATTAACAACTGAGTGAACTTAAATTAAAATAGACATTTAAACAAAACAATAATATCAAATTTCTTAAAAATATATTAAATTCAATACCAAAAAGGTCTCAGAAAAGAACAGACTTTAACGTTGTTTCTACAGTATATAGATAGGTTATTTCAAATAGTTAAAGTCTATTTGTAGTTTCTACGGGCTCATAGCTGCTATGTAATATGAAATCCTTCCTCAATCATCATCATCATCATCAGTTCATACAAAGCCCCAATGCTGGGGCATGAGCCTACCCTAAACTAATGTGATCAGGCCGCGAGTCACCCATGCTGGCCAAGTGTGAATTGATTCAGAATTTCATCCCTAAATTATTAGGGATTATTTAGATAGTGAGGACTCCTACACTAGTGTATACAGTTTGTTCACATAAACATACATAATAATATTAAATTTGAAAACACATTGGTATATGGCAGGGCTTGAACTGGCTACCTTTCACTTACTTTACACTTTACCACTCAGCCAGCGTCACTCATTCTTAACATAACATTGTTCTGAGTTTATTGTTGTGTTTGTCCAATAGGCTCACATTCTAATATTGTTATCATGTAAGCGACATTAATGATTGCATTGACAGACACTTGCAATAACAGTCCTTTGTAAACATATCGGCAATAGCTGACCCTCAGCGCGAGGAGAGATAGTGGCAGTAATTATCCTGATAAAGGAGTGAAGGACCATTCTCTGAATAAGATGAAATGAGTATTATTTTTTTTGCAATGTGTATTCTTCTTATCGTATGGTTGATGAACAACATAGTTTTTAAAACGCCTGTTGGCCTCTGACATGGCTTCACACACCATTGAAAAATTTCTCAGGTGTGCTGGTTTCCTCACGATGTTTTCCTTCACCGTTGATCAAAGCGTCGAATGATGGTACATATGAATTTCAAATTTGAAAAACAGATTGGTACCTGGCGGGGTTTGAACTGGCGACCTCTAGCATGGCAAGCAACGACCTTAACCACTCGGCCATCGCCACTTATTTGTATTCATGTCATTTAAGCAGAACTGGACGCAAGTAGCTGAGGCTAGAAATAAGTGGCGAGCATTTGGGAAGGCCTATGTCCAGCAGTGGATGAAAGTGGGCTGATGATGATGAAGCAGAGCCAGCCACTTTCCGCTATAATTTCTTATATGAGATAGATTAGTGACTCATGACATATTACCTAGTTTTTTTCCTAACTGACTATGATGATGGCTTGGAGTAACTTTGTCATCATAACTGGTCTTGCGATGGAGATGACTCACTCCTAAATCATTATTAGTAATGTATGAATAAACAGATCAAATGCGTCATTGTTCTATTAACACTGAGGTCTGAGAGGTCCCAGCTTCGAATCCTAGGTCGGACCAAATTTGTGAAACATGTGAATTTTAAGTACTAATAAATTGATAATTGATAACGAAAAGCTTTTTCTTTTAGAAAAATTTTAAGTTTATTTGATTTGGTTCACAAAGCTGAAGGTTCTTTGTGGGTCAATTTGGTGAGACAAAGTGGACTAACTTCTTTGAAATAACTTTTCGCTTTAGGCTTTACTTTGTTTGCTGTTGTCATAATAGACATCGTGAGTCAATTCGCTGTGTAGCTCAGACTGGTAGATCAAATACACCAACACTTGTTTAATAAATTTTTGAAACGTGTGGGTTATCAAGTGAAACGATCTCATTCAATGTCTGGAAATGCAGGATAAATATCCGCAACTTCCATACTGAATGATTTAATAGACATCTACTACAAAAATTAAAATTTCTTTTAAAACGACTTCAAAAAGGCGGACGTGTCTCAATTCGATATGCGGCCCCTTACGGTCGCTAAGGATTTTTTCACGAAATTTTTAAAATTTGTTCATTGATAATTTTGTTTTAAAACCAGATTAATTCTTCTCCCAGTCAAATTTACGTCATTTAAAAAACAATAGATATAAGAATGTATATTCGCCATAGCCGGCATCAATTCCGCGTGGATCCTGCCTCGGCACCTGCTATGCGCGGGCGCAGCGTGACGTCACGCAGGTCGCCATTCGAAGGAATGCGCCAACGACCGCTGCGCGTATTGTGTAACATTGGACATTAACGCTTAATCGATATGGATGGTAATTAGTGTGGGTGGGGCGAAGGAACGGGATTTTTGAGTCGGTTTTGTCAAGTTTGCTATATCTTTTACGGTGAAGGAAAACATCGTGAGGAAACCTGCACACCTACGAAGAAATTCTAAGGTTGTGTAGTCGATTAACCCGCTCTTAGCCAGCGTGGTCGAATGAGGCCTTCTCGCCCTAGTTTAGGGTAGACTCGTGCCTCAGCAGTTGGGACTTATATGGGCTGATGATGATGATGCTATATTTTTGATCCTTTTATTAACACACTTAAAAAAGGAGTTGTTCGTCGCTCGCTAGTATAAGTACTATGTAAATAAAAATGTCTGACTGTGTATACTCTTGTAAGGCGAAATTACGAACATACATGTTTTGCGCATCAAAATAAATAGGTACGTACTCCTTGCATCTATTACCTTCAGTGTAGGCAAAGAGATTAAATTGTTCTCGATAAAAAGATGGCGTCACCCACCATAACCGCTGTTTGCGAAAGAAGCACGTTTACACTTAAGGCTTACTGTAGCTCCTTGTGTTCTTTATGCATTCAGTCACGCGCTGAGATTTGAGAACCTAGCTCTAAATATAGGTGCAATTCTATAGGCGGCTAAAACCTTATGATATACTAGCTTTCCGCCCGCGACTTCGTCCGCGTAGAGACGTTTAACGGGTAAAACATTACTTCCTTATAGCGCAGTCAGTTAAAAAGTAGCCTATAACCTTTTCTAGACTCTGAGGGCCTACCATGAGTTGGCTATCGAAAACTTACGTACGTTAAAAACCTATCGAGTTGTTTTTTTCATACGGCCGATTTTAGTTCTTCGCGTAACCACCAGCGGCGCTGTACAAGTTTTTCATAGAACTATTTACGTAGGCGATATCGAGTGCGTAAGTTTTAAACTCATGGTAGCCCTACCTATATCTGTAGCAAATTTCATTCAAATCGGTCCAGTACTCTATGCGTGAAAGCTTAACAGACAGACAGAGTTACTTTCGGATTTATAATATTAGTAAGGATTATACTGATTCTTAGAACGGTGGCCAGGGTCACTAACAACTGTTCCAACGAGCCAGTCAAACATCATCAGCCCATATACGTCCCCACTGCTGGGGCGATAGGGCCTTAGTCGACCACGCTGACCAAGTGCGGGTTGGTCGACTACACAACCTTAGAAATTCTTCGTAGGTGTGCAGGTTTCCTCACGATGTTAAAGCGTCGAGTGATCGTACATATGAATTTCAAATTTGTAAAAAACATTGTTACGTGGCGGGGTTTGAACTGGCGACCTCACGCATGGCAAGCAACGAACTTAACCGCTCGGCCATCGACGCTTAAAACAGTATATTAATAAACTATTTTATTCATTAACTTGTTGAGTAATCGTCGGTAATAGAAACACTTGCTAGAGCCTTGAGGCTGTTTGCTCTTCACATAATTGCTCGCGATAGCTACTGATAAAGCAAAGAGAGCAAGGTCGGTTTTCAGTTTTACGGCGGCCATATTGTTTTAATTTTATGCGCCCAAGCGCGCCATTTTGTGCAATTTTTACGGATATTATTGCGATGTCTCTGAACAGTATTCAAATGTGTTCATAAATGAAATTTGTACGCGTTTGGTGATAGTCTAATGAGTTAAATATTACCTTTCCTTTGATATAGTCTATAGAAAATTAGAAATAGAAGTAACCGAAAGTAACTTTTTGTCCGTCTGTGTGTCGCGCTTTCGTATGGCTGCACCGATTGAAATGAAACACCTATGGTACACAGGTAGACTAGAGACTGAGAAAGGATTTGGACTTATTTTTAACCAACTAAGGTATGATGTTATCCAATCAAAAACATAAATGTGAAATGAGAGCCAAGTTCAATATTGCCTTGGTTGTTGACTTCAGCGACAAAAGAAGTGAGATCTAAATGGGTGCCAAGTTCAATGGTCAACCCAGAAATTTATTTATAAGTAACACTAGAACATACCTATCATATCTTCTTATAACATAAGATAATGTATGGTGGTAGCCTATGAAGGTCTGTCTTGGCTAGTTTCTATAAACCTACCAACGTATTATTATGTTCGCTTGCTAGTTTCTACCAACAATCCAAATTTTCGGAATTATAAAATAAAAACCGACAAATACTTGTAGGCTTAGAACTTGCGACGGCTATAATTCATATATTATGAAAACTAGCCAAGACAGACCTTCATAGGCTACCACCATACATTATCTTATGTTATAAGAAGATATGATAGGTATGTTCTAGTGTTACTTATAAATAAATTTCTGGGTTGACCATTGAACTTGGCACCCATTTAGATCTCACTTCTTTTGTCGCTGAAGTCAACAACCAAGGCAATATTGAACTTGGCTCTCATTTCACATTTATGTTTTTGATTGGATATCATTACTTTTTGTAGAAAAGTATATATCATCGTAACGTCGTGGGTCCTTTGAAAAGGACAAATTCAAAACTAAAACTAGACTTTATGTAGGTACTTATAGGTAATAAATATGAAAACCGACTATAAGTACCTACTCTTAATTGTAAATAAGTAAGTATACCTAAATATATACTTAGTGCTCTGCCTTCCCCGGTATATAGGCGTTATTAGGCACTAATTAGGTATTTATGTTAAGCGTTCATAATAGAACCTAACCTAATTATTAAAAAATTGCCAGTTTTTTATTTTTTCCTTTGTATTCATGTAATTACCTATCTGCATACCAAATTTCAACTCTCTAGGTCATTTGGAACTGGGTTAGAATTTTGATCTGTCAGTCAGTCAATGATAAAAATGAGGATTTTTGAACATTAATATCTAAATAACCGTTTGAGATAAGCTTATGAAATTTAGAACACATATTTATCTTGCAAGTCACAATATATGAGCCAAATTTGATACGTTTAAGTGAAATAGTTTTTGATTTATGAGGGGTTCAAAAGTGGTTCCAAATGGTTCGTGTAATATTACACACGGTGCGGCTCGCCAGTTCTGTTTCTTGAACCTTGGCTTGACACGCTACCGCGTGTCTAGATGATATTCCTCAAGTTAAAGAATAGTTAAATAACATGGTCTGGCATGATAGAGTGAGGTTATAAAACAACTTTCGAATGTAATTAATAAATTTCATTAATAACATGTCACATTACAGAACAATACTAAAATTAGGTACGTAACATTGTTTATGAAATACATTACATATTAAATGGTATTTATAGAAATGACGTTGTGAAGGAACAGGAAATAGTTTGCGATTTACCGTTTGTGGGTCGTTTTCCGGCTAAAGTTTTGTTATATAGTGCAAATAGATAATGACGAATAACTGGAATTAAACTTAATGTAATACTAGCGACCCGCCCTCGCTTCGCTTCGGGTATATCTCTATCTCTATATAATATATTTCAACCCCGTAAGGGATTTTACATACAGAAGTTATTTCCCAATAACTCCCGTTCCCATGGGAATTTTGTAATATCGCGTTGGAAGTAAGCTTTACGTTCATTAGGGTACCTGCATGCCAAATCTCAATCGTCTATCTATATCGCGGTTTAGATTTTTTCATACAAAAGTTTTTTCCCTATTACTCCCGTTCCCGTGGGAATTTTACAATATCCTGTTGCAACTAAGCTTTTAATTTATTAAGGTACCTGCATGTCAAATTTCAAGCGTCTAACTTATGCGGTTAGTATTTTTCATACAAAAGGATTTTCCCGTTATTTCCCGTTCCCGTGGGAATTTCGGGAAATCCTGTCCAAACGGATGCCTACGACATAACATCTACCTGCATGCTAAATTTCATCTCGATCCGTCCAGTGGCTGTGACGAGTTCGTCCGCGTAGAGATGTTTGACGGCTAAAACATTACTACTTTATAGCGCAGTCGGTTAAAAAGTAGCTTATAACCGTTTCTAGGCTCTGGACTATATCTGCACCAAATTTCGTTTAAATCGGTTCAGTACTTTATGCGTGAAAGCGTAACAGACAGACAGACAGACAGACAGACAGACAGACAGACAAAGTTACTTTCGCATTTATAATATTAGTAAGGATACACAATATCACATGTATAGTTCTGTATAGTTCTAGTTTTATTTTGTCATAAATATCAATCTAAAGTTTGAAGTTGAACCTTGTCATAAGTTTAATATTTACCGTAAGTTAATTTATAGAATAAGTACTAATATTAATATAACAAAGCAATACGGTCGACGAAAAGTGTCAGGGAGTACCAAGCAACAGTGTTCCTCATTGGAGTAAGATCCCAGGGCCGCTAGACCTCACTTACTTTCTGACAGATGAAATGTGGACGATTTTACTAAGAACGCATGCCTACCCTAGCTTGCTTAGCCGGCCAATTTTCAGATATCAGGTAAGTAATCAAGGTACCTACGTAAAAAATTTTTTACGTACAATCGTCCACATTTCATCTGTCAGAAAATAAGTGAGGTATAGCGGCCCTGGGATCTTACTCCAATGAGGAACACTGTTGCTTGGCCTTTTACGTTTTAAAATATGATTTAAATGGACATTTCCGTTGTGGCTCCCATAACATATTTAGGACCTCACTCAACAATGGCGCCGCCTGGTGAGCCAAAAGCGATACCCCTCATTCTCCTAAGTCTAACTTATACAAATACTAATCTATACTAATATTATAAAGCTGAAGAGTTTGTTTATTTGAACGCGCTAATCTCAGGAACTACTGGTTCGATTTGAAAAAATCTTTTTGCGTTGTATAGACCATTTATCGAGGAAGGCTTTAGGCTATATAACATCACGCTGCAACCAATAGGAGCAAAGATACAATGGAAAATGTGTAAAAACGGGGAAACGCGAACGAAGTCTAGCAAGCAAGCAAGCTAGTATGTTTATACTCCACGTGCCAGCGCTGTAACGATTTATTTACGAGTTGTGACTAACGCTCGACTCACCGGAAGCGGTGACAGACAGCCTCCCGCGCAGGGGACCTTCAGAGGACTACCTATCAGATAGAATGATATAATTAGAATAGAATACAAGAGAATAATCAATTATTTCGTAAATATTGCCAAAATAAGGCGTCCGACCGATTTCAGCCATGGCGGCCGATCTCAATTGAGATCAGCCAAGTGTGCAGGACATATTATAGTGCACAAGTGTGCGCGCAAACACAAGTGCACTCTCTATTCCCTTACTCTCATAATTCGGTGAGACGGCAATCCGACATGACCGATGAGAGATCGGGCGCAGGACCACCGGCTTAACGTGCTTTCTGAGGCACGGGCGTTCAACCGCCAACTTCCTAACTCCGGGCTGAGTAATTTCATTACAGAAAAACTCACACAAATTTTGCCCGACCCCGGACTCGAACCGGGGACCTCTCGGTCCTAACGCAGCACTTGCTACCAATAGACCAACGAGGCAGTCAGAATAATGACTGGCTCGGTGGAACAGTTGTTAGTGACCCAGGTTTACTATCAACGGAGTTAAGCATCATGGGTCTGATTCCCACCCGGGACAAATATTTGTGTGTCGAACATCGGTGTTTGTTCCGTGTTTGGGTGTGTTGTTTACGTATATTTGTGTATCCACTATCGATCCTGATATCTATAACACCAGTGTTTAAGCTACTTACCACGGGATCAGATCAATAAAATAAATATCTGGGACATTTCCACACACGGTCACCTGACCCCAAACTAAGCAGAGCTTGTACTATGGGCGTCAGAGACTGATATACATACTTATATATTTTTAAATACATACTTAAATACATAATCACACCCAGACACGGAACAAACACCGATGTTCATCACACAAATATTTGTCCCGAGTGGGAATCGAACCCACGACTCTTGGAACCGCCAGCCAGGGTCACTAACCACTGTTCCATCGAGCCAGTCAATGTATGATGTGATGTGTCAAATTAAAAAAAAAACAATTATTTAGACGATTTTATGGGTCCCACGATCGGGCAGCAAGTACATAGCTACTTTCTGCCCGATGCGTTTCGACTAGGTATGTAGTACAAGTGAGTTCTAGTAACTATTGACCGTTTAGAAAACTGAAATTGTCCGGGATATTTACCATGTTGTTTTGTTTTAATAAGCTCCCGATATTTCTATAATATTTGTTTTTAACAACATGGTAAATATCCCGGACAATTTCAGTTTTCTAATGTGTGTAACCATGACAGTTTAAAATTATATATTGATCGTTTGTCTTCCAAGCATAATAAAAGTCAGAAAACATTGAAATCTTAGTAAGAATATCGTTCGGTCGACTAGGACTAGGATAGGCCCGGTGGCCCAGGTAGGAATCTATATGGGCTGATGATGATTAGGCTACACGACTAAAACACTACCGTAACACATTCATCTCAGATTACAAGAATAAAGGAACAAAAGACTGCGTTCAACGCTACATAGTCTATGGTCAAAACCTCTTTTGTGAAACGCGACCTAAAACAACCCAAATTGTCCTCTGCTATTGTTCTTATAAAGGCACCTAAAATAAAAAAAAACTCGGGCAAGTGCGAAACTCTAGCACTAAGGGTTCCGTATCATTGATTACTGAAAGAATATATAAGTAGCGGTACCATGAGTTGGCTATCGAAAACTTACGTACGTTAAAAACCTATCGAGTGGTTTTTTTTCATACGACCGCTTTTAGTTCTAAGCGTAACCACCAGGGGCGCTGCCCAAGTTTTTCATAGACATATTTACGTAGGCGATATCGAGTCCGTAACTTTTAAACTCATGGTAGCGCTACTGTGCATCAAGAAAGGTCATCGAGCATGCTTGAAGAGTGATGGATGTGGATGAAGCACTGGCTCGGTGGAACAGTGGTTAGTGATCCTGTCTGGCGGTTCCAAGAGTCGTGGGTTCGATTCCCGCTCCGGACAAATATTTGTGTGATGAACATCGGTGTTTGTTCCGTGTCTGGGTCTGATTATGTATTTAAAAATAGCTTTCCGCCCGCGACTTCGTCCGCGAAGAGACGTTTAACGGGTAAAACATTACTTACTTACATTACTTCCTTATAGCGCAGTCGGTTAAAAAGTAGCCTATAACCTTTCCTAGGCCCTGGATTATATCTGTACCAAATTTCATTTAAATCGGTCCAGTACTCTATGCGTGAAAGCGTAACATACAGCTGTCTGTTACAGATAGCAGAAGCTACAGACAGACAGACAGACAGAGTTTCTTTCGGATTTATAATATTAGTAAGGATGTATTGTACATCAGTCTCTAACGCCTATAGTACAAGCTCTGCTTAGTTTGGGATCAGTTGAGTTAGTGTGTGAAAATGTCCCAGATATTTGTACCAAAAATAGTTATCGTTTTAAGATATCGTCGTATTAAGGTATGTAACCCTAATAAAGTATCCGCCAAACGGAACAAACGAACATTTTTCAAAAATGGAAACAAAAACTTGCGCGTTACGTCATCATGCCAATTTGTCACCCAATCAATTTAAAATGCACTCTAACAACTTAGCTATAAAGACCATTAAAGAATGCCAATAGTTTCAAATATGGCAGTAAAATTGAAAGCGCTGTGAAGGCAAAAGTAACAACTTTATTGTGTTACTTATAAAGGTTATAATTCATTGGCTTATCAGCAAAAGTATATTGGCGCATCGTCTATCAATGTTCAAAGGGTGTTGACATGAATTAAGGCTTTATGCCTTGAACGTTAGGGTTCAATGTTGTTGATACAAATTTGATAATGATGTTAGGTATGTATGTTGTATGATCTTGACTTTGCTGATCTCATCGTTTGGATAACATCCGAATATGGGTTTTAATTATAGCTATTTCAGTGACGGCGCGCTTTTTGCTTGTAACGTACGAATCTGCATTATAACTTGCCATTTCTACGGTTTTTTTTTATTTTTCTCATAAAGCTAAGAAATAATGTTGAAGTAGGTTAGTTATGTAACTATTTATTATTAAGTAACTTTTTTTCTTCTTTTTTTAATTTAGAAAAATCATGAAAAAATGTTTTTTACTACTGTGTGAACATGACCTAAACGCACAATATATTAAGTCAGGTTTTCAAGACTTTTTAGGGGTGGGAGCCACCCGCTCCCCCGCTAGTCCGGTGATGATGTCGGGGCTACTCCAAGCCATCATCGTTTGTCAGTTAAGAAAACAGTGTTGTTTTTTTTTTTCAAATAAAATGTGCAGTTATGCCGTCAAATAACTAATATGGAACATGTTAGACATCTTCTATCCTAATATTGTACCTATTAACTTCAAAATAAATATTTGTGTAACGAACATCGGTGTTTGTTACGTGTCTGGGTGTTTTATTCAATGATGTTGATTCGCATATCCGTAACACAAATGTTTAACTCACCACGGGATCAGATCAAAAATGTTTGTGATATTGAGGAAATTAAAAAAATAAAAATTACTCTTATCGATTTCTAGACCATTTTACGATTAAATATGATCTCTATCTTTTGTATTGCACAATTTATTATCAAGTACAGGTGTACGCTCAAGTTCAAGTCCGCCATTATGGTCAGATGAGCAGTTTTTTTTTTCATTCCGCGTCTCGCGTGGAAGTGGAATCCACTTTTTCAGCCCCGTTTGCTTATTTTGTTGTTTTTAATTTAGTTTTTTTTCTTTCGGTAAAGGAAACATCGCTGCTAATAATCGGTTTTACGATTTAATGAGTTTTACGTATGGCTCTGGTGTTACATATTATTATGTTCGTAGAATTAAGTATTGTTCTTCTGATTTTATCTGCTTTTAATAAGGTTTATAGATCAAGGTTTTTGCCAATCTAGTATTTCAATTACTGTTGCCGTTTTATTAACGTATGCTTACAGAGGAATTAGGTTCTTATGTGTATTGTGGACTTTAATGGACTTGCCCCTAGCGGCCGCCTGCGTTGAATAGTAACTTTTGGCAGAAATGATTTATTAAAATAGTCTATAATATACTTTGTAAAATTTGCTATTTATAAGTGATAGCCCCTTGAAATTGGTCCAGCCGTTTCGGAGATTAGCGGGAACATACAACAGACTGACAGCCGAAAATGTTTCAAATTGTATTCTTGTTATTGGTACCCGATGTAGATTCATATCCATTTAGTAAAGTCGTTATTTTAATATTACAAACAGACGATGTATACCTACATCTAGATGATTGTATTTAGTACTCATTCGTTGATTAATTGTACCCATCAATCAATATAAAATGTTAAAAAAATAACACGATTACGCATTTATAACTAAAAGGCCATTTCGGATATCGTATCAAGGATTTGAAAAATTAAAAAAAAGCTCTGCCGAATCGGACCGGTCTCGGAGCAGGCAAAGATCAAAAGCGATACTGTCTTCGAGCTTAAGCTTTTTTTTCTTAATTGTCGATATTATTTTATTGATATTGAGTTACAGCCAAATTAGCCGATTTAGCCTTGGGCTACTGGCCAGTCAATATTCATGACTAGATTTTTTTTACACGTTAGGGCACTATTTCCTGATTTTAAAGTTAGAGATATTCATCAATTGTCAAAATAATTTTTGTATGAAAAAATCTAAACCGCGTAAAGTTAGATGATTGAAATTTGGCATGCAGGTACCCTCATGAACGTAAAGCTTACTTGCAACGCGATATTGCAATATTCCTACAGGAACGGGAGTTGTGAGGAAAAACAATTTGGTTTGCAAATTCCTGTAGTCCACGCGAGTGAAGTCGCGGGCACAGCTAGTATTATTTGAACAACAAAACCCTACTATTCAATTAAGTGTAAAGAACTCAATGCGTTTGGAATTAAATCGATATTTATAAGTTAGTTCAATCGCTAGACCATATCCATTAAGCAGCAGAAAGCAGACTGCATAAATATTTTATTTTATTCTGTTTTTAGATAATTGTATCATTGTCAAAGCCATAGATAATACTGCAGTTTTATCTATAAATACAAATTTTTTTTTGTACATTCAGACAGTTTTTTTGTGTAATTAGTGACAATAGAATGACTAATTTGTTACTCAAATCTTGGCTTTATTTATCTAAGCCCGACAAAAATGAAAATGACTAAGAGCAGCGATGATGTCATCAAAACGTGAATTAGGGTTAATAAAAGTTTTGCTGCTGCTGCATGTTATAGATTTTTAATAGCTTTTTTCTTCGTTGTTTTTATTTTTTAAGTTATTTTGCACTATTGTAATAATTATTATTTCGAAATAGAAAATATTTAAATGTCTCCCATATTTAATTGAAAATGACCCTACACCCCGAGACAATATTTTCTGTTTTTTTACGCGTGACGTTGTTGTTTTGGCGCCATCCCGAGACCTTTAGTTTTTTGTTTTTTTTTTCACTACACCGACGGCTCGCGCACAGGCGTTGCGCCGCGTAAATCCAACTCCCCATATAGCCGTCGCCGGGTGGCGAGCACGTGTTGACGACTAGTATCCGCACATGTGCACCTCGCCTTACGGCCGCTCGTTTGTTTTAAATAACTCGACAGATAGAAAAAAAAGTAGAATGTCAATTTTGGAGTGTGAATTCTGTAGGTTTTCTTATAGAGAACCTGCTTGATGCTTACGAACCGAAAAGTACGTTAGCGAAACGTAATTTTCATTCAAAGTAAGCGTGATCTGGCACATTCTTAGACAATCAACAGTTTAAATTATCACTTAGAATGATAGCAAACCCAGCGTCACACATTAAATAAATAAAAACCCAACTACGACAAAAAACGACGCTGAAAAAGTATAAAACAAGACTTTTAGAACACTGAACTGAACAAAGTTGCTTATGTAGTTCCAAGTAAATGGACACAGTAGACTCTACCAAAATGCTTATGTTGAAAATTGACAATAATGTCATACAATACTATTTTGAAGTATGCAATATTTACTATGTAGAGATAAGTTTTCATGTTTGGAAAACCGCAGTCACACGTTGTCAAAGTGCTACGGTAGGTAGGTACTTGTGTATGGAACGTGTGACTACGCCTTTCCAAACATGAAAACTTATCTCTACATAGTAAATATTGCATACTTCAAAATAGTATTGTATGACATTATTGTCAATTTTCAACATAAGCATTTTGGTAGAGTCTACTGTGTCCATTTACTTGGAACTACTTATCAACTTTGTTCAGTTCAGTGTTCTAAAAGTCTTGTTTTATACTTTTTCAGCGTCGTTTTTTGTCGTAGTTGGGTTTTAGTTTTTAACTTTTTATTATTTGTACTATTTTGGTGTTATTCTGTTAAGTAGTAAAGAAGCTATGAACGAAAAGATGTGAACTATATGCAATCAGTCCATGAATATACGTAAAGTCACATGCAAATGCTAGTAATATATATATATTTAAAATGTACAAGTAAAGCGCTTTCCAATGATACCAAACACGGCGTATTTATCTTAACTTTATTTTTTTACTCTGTATGTTTTGTCCGCTAGTGGGCGCCACATTAGATTTTGTGAAACCCTATATAGCCTATAACCAGCGGACAATTAAGACGCTTCTAATGATATGTCATTTGTCGAATTCTGACAAGCAATTTAGAAGTTATGTGGAAACAGATGAACATACATACATACATACAAACATACATACATACATACATACATACATACATACATACATACATAGCCTGTCAAAATCATAACCCTCCTTTTGCTTTGCCGTAGTCGGGTAAAAAGACGTGTGGCACTCGGGGACTGCCGCGGTATAGCTATTGCATAGCATCGTCCGATTTCGGAGCAGCTCGTCTCGATTCGTGCGAGTTTCGTAGAGTCGTACAATACGTCTAACCGCACGCACACAAACACCGTGCCGAAGTCTACCGAACTGAAACGACGTTAGACGATTGTGAGGTTTTTTTCGTTACGTAATTTCATGGTTAGGTCGCCGCGCTCAAAGCCCGCGATAAAAGCTATGCAATAGCTTAAAAATAAAAGTCACAGCAATCATACGCCAATGCACACACAACTCATAGTAGGTAACGTAATCCACATTTCTCATCAAGTGCAGTTAATTAACGATTCGTTGATCCCGGCAGACAGGAAGGCGGCCATTACGGCCCGCTGACGTGCGCCGGCGCACGCGGCTGCAATAGAGGGTTCTGGGGTCGTTGGGTGAGCAATGATGAGGGAAATTAGGGGTTTCAGCGGTCAATAGGTCATCATTATCATCAGCCCATATACGTCCCCACAGCTGCGGCACGGGCCTACCCTAAACTAGGGCGATAAGGCCTTAGTCGACCACCCTGGCCAAGTGCGGGTTGGTCGACTACACAACCTTAGAATTTCTTTGTAGGTGTGCAGGTTTCCTCACGATGTTTTTCTTCACCGTTAAAGCGTCGAATGATGGTACATATGAATTTCAAATTTGAAAAACACATTGGTATCTGGCGGGGTTTGAACAGGCGACCTCTCGCATGGCAAGCAACGAGCTTAACCACTCGGCCATCGACGCTTTTTAGTAAATTTTATAGGTCAGAGCATTACTAATACATTGGCAGGATCGGCGGCACGTTTTTAGGGGTGAGAGCCATCCGCACCCCGGCAATTCCGGTGATGATGACGAGGCTACTCCAAGTCATCATCGTAGGGGTGAGAGCCATCCGCACCCCCGCAAGTCCAGTGATAATGACAAGGCCATCCTCCAATGATGACTCCAAGCCATCATCGTAAGTCAGTTAGGAAAACAAAAATGGTGGCACGTTTTCGATCATAGGAAGTTAGTTAGGAAAAAAAAGTGGCTCGTTGGAAAGTGCCTCTCTTTCGCCAAGAGACGTGGCTTCGATATCTAGTCAGGACAAATATTTGTGCGATGGACATCGGTGTTTGTTGCCGATCGATGTATATGATGTTGTGTTGTATTAATTTGTTGTTTGTTACTAATTAATGTAAGAAATGCGTTATTAACTCAGCTTGCAACAACAACCTTCGGTGCATGGAAGCCCAAACTGCTAAACCGATTTAAATGAAATGTGGTTCATAGACAGACCACAGACTAAAGTTCAACTAGCTCTAGAGAACGGACGTAGGACACGTTTTAATCGACTTCTCTGTATTAATGAGTAATGTTTAACATGCTAAACGACTTCACGCAAGCGGAGTCGCGTGCTCAAAGCTAGTTACACCTCTTGCAGATGTCTGAAACATGTATTTACACCTGTGCATTGGATTATGACGGATTTCTCGATAGATCATCACCAATATTACGGTTCCGTTCTGAATACCGCGAGCGAATACTTTCTCGAAACCGATTGAACGGAAAAGGACTTTCGATTTGATGTTATTTTATGTAGAGGCAATTAGATTTTACGATTTTTAATAGTTTATTATATAATAATAAATGATAATAAAGATAAATGAAGCGTTGACTGTGAAGCAGTGAAAACAGTAACTAACTAATACTATCTATTTATTTATTTATTTTCCCGGGATCTCTGTAGATCTCATCTGTATTGACATAATAATTTAATCTAGCATTCAGGTATCCTTTACAAGTGTATTTATTAAAGGTAAAAATTATAAGGTAAAAAAGCGTCGATGGCCGAGTGGTTAAGGTCGTTGCTTGCCATGCGAAAGGTCGCCAGTTCAAGCCCCGCCAGGTACCAATGTGTTTTCCAAATTTGAAATTCATATGTACCACCATTCGACGCTTTAACGGCGAAGAAAAACATCGTGACACCAGCACGCCTGAGAGATTTTTCAACGGTGTGTGAAGCCATGTCAGAGGCCTACGGGCGGTTTAAACTCTCGACACCAGTGGGGCTACCATGAGTTTAAAACTTACGCGCTCGATATCGCCTACGTAAATATGTCTATGAAAAACTTGTACAGCGCCGCCTGGTGGTTACGCGAAGAACTACAATCGGCCATATGAAAAAAACAACTCGATAGGTTTTTAACGTACGTAAGTTTACGATAGCCAACTCATGGTAGGCCCTCTGGTTGTTCATCAACCATACGATAAGAAGAAGAAGATTGTTAAGGTATTTTAATGATTAAAAACATTTAAATAAATTTACTTTTAGGGAAATGAGCTCCGATTATTAAAGCTTAAAATTTTGCAATAATTTTAACTGAATTCTTTGAATTGCTACTGCAGAAGTCGGTCAGTAGTGAAGTAACGGCTTGAAATTATCTTATCGATGTGTTTTAATGTTTGCTGATTACATTTATCTATTAAACATGGAATATGTATCTGATTTGAAGATATACCTACCGTATTAGAAATATTTCCATTTGAGAATAGTTTTAAGCGGATTATGTACGAGTATTATGATATAAAATATAAAAGACGTGTGGCACTCGGGGACTGCCGCGGTATAGCTATTGCATAGCATCGTCCGATTTCGGAGCAGCTCGTCTTGATTCGTGCGAGTTTCGTAGAGTCGTACAATACGTCTAACCGCACGCACACAAACACCGTGCCGAAGTCTACCGAACTGAAACGACGTTAGACGATTGTGAGGTTTTTTTCGTTACGGGATTTCTTGGTTCGATCGTCGCGCTCAAAGCCCGCGATAAAAGCTATGCAATAGCTTAAAAATAATGTAGATATTAGATAATCTTTTTTGCAACTTATTGTGCCAATGTCAAGTCATATTTTGTCTGTACCAATATCTTCCTAATATAAATGCGTATGTTTATATGTGTGGACGTATGTTTCTTATTCTTCCACGCTAAAACTACCCACCGGACTGTAATGAAACTTCGCAATAGTATAGCTTACATATCAGAATAAGACATTGGTTAAAATTCATAAAGATATAACGTATAGTATTAAAAATATAACGATAAATAACCGCGCGTAAGAATTCGCGGGCGCTAGCAACTGGCTTTCCGCAAACAGCGGTTTTGTTCGGGTCCCATTGAACCCTGAATTGACTCCTCTTTATCTATGCAACGCCAGTAACATATGCACGGCCATCAGTCCGCGAGCGACCACCGCCACGCGCCCACGTCCGTGTGCCAGAGAAAAAGTAAAAAGTCACCGCGCACTTCCGTTTCCGAATTTCGTTAACTTTTTTTTCCATTTTCGAATCTGTGAACCGGAAGAGTTTTCAGTGTTTTTTTTTCGCGATTACACGGCTGTGGAGTGTAAGGTGAATTTGTGTGAGGAAGCAGTGTTGTGCAGTGTTACTGTGGGATGAGGAGTGCAATTTTTTTTTTGGATTAACTAGGAGTGGTTCACACTTGTGACATAACATATTTTTTTTATTATTTGCAGTATTTAATAGGTATATATCTATAATATTGATATTTGATAGTGATACGGTGTGATAGCTGGTGTTAGGCTGAAAATTTTAAGCAGAAATAGGGGTGGTTCACACTACTAAAAAAGTTTTTTTTTAAAGTTTTTTGTGATAGTATATCTATCATTCGTGATAGTGATATGGTGTGATAGCCGGTGTTAGGCCGCGTGTGACGGACGAACACGCTCGCCCGCTTTCCCTCCGACAATGTAAATCTCTCCACAATGAAACGGAATAGTTTATGATGTGCTCTTCCTTTTTTTTTGTATACGCCATTTTTATATCCATATCTAATATTTATACTTCCTTGTTAGGCTTTTCAATATTAAAAATTTTGTTTCGGTAGTTTTCCTACAGCGAATGAGTTTGCGTAGAGTCGTTTAAAAAGTTAGTCCCATGGCGCGAAATCGGTTAAAAGTAACCTATGGCTTTGTTCACCAAATTTTGTCTAATGGGTTCAGTAGTTTTGGCGTTATAGAGCGAAAAACTGATAGGTACATTCGCATTTATAATATAGTACGGATTTCTCCAATATTCCAAGAAAAAATAACTTTAATATAACCTTGGAAAAACTTATTTCTGTTGCTAAGTCGAAATAAATATCAGCCTCTCGTAAATACGCTCAGTATTTAAAATGAAATAATAACACAATTCTCTTTATAATTTACGATAAGTCAATAAATGTAATTGCAGTTTTAACAATAACGAGCAACAGACCGCGTGAAGGCTCTTTTGTTTTTGTTTTTAATTTGTTGTGGCATTGTTTATGGTCGGTATATTTTGTCTAAGACAAGCTTGATATATAGTGTTGTCTATTAGACGCGGTTGAACAATCGATGCCAGATTTATGTTACAACAAATCTGGCGTTTAGTAGATATTTTTCCGCTTAAGTGAGTACATATTTATTGTATTAACTAGCGACCGCCCTCGTCTTCACCCGAGTTAGCGAAAAATAACTTTTGTTTGAAAAAATCTAAACCGCGCAAGATGGGTGATTGAAATTTGGCATGCAGGTACCCTAAAGAACGTAAAGCTTACTTGCAAAGCGATATTGCAAATTCTTACGGGAACGGATATATGTATTGGTTGTATGTAAAATCGCGTTCCATTACATTTTTAATGTAATGGAACGCGAAAGTCTAAAATCGTTAGAACATTATAGGGTTTTGATATTCATCGAAAATGCACAAATATATCCCTCAAGCGCATTAGAGATAAGACGTGTGAAGGCAGCAAATTGATTGTCAGACTCTTATCACGAGGATATAGTGATAAGGTATCAGGTGACGTCATGGCGATATCGCCTACATCTTCACATGCCAAGGTGCTCGCATTGGGTAATTGTGAAATGTACAAATTGTCACTAAATATTAGTCTTTATGGGTCTACACGCGATATTAGGAGTAGCAATCACATAGTTACTTACTGCCCGACGTGCAAACTGGGTTACACCAATCGTGGTCGCGAGCGAACTAGCGCCGCCTGTCTTCGTCTGCCACAGCGGTTGTGAATTTCTTTATCCACCCCCGAACCAGCACTAATGTCATTTGTACAGCTACCCACATTTGTCCGACAGACAACACTGTTGTCACTACTTATATTATACTAGCTGTGCCAGCGACATAGTCCGCGTTTTCCCCTGGTGTTTACACATTTTCTATTGTCTCTTTGCTCTTATTGGTCGCAGCGTGATGTTATTATAGCCTTCCTCGATAAATGGTCTATCCAACACAAAAAAAAATCTATTCGAGCCTGTAGTTCCTGAGATTAGCGCGTTCAAACAAACAAACTCTTCAGCTTTATAATATTAAGTATAGACTCTAGCATTTCGCTCGCGACTCTATGTGAACGAGTTTTTAAATAGCGTAAAACATAGAGAACGTTTAGCGAAGTTGCTTGAAAAGTAGCCTTGTCAGTCATCAACTCATCATCAGCCCATATCCGTCCACTGCTGGGCACGGGCCCAGGGCGGCCATAGCTTAGAATCTATTGGTTTATTTAATTTGTTTCTATAGATTTCACGTGAAAGCATGGCAGACAGACAATTCTTTACGCGTTCATAATATTAATAAAGAATTAAAGGGTTATATTCACAAAATCAAGTTTGACCGATGAAAGATTAGGTGCAGGAACACCGTCTTAACATGCTTTCCGAAGCCCAGACACGCATCCTCTAAATTTCTGACTCCGGATTGTGTAAATTCTTAACAGGCACCATTTGGTTCGACCCGGGACTTGAACCAGGGACATTTTGGTGTACTACGCAGAACTCGTCAGCAATAGAGTAGGAATACACTAGTTCACAGAGTTCTATACCTTTCCCACGCTTTTCACACAGCTCTGTCGCTTCGCTTTCACAAAGGTGAATCTGCAAACGGAAAACACTTCCCTAGAACCGTTTGATCTGATTCCGAGATATCTAAAGGCTAGGTTATAAGCGTGTGTTAACTATGTTACGGATATTGAAACCATTAACATCGAGACACATTTTTAAGCTATTGCATAGCTTTTATCGCGGGCTTTGAGCGCGGCGACCGAACCAAGAAATTCCGCAACGAAAATCCTCACAATCGTCTAACGCCGCTTCAGTTCGGTAGACTTCGGCACGGTGTTTGTGTGCGTGCGGTTAGACGTATTGTACGACTCTACGAAACTCGCACGAATCGAGACGAGCTGCTCCGAAATCGGACGATGCTATGCAATAGTTATACCGCGGCAGTCCCCGAGTGCCACACGTCTTTTTTTCTACCTGACAATCGATGATGGCTTGGAGCAGCCTCGTCATCATCACCGAACTTGCGGGGGCCGGATGGCTCTCACCCCTAGAGAAATAAAAGGATACCTACATATAATCACGCCTTTTGCCCAGAGGGGAAAGGAGAGGGAAGGCAGATATTACTTCCTGCCATGTGCAATCAAAGTATTTTAGCCTTAAAAAATATTTACCCTTTGTAATACACGTATTTACACTTAGTTGGCAATAAAAACGTACTTTGATTTGCTTGAACTGTACATTCTGTGTAATTAATGTTAATTTCTTCCTCTCAATCTGAGGATGAAGACAAGGCTACTCTTAGCCATCATCGGATATTCAGCCAAAAAAAGTAAAATTATGGTGTAAATATCGCTAATACGCTCAAAATGCTTGCCGCTTTGTTAAATTCAAATTCTAATGTAAGAAGGAGTGGCAAATCCCAATTTTCTGTCTACCAATGTTAAAATATTTTACCAAAGAATTCCGCTCTCTAATTATTGATTCAATTCAAGGTATTAATTAACTCTTAAAGGCTACAATGAATTTGTATACTACTAAGACTACAATGGGTGAAAAAACACCCGGATTTAATTATTGGAGTAAATTAAATAAATGAGTATATATTATTTTTTTTAATTTTGTATGCTTTAACTATGGATCATGCTCTTTAATATTTTGATTCAAAGGTTTAGATTTTCAAAGTATAAAATAATTTAATTTGCGTGTGAACAAGGGTCCTCAAGATCATGGTAAATTTTGAAGGTGTGTGAAAAAATGCAAAAAGAAAAAAACTTATTATAAATTTTTATCAGTCTTTATATTTCTGTATGATCACAGATAAGCCTTTAATTTGTCATGGAACTAATGTTTATAAATTGAAAAAAAACATATAAATTTTTGAAATCAAAATGAGATCTTTTTAGAAGTTACTGTTTGTAACCTAACATATCCAAAGGAGCTTCTAATACAATGAAATCTTCTTCAATACTTAGTACATCTTCTTCGTGGATGTCTACTTCTACATAATCTTCCTCTTCTGCCGACTTTTCATCCGATGCCAGTAGTGCATCTTCTATTTGTTGGTCTCTCAGTCGATGCACAAGCTAAAATAAAAATAGCATTAGATTATAACACAGTTAAAAATAATACCTATAAATAATAATATACACAATACATATAATATTAAACATTTAAACAACATATTCTATACACACTATAAAAATAAAACATTAAAAGTTTATTACTTACGATGTAAATCAGTAGCCCACTATAACTACAACGGGTGTAAAAACACCGGGTTGCGAGTGTATCTCGGGACCAGCGCGCGCGCACAACCCATTTCCCCGCGCGTTCGAGGGCTCCTGTCGACATATGAGAATACACGAAATCGCAAGGCGCTGCGGTAAAAACGAAAAACGATAGAGACAGAAATTTAAGCCACCCGGGTGTAAAAACACCGTAGTAGCCTTTAAGGGTTAATATCGAGTCATCGAAAAGGAATGTTCGAAGCAGGTATTCAACTGTTGAATATCTCGACTGACTTTGCTTAATAACTGATAACAAATTAAATGTAGGTATAATGTACAATGGATTAGTGCATTATGCTTTGTACAAGTCAATAGGATATTGACTATATTACCTTACCACATATTATATTGTCCAATCGTAAAATTCTTATGAAATTTACCTTTATCTTACATCTATGTATACAACTAAATAAAATTTAAGTGACTGTTTGTACCAATCCGTTTTAGAATAAAGTTAAGAACAACAATAACTCCTTATTATGCTAAGTCTGCCGCCGTCTGACGCGTATTACTAAAATATGTATGTATTATGTATGACTCAAGACAAGTGTCACACATAGTTCACGGCCGAGCCGGCCATGACATTGAGGCAAGTAGTAACCGGACCAATTCACGTTCATGTTAGCCGATATTACTGAGAAAGTGTTGAGTTCCGTACTTTAATTTGCGTGTTTTCACCCACTTCACGAGATGGTAAGAAAATACAAGTCTTTGTTGCCATGGTGAATGACGAAAAACCACATACGGCTGCAAAAAGTCTTCGTGCTTCTCTCAAATCTGGACTTTCTTACTAATCTTACATATAAATGCTATAATAACTCTGTCTGTGTGTATTTAGTTTGATTTGAATGACCATGGTACTAAAGTACCTACAGTTATATGTAAATTTAAAAAATTTAAGTGCTAAAGCTTGCACTAGCTGTTCTAATTTATTTTATTTATTTATTTATTTAATAAAGCTTACCAACTAAATACATATTAGAAATACACTGTTACAAAAAATCAAATATAAGGGGGTTACATTTATATGCATCTAAATTATAGGTATGCACAACATTTAAGTAAAAGAAAAAACATTATTAAACTAAGACTTATATCTAAACTATGGCTAAAGCTAAAGCCTAAACACAAAAACAAAAAAAAAAACCGCCTTCAAAAACCCGACTCACTAAAAATTACAAAATAATATAATACGAACATTAATCTGGGTATGAATTTGATATGTTGTTGAAGGCGGTGCCGTTTATATTTCATGCAGTTTTCCTCAAAAATTTAATTGGCACCGCCTTCAACAACATATCAAATTCATACCCAGATTAATGTTCGTATTATATTATTTTGTAATTTTTAGTGAGTCGGGTTTTTGAAGGCGGTTTTTTTTTTTGTTTACAATTTTTTTCATCCTTTTTAGTGTTACATTTTTTTACACCCTATTAGTTCAGCTCACCTATAATTCTACTGATATTATAACTAGTAGTATCAATATGTACACAGATTTGAAAGAATTATCCCTTTACTCCCAACTATTAAGGAGTTGACCTTCCATCATCAGCTCAGCATCATAACATTATGATTGCCAGAAGCAAATGCCAATATAACTTCAGAAAATATGTAAAACGCGGTACATGTGCCTATAAAATTTGAGGGTTGCCCTCGATTTCTCCTGGATCCCATCATCAGATCCTAGACTGATCAACCTAATAGTTTAGCTCACCTGTAATGCTACTGATATTATAACAAGTAGTCTTAATATGTATACAGTATTGAAATAATTATTCTTTTACTCATAACAACTATTAAGGAGTTGACCTTCCATCATCAGCTCAGCATCATAAAATTATGATAGCCAGAAGCAAATGCCAATATGACTTCAGATAATATGCAAAACGCGGTACATGTCCCTATAAAATTTGAAGGTTGCCCTCGATTTCTCCAGGATCCCATCATCAGATCCAAGACTGGTGAAAATGGGACCACCTCGGAAGTGAACTCTATCCAACCAAAAAAAAATTTTTCAAATCCGTCTATAATTGACGAAAATATCGGTGAACATACATAAAAAAAAAAAAAAAATATTATACATACAGACGAATTGAGAACCTCCTCCTTTTTTTGAAGTCGGTTAAAAACTAAAAATTTTCTTTACAAAAATTATGAATACACTTTTTGAAAAAGGAAATATTATTACAAAAAAAAAAACCGCCTTCAAAAACCCGACTCACTAAAAATTACAAAATAATATAATACGAACATTTATAATCATCTGGGTATGAATTTTATATGTTGTTGAAGGCGGTGCCGTTTATATTTCAAACAGACAAGCACAGAGTGCTTCTTTTTCCTCAAAATTTTGATTGGCACCGCCTTCAAAAACATATAAAATTCATACCCAGATGATTATAAATGTTCGTATTATATTATTTTGTAATTTTTAGTGAGTCGGGTTTTTGAAGGCGGTTTTTTTTTTTGTTTACAATTTTTTTTCATACTTTTTAGTGTTAAATCTTTTGTTACCCTATTAGTTCAGCTCACCTGTAATACTACTGATATTATAACTAGTAGTCTTAATATGTATACAGTATTGAAAGAATTATCCTTTTACTCCAAACAATTAAGGAGTTGACCTTCCATCATCAGCTCAGCATCATAACATTATGATTGCAAGAAGCAATGCCAATATCACTTCAGAAAATATATAAAACCGCGGTACATGTGCCTATAAAATTTAAGGGTTGCCCTCGATTTCTCCTGGATCCCATCATCAGATCCTAGACTGGTCACCCTATTAGTTCAGCTCACCTATAATGCTACTGATATTATAACTAGTAGTCTTAATATGTATACAGTATTGAAAGAATTATCCTTTTACTCCTAAGTATTAAGAAGTTGACCTTCCATCATCAGCTCAGCATCATAAGATTATGATTTCCAGAAGCAAATGCCAATATAACTTCAGATAATATGCAAAACGCGGTACATGTCCCTATAAAATTTGAGGGTTGCCCTCGATTTCTCCTGGATCTCATCATCAGATCCTAGACTGGTTACCCTATTAGTTCAGCTCACCTATAATGCTACTGATATTATAACTAGTAGTCTTAATATGTATACAGTATTGAAAGAATTATCCTTTTACTCCTTTTACTCCTAAGTATTAAGGAGTTGACCTTCCATCATCAGCTCAGCCTCATAAGATTATGATTTCCAGAAGCAAATGCCAATATAACTTCAGATAATATGCAAAACGCGGTACATGTCCCTATAAAATTTGAGGGTTGCCCTCGATTTCTCCTGGATCCCATCATCAGATCCGGGACTGGTGAAAATGGGACCACCTCGGAAGTGAACTGTATTAAACCAGAAAAAAATTTTTTAAATCCGTCTATAATTGACGAAAATATCGGTGAACATACATAAAAAAAAAAAAAAAAAAAAAAAAAAAAAAATTATACATACAGACCAAATGAGAACCTCCTCCTTTTTTTTAAAGCGGTTAAAAATACACATTCAAATATGGAAAAAGACGAATTACCAAAAAGTCATCTTTTATTCGGGCAACAGCGGTGTGTGATTTTACTTGTAGTGGAGTCTTTTTTCTATTAAAAAAATGTATGTTCTCATTTATCATTATTTTAGGTACTTATTCTTACTACGATTTAGTAGGCGTAGTACCTTCCAATTTAATTGTACAAATGTTTAACATTTGTACAGTTAAATTAAACCAAAAAATAAAAATCAACAACATGAAAAACAATACCTATTAGAAAAAAACCGGCCAAGTGCGAGTCGGGCTCGCGCACAAAGGGTTCCGTAGCAGCAAATATAATAAAAATCAACCTATCTCAAAAACTATAAGAGATACTTTGATCAAACCAAAAATCGTTGAAAGAGTTAATTAGCATGCATCACCTCTATTTTTTTTAGAATTTTATACCCCGTAGTTATAAAAATAGAGTGGGGGGGACATACTTTTTACGACATTGAGAGCTGATATCTCAAAACCGTTCACTTTAAGAAAAATGTTTTTTAGAAAACTTTATATCATTTTAAAAGACCTTTCCATTGATACCCCACACGGGTATGTACATCGAAAAAAAATTTCATCCCTCAGTTACATGTATGGGGGCCCCACCCCAATTCTTTTTACTATTTAGTGTCATATTTTTGTAGCGGTACATACAACACATATTCCCATCAAATTTCATCACTGTAGTACTTATAGTTTCCGAGTAAATCGGCTGTGACAGACGGACAGACGGACAGACGGACAGACGGACAGACGGACATGACGAAACTATAAGGGTTCCGTTTTTGCCATTTTGGCTACGGAACCCTAAAAATATCTAACTCGCTACTTTGAAATACCATATTGTAATTTTGAAACATTGAGCAAATAGGAGAAGAACTACCGTAATTGTTTTTCCTCAGCGGTATTGAGAATGGTTTATAATTATGTGGACGTGCTGCTACTCTGGGAACTAAAATATTGACCTGTGAAAGGAGAGACGGACTATCCACCTTGTGATTGAGAAGTTTATACAAGAACATCAAAGAAAGCTGCTCCTTACGTTGCCTTAGTGTGAGCATGTTAAAGTGGTCTAAGTGTTCAGAATAACCTCTACCTTTGTAGTAGCTACCATCAATATAAGATAGTCTTTTTATGAATTTTTTCTGGATCTTTTCAATTCGTTGAATATTGTTCTGGTAAAATGGGTACCAAATGTAACCACAATAGTCCACACGGCTACGAACTAAGGCAAAGTACAATACTTTCATTGCCAAGACAGATTTAAATTCTTTCGTGTTTCTGAGTATAAACGCCAACAGTCTTAAGCTTTTGCTAATGGTATTATTTATATGGTTAATAAATCTCAATTCTGGATCCAGAACAATCCCCAAATCAGTAACCTGATCTACTCGGTTTAAGACCGTTCCACCAATATGGTAATTACTGGGTAACTTAATACGTTTACGAGAAAACCGCATGTGACTACATTTACTTGCATTCAAGACCATTCCATTTACTCGGCACCATTCAGAAACCCTGTTTATATCCTCTTGGAGTTTTATAATATCATTATTGTTTCGCACCTCTTTGAACATTTTTAAATCATCCGCGTAGAGTACGAATTCCGAATTAATAATACAATGCTTCACATCGTCAATAAACATAACAAATAGAATCGGACCAAGGTGCGAACCCTGAGGAACTCCGGAGGAGGATGAATTTCCTTAGATACGAATCCATTCACAACAACTCGCTGTGTGCGTTCACTAAGGTATGATCGAAACCAATTCAGTAGTGACCCATGAATGCCAAAGAGTGTATGGAGCTTATGTATTAACAAATCATGATCTACTTTATCAAAAGCTTTACTAAAGTCTGTATATATTGTGTCCACCTCTCCACCTGAACTCATAGTCGTTATGACTCCATCAATGAATGTCAAAAGATTGGTTGCAGTAGAACGGTGTTTTAAAAATCCATGCTGTTGATTTGACAGTGTTTGTTTAATGTGCCAAGATAGATGTGGGCATATCAAGGATTCAAAAACCTTAGCAAGGGCAGGGAGGATACTAATGGGTCTGTAATTATTAGCATTGCTTTTGTCGCCTGATTTATATATTGGTGAAATAAGAGCGTCTTTCCACAATTTAGGAAAGCGACCCTCTAAGAGAGAACGATTAAAAATTTTATGCAATGGTAAAGTTAAGTTAACAGCACAGTTTTTAATGAAGATTGGATGAATACCATCACTTCCAGAACCCTTACTGGGGTCCAGCGCTTTTAACGTGTTTTCTATTGAATCATGTGATACATATAATTGACCCAGTGAAAGAGTACAATGGGATGCGATGTCGTTTGTTAAAATAGTTTTACCGGCTATTTCATAGGCTAACGAGAAATTATCCGCAAAAAGATCGGTAATGCTATCACCGTCTCTTGCGAACCTGTCACCCAAATTCACAATGGCTGGTATATTACTTTTGACTTTCCGTTTACTTTTAATATAACTCCAGAAGTATTTAGGGTTCTTAACGACACTGCTCGCAACTCTTTCTAAATAAATTTTGTAACATTTTTTATCAAGATAGAAGTTCGATCCTTCAAAATAATATAATCCAATTCATCCAGCCCATTCTTAAACCTTTTATATTTTTGACGAGCTTTTTCTTTTTCACGCAACAAATGAATAAGATTTCTGGAATACCATATTGATAGTTTTTCTATCTAGACACGCGGGAGCGTGTCAAGCCAAGTTCAAGAAACAGAACTGGCGAGCCGCACCGTGTGTAATATTACACGAACCATTTGGAACCACTTTTGAACCCCTCATAAATCAAAAACTATTTCACATAAACGTATAAAATTTGGCTCATATATTGTGACTTGCGAGATAAATATGTGTTCTAAATTTCATAAGCTTATCTCAAACAGTTATTTAGATATTAATGTCCAAAAATCCTCATTTTTATCATTGACTGACTGACAGATCAAAATTCTAACCCAGTTCCAAATGACCTAAAGAGTTAAAATTTGGTATGCAGATAGGTAATTACATGAATACAAAGGAAAAAATAAAAAACTGGCAATTTTTTAATAATTAGGTTTTTTTTTTAATTTTTTTTTATAAGAGGCTAACAAGATGACCTCACTCCACCTGATGGTAAGCGGTAGTGAGATCCACATATGAGGTCGACAGGCACAATAGACCATGTTGAGCCTGTCGCACTCACCCTGAAAGCCGTGAAAAAGGAGACCACTGCTGCGGTTAGGTTCTATTATGAACGCTTAACATAAATACCTAATTAGTGCCTAATCACGCCTATATACCGGGGAAGGCAGTGCACTAAGTATATATTTAGGTATACATACTTACTTATTTACTATTAAGAGTAGGTACTTATAGTCGGTTTTCATATTTATTACTTAGGGTTATACCCCGTAAACGTAGGAAAATACAGTAACTGATTCAATTGTTTTATATTTATAAAGTCTAGTTTTAGTTTTGAATTTGTCCTTTTCAAAGGACCTACGGCGTTACGATGATATATACTTTTCTACAAAAAGTAATGATATCCAATCAAAAACATAAATGTGAAATGAGAGCCAAGTTCAATATTATGATAATTGCCTTGGTTGTTGACTTCAACGACAAAAGAAGTGAGATCTAAATGGGTGCCAAGTTCAATGGTCAACCCTGAAATTTATTTATAAGTAACACTATAACATACCTATCATATCTTCTTATAACATAAGATAATGTATGGTGGTAGCCTATGAAGGTCTGTCTTGGCTAGTTTTCTTTAGTTAGTTAGTTAGTAGTCTAGTTAGTTGTCTTGGTTAGTTTGGTATTTGTCGGTATTTATTTTATAATTCCGAAAATTTGGATTGTTGGTAGAAACTACGACGAAGAGCGAACATAATAGGTTTATAGAAACTAGCCAAGACAGACCTTCATAGGTTACCACCATACATTATCTTATGTTATAAGAAGATATGATAGGTATGTTATAGTGTTACTTATAAATAAATTTCAGGGTTGACCATTGAACTTGGCACCCATTTAGATCTCACTTCTTTTGTCGTTGAAGTCAACAACCAAGGCAATTATCATAATATTGAACTTGGCTCTCATTTCACATTTATGTTTTTGATTGGATTAAATTTACGTAATGGCACATTTTCAGAAATTATTCTATTAAGAATCGTGTAAAATTTGATACAACGTCATCTATCGTCGAGGATGATTCAAACTCAAGAGTCCCAATCAACTTCACTTAAGCGGTTCCGTATTATCTAGACACGCGGTAGCGTGTCAAGCCAAGGTTCAAGAAACAGAACTGGCGAGCCGCACCGTGTGTAATATTACACGAACCATTTGGAAGCACTTTTGAACCCCTCTTAAATCAAAAACTATTTCACATAAACGTATCAAATTTGGCTCATATATTGTGACTTGCGAGATAAATATGTGTTCTAAATTTCATAAGCTTATCTCAAACAGTTATTTAGATATTAATGTCCAAAAATCCTCATTTTTATCATTGACTGACTGACAGATCAAAATTCTAACCCAGTTCCAAATGACCTAGAGAGTTAAAATTTGGTATGCAGATAGGTAATTACATGAATACAAAGGAAAAAATAAAAAACTGGCAATTTTTTAATAATTAGGTTAGGTTCTATTATGAACGCTTAACATAAATATCTAATTAGTGCCTAATAACGCCTATATACCGGGGAAGGCAGAGCACTAAGTATATATTTAGGTATACTTACTTATTTGCAGTTAAGAGTAGGTACTTGTAGTCGGTTTTCATATTTATTACTTAGGGTAGGTTCCAACATACAGTCTAGTTGTAGTTTTGTATTTGTCCTTTGCAAAGGACCCACATCGTTACGATGATATATACTTTTCTACAAAAGTAATGATATCCAATCAAAAACATAAATGTGAAATGAGAGCCAAGTTCAATATTGCCTTGGTTGTTGACATCAGCGACAAAAGAAGTGAGATCTAAAAAGGGTGCCAAGTTCAATGGTCAACCCAGAAATTTATTTATAAGTAACACTATAACATACCTATCATATCTTCTTATAACATAAGACAATGTATGGTGGTAGCCTATGAAGGTCTGTCTTGGCTAGTTTTCATTTATAAATTATACCCGTCGCAAGTTCTAAGCCTACAAGTATTTGTCGGTTTGGTAGAAATGTTGGTAGAAACTAGCAAGCGAACATAATAATACGTTGGTAGGTTTATGGAAACAAGCCAAGACAGACCTTCATAGGCTACCACCATACATTATCTTATGTTATAAGAAGATATGATAGGTATGTTATAGGGTTACTTATAAATAAATTTCAGGGTTGACCATTGAACTTGGCACCCTTTTAGATCTCACTTCTTTTGTCGCTGACGTCAACATCCACGGCAATACTGGACTTGGCTCTCATTTCACATTTATGTTTTTGATTGGATATCGTAATCGGCCAGAAAGAAATTGTACCTGGGTGTAAATTTTGGCGTCAACATTTTAGTCATGTGAAGAGAAAGAAACACTTGCAAAGGAGGGTGATATAGGTCAATTCGAGATAAAACGCTTTGTGACTCCTGAACACTAATTCCACAGCTGAAATTGCTTAATACCAAATCAAGTATCTTCCGCTGATGATTTAGAACGTGATTATACTGATTTAAACCATGAGCAGACAAAAAATCAACCAGATTATAAGCGGCAGCGCCGTAATTGCAAGGTTTTAGGGAAGTATCTGAGGTAGATGGAGACCAGTTTATATCGGGTAGGTTGAAATCACCAAACAAAAATACATCACCCTGAAGAGTATTTAAAGCATGACTACTTTTGTCTAAAAAATGTTCCAGATGGTCACGATTAAGAGAAGATGGCAGGTAAACACAACAAATATGCAATTTTGCATTGCCTAAAATTAAAGTTAACCATAAGTCCTCACAACAACTTTCAAAAGCAGAAATTCTATATGCTTGTTTAGATTTTTTAATGGCAACAAGTACTTCTCCACCATTAGAAGCCATTCCGAAGGTGTTTGATGATCTATCTCTCCTGAACACTTGATAACGGTTGTCAAAGATTTCACTGTCATATACACCCTCATTAAGCTAATATTTAGAAAAAAATTGTAAACAAAAAAAAAAACCGCCTTCAAAAACCCGACTCACTAAAAATTACAAAATAATATAAAACAAACATTTATAATCATCTGGGTACGAATTTGATATGTTGTAGAAGGCGGTGCCGTTTATATTTCCAACAGACAAGCACAGAGTGCTTCTTTTTCCTCAAAATTTTGATTGGCACCGCCTTCAAAAACATATAAAATTCATACCCAGATGATTATAAATGTTCGTATTATATTATTTTGTAATTTTTAGTGAGTCGGGTTTTTGAAGGCGGTTTTTTTTTGTTCACAATTTTTTTCATACTTTTTAGTGTTAAATTTTTTGTTACCCTATTAGTTCAGCTCACCTGTAATACTACTAATATTATAACTAGTAGTCTTAATATGTATACAGTATTGAAAGAATTATCCTTTTACTCCAAACAATTAAGGAGTTGACCTTCCATCATCAGCTCAGCATCATAACATTATGATTGCAAGAAGCAATGCCAATATCACTTCAGAAAATATATTTAAAACGCGGTACATGTGCCTATAAAATTTGAGGGTTGCCCTCGATTTCTCCTGGATCCCATCATCAGATCCTAGACTGGTCACCCTATTAGTTCAGCTCACCTATAATGCTACTGATATTATAACTAGTAGTCTTAATATGTATACAGTATTGAAAGAATTATCCTTTTACTCCTAAGTATTAAGAAGTTGACCTTCCATCATCAGCTCAGCATCATAAGATTATGATTTCCAGAAGCAAATGCCAATATAATTTCAGATAATATGCAAAACGCGGTACATGTCCCTATAAAATTTGAGGGTTGCCCTCGATTTCTCCTGGATCCCATCATCAGATCCTAGACTGGTCACCCTATTAGTTCAGCTCACCTATAATGCTACTGATATTATAACTAGTAGTCTTAATATGTATACAGTATTGAAAGAATTATCCTTTTTAACCGACTTCAAAAAAAGGAGGAGGTTCTCAATTCGTCTGTATGTATAATATTTTTTTTTTTATGTATGTTCACCGATATTTCCGTCAATTATAGACGGATTTCAAAAATTTTTTTTTGTTAGATAGAGTTCACTTCCGAGGTGGTCCCATTTTCACCAGTCTCGGATCTGATGATGGGATCCTGGAGAAATCGAGGGCAACCTTCAAATTTTATAGGGACATGTACCGCGTTTTGCATATTATCTGAAGTCATATTGGCATTTGCTTCTGGCAATCATAATCTTATGATGCTGAGCTGATGATGGAAGGTCAACTCCTTAGTAGTTATGAGTAAAAGAATAATTATTTCAATACTGTATACATATTGAGACTAACTAGTTATAATATCAGTAGCATTACAGGTGAGCTAAACTATTAGGTGGACCAGTCTAGGATCAGATGATGGGATCCAGGAGTAATCGAGGGCAACCCTCAAATTTTATAGGCACATGTACCGCGTTTTACATATTTTCTGAAGTTATATTGGCATTTGCTTCTGGCAATCATAATGTTATGATGCTGAGCTGATGATGGAAGGTCAACTCCTTAATAGTTGGGAGTAAAGGGATAATTCTTTCAAATCTGTGTACATATTGATACTACTAGTTATAATATCAGTAGAATTATAGGTGAGCTGAACTTATAGGGTGTAAAAAAATGTAACACTAAAAATGATGAAAAAAAATTGTATACAAAAAAAAACCGCCTTCAAAAACCCGACTCACTAAAAATTACAAAATAATATAACACGAACATTAATCTGGGTATGAATTTGATTTGTTGTTGAAGGCGGTGCCAATTAAATTTTTGAGGAAAGCTGCATGAAATATAAACGGCACCGCCTTCAACAACATATCAAATTCATACCCAGATTAATGTTCGTATTATATTATTTTGTAATTTTTAGTGAGTCGGGTTTTTGAAGGCGGTTTTTTTTTTGTTTACAATTTTACTCCTAAGTATTAAGGAGTTGACCTTCCATCATCAGCTCAGCATCATAAGATTATGATTTCCAGAAGCAAATGCCAATATAACTTCAGATAATATGCAAAACGCGGTACATGTCCCTATAAAATTTGAGGGTTGCCCTCGATTTCTCCTGGATCCCATCATCAGATCCGGGACTGGTGAAAATGGGACCACCTCGGAAGTAAACTGTATCCAACCAAAAAAAATTTTTGAAATCCGTTTATAATTGACGAAAATATCGGTGAACATACATAAAAAAAAAAAAAAAAAAAAAAAATATATTATACATACAGACGAATTGAGAACCTCCTCCTTTTTTTGAAGTCGGTTAAAAATGAAAAAATCAACTGGCTCACCGCGGCCCGGGGATTCGAACACCCGTCGTTCTAGGAATCGCGCTCAGGCGTGCATTACCATCACACCTGACCACCAGCTATTAATTTAAGTTCAGATTTGGAAAAGTAGCATACATATTTGCTTTCGCGGGGCTACTTTACAACTGATTACGCTGTAGAGAGTTATATTCTCGGGTAAGAAACGAAATCACGCGAACGGATTTCCGGTTGGAAAGCAAATACATAAGTTGTTAAAACTCAAAATCATTTTCCAATAATCATGAAGCCTTAAAGGTCAAGATTTCTTGCTACCAATCCGCGTACATAAAAAAAAAACATAACCAAACGGTCTGCTTGGCCCAAAACGAATCAGTTCACTTGCCGAAAATAACCGCCAGTAAAAAAAAAAAACCGGCCAAGTGCGAGTCGGGCTCGCGCACAAAGGGTTCCGTAGCAGCAAATATAATAAAAATCAACCTATCTCAAAAACTATAAGAGATACTTTGGTCAAACCAAAAATCGTTGAAAGAGTTAATTAGCATGCATCACCTCTATTTGTCTTAGAATTTTATACCCCGTAGCTATAAAAATAGAGGGGGGGGACATACTTTTACGACTTTGAGAGCTGATATCTCAAAAACCGTTCACTTTAAGAAAAATGTTTTTAGAAAACTTTATATCATTTTAAAAGACCTTTCCATTGATACCCCACACGGGTATGTACATCGAAAAAAAAATTTCATCCCTCAGTTACATGTATGGGGGCCCCACCCCAATTCTTTTTACTATTTAGTGTCATATTTTGTAGCGGTTCATACAACACATATTCCCATCAAATTTCATCACTGTAGTACTTATAGTTTCCGAGTAAATCGGCTGTGACAGACGGACAGACGGACAGACGGACAGACGGACAGACGGACATGACGAAACTATAAGGGTTCCGTTTTGCCATTTTGGCTACGGAACCCTAAAAAACTGAAAAAAAAATATGGCAGCCATGTTTTTCGAACGCCGAATTTCGTATTCGTAGCGAACGTTGAGCGCGTAACGGCTAGCGGCATGAGACCATATTTATATTTAAATCCTAATATGGCGGTGACCTTGTGCTTGATAGAATGTGGGGCCGCCGCGCGATTCTCTTGTTAATGATAACAGTTTTTAGCTAGCAGCAGCGTTGTTCTGTTTGGAGATATTAATTTGATTTTTATTTTTTAGCTAGGTGTTTTGCTTTTCCTGTTTCGAACGGGATGCTTAGCTATTCCATTTTAAGCGTGTTTACTAATTACATACTTGATACTTGTCTTGTAATTTATAACGGTTTTCCTTTTTTACCGGAACCAAAACAATTTTGGATCATCTTAACTAATTAAGTTAATTATGGTGATGAAATAAATGTCACCTTCTAATGAACTATAATCGTCGATGGCTGAGTGGTTAAGGTTGTTGCTTGCCATGCGAGAGGTCGCCAGTTCAAACCCCACCACGTACCACTGTGTTTTCAATTTAGAATTTTTTTGTACGATTATGCGACGCTTTGACGGTGAAGGAAAACAGAGAGGAAACCTGCAGACCTACGAAGAAATTCTAAGTTTGTGTACTCCACTAACCTGCACTTGGCTAGCGTGGTTGACTCGCGGCCTGATCGCCCTAGTTAGTTTAGGGTAGGCCCGTGCCCAGCAGTGGGAGCGTATATGGGCTGATGATGATGAAAAATGTTATTTAATAAACATAGCTAAAGACCATTACCTACACTAACGCCTCTACCGGCTAATTCGTACACCGGCACGGGCATTACATGACATAGGGCGTAGACAGTGCGAGATGCAACATAAATTATCTATTATAGATGTGAAGGCCTGTATATATAGACAATGCGCCTATAGCAGTGTTGTTTCCAAACTCTGCCATGTGGAGCGAGAAGGTCATCGCTCGCTAAAAGAGCCGGTGAGTTACGCGTTAGTAATTAGTGTGATATGGCTTGCACGTTGAGATAAATATTAAGTTTTTTTTGACGTGAAACGTTTTTAAAATCGCCCCGAAACATATGGGTACCAGGTTTACAAAAAGGTCTATCCCAACAAAAACATCCTGTAAAAACACTAGCCAAGTCTCGATAGAGCAGCTTGCTCATCTCTAAAAAGTAATGAAATCTAGACAAAATCGTGCCAAGCCTAAGGTTCCTTACTGCGATTTCTTCATTATTATAGTTAGTGTTGTGTGACCTGGCCGTTGAAGGGAACACAAGGGTATATAAAATCTTTAGTGGTCCTTTTTTTACTAGCTTCCGGCCGCGACTTCGTCCGCGTAGAGACGTTTAACGGGTAAAACATTACTTCTTTATAGCGCAGTCGGTTAAAAAGTAGCCTATATATTTCCTAGGCTCTGGACTATATCTTCTGGTTCAGTACTCTATGCGTGAAAGCGTAACAGACAGACAGACAGAGTTACTTTCGGATTTATAATATTAGTAAGGATTAGCAAGAAATACCCACAAATAACAGGTTTATTCGCTTCGGAGTCGTTTCAAACGGCCGCATTTCTTGTATGCAAATGTTGTTTAGCATAAAAACTAGTTCCAATCAGAATCACTATTGTGGTTCTAACAAAAAGTCGGCCTGCGCCCAGCTGTCGTCCTAATAAGGCTAAATTGATAATAATAGCAGTAGTGTACGAATAATAATGTAACTTTGAATTTTATATTATTTTAGTGTGTAAACGCATAGATTTTAAGCTATTGCATAGCTTCTATCGCGGGCTTTGAGCGCGGCGACCGAACCAAGAAATTCCGTAACGAAAAAAACCTCACAATCGTCTAACGTCGTTTCAGTTCGGTAGACTTCGGCACGGTGTTTGTGTGCGTGCGGTTAGACGTATTGTACGACTCTACGAAACTCGCACGAATCGAGACGAGCTGCTCCGAAATCGGACGATGCTATGCAATAGCTATACCGCGGCAGTCCCCGAGTGCCGCACGTCTTTTTTTCCCTAACTTGCTACGATGATGGCTTGGAGTAGTCTTGCCATCATCACAGTACTTGCGGGGGAGCGGATGGCTCTCTCCCCTAATATGAATATTAACTTAGTACACAGGTAGTTTAGCGCGTGAGAATGAACATTTGTTGTAAATATGCGTATCTATACTTTAGTTAGTCTATTTGCTAGTGTTATCTCTCAGTGATAATGTCTGCCGCGCCTTCGTAGACCAATATCTATAACAGAACATAAGTGTTTATAAATATTGTGTCAATTACGTACCATACGTAACATATTTACAACGTGTTCACATCTAGCGATTTTTGGGCGATTTCGATTATCGACCCGTAGAAACATGCGTGCGATTCAGACCCGAGACATTTTTTTGATAGACATTGGTGTTTGTACTGTGCAAAGCATAGTTTGATCATCATCAGCCAATATACGTCCTTATTGCTGGGGCACGGGCCTACCTAGGACGTGGAACTAAACTAGGACGATCAGGCCGTAGTCAACTACGCTGCCAAGTGCGGGTTGGTCGACTACACAACCTTAGAATTTATTTTTAGGTGTGCAGGTTTTCTCACGATGTTTTCGTTCACCGTTAAAACGTCGAATAATCAATTGTACGTCTGAATTTGAAATTTGAAAACATATTGGTACGTGACGGGGTTTGAACTGGCGACCTCTCGCATGGCAGGCAAGAACCTTACCAACCATTGCAAAATGTATAGCCATATCTTCAGCGAATTACTTTTTAAAATTGTTTCATGGCCTTGGCGTAACGACCATACAGCCAAATCTTACGCGCATGTTTTCCCTCCAAAGTCCAAGTTACGTAGAGACTTGCCAACTCAACAACTTACAGGTCACTCTTTGTAAAAGCGTGCGAACTAGGCCCCTGTCGTATTGTGTTTATGTGAACGACGTAAACATACGTCTCTATAGAGGTGTTACATGTATTTTGATGTCTTTTTCATTTGTTTAAGCCAAGGCAGACTCAAGAGAAGTAACGAGGATGAAAATAGTAATTTAAAGCCTACTTTCGATTAAAAAGTAGCCTATCCTTTCTCAGTCTCGAGGTTATATGTGGGTTATATGATCATCATATCGTGGGGGGATAGCTACAATAGGACACTATTGTCATCCCTACTAAAGTATCGTAACTACTTTTTAATTAAAGTAACATTTATCGATATTCACCTAAATCTGATTCGCCTTTCATTCATCCTCTCAACATCACCAAACCATCTTAGCATACTCTTCTAAATCGTAGTCACTACATCTTATTTCACACCACCGACAAATTCACAATAGCTAGTAATTAAAAAAATGCAAACCTGAATAGTATACTTGAAGGTAAACATGACCTCATATTTGTTCAAGTAAAGGATAAATTGCTGATAATTACGTCATACAAGGACGTCATTCCTGATAGTTTCAATAGAAATATGTGATCACTATGTTGTTGTGGCGCGAAGTGCAGGTAACGTATTTTGTCAAGGATATTTCGTGACTGTAAATGAATACATTAAATTATATGTTTTGTTTTTATAGCAAATTGAATAGACTGATCTATAGATAGTAATAAATTAATGTCGATTTGCCTTGTTAACGTGCTTGGTAAAAGATTAAAAAATATCTAGCCAGCTTAATAGTCGCGTTCGAATGGTTTTAATAGTTTTATACTCAAAATTGGTCCAGCCTTTTCGGAGATAACTGGTAATTAAGTGACAGACAGACAGATAGTCAAAAAAAATTTAATAATTAATTACAAACAGTCTTTTTGCAACTCGCATTTTCTTTAGTTGTATGAATTATTTTACCGAAACGATGAAAAAAAACATCGTGATGAAAACTGTACAGCTGTGAAGAAATTCTCTGAATTTGAGAAGTCGACCAACCCGCATTTGACAAGGAAGGTCATTCTACACTCAAACCCTTTACATTATAAAATCAACATTGCAATCTCACATAACTAAATAGAATACGCAGACACGGAAGAACCGCAAATACACCTCTAATGATGATTATTATCTATGCGCATTGCATTCCATTAGTCATAGACAAATCGGTCAAGCGTGAGCGGCGCCGCCACGCGCGACGTAGCGGTACATCGTAATTAGCTAATAATTAAGTGTTCATTACGCAATGGCTGTGTTTAATACGGGTTGTCCACAGCTGGGCAATTTTTTTAAATAAAAAATTTATAGAGCGTCGATGGCCGAGTGGTTTAGGCCGTTGTTTGCCTTACGAGAGGTCGCCATTTCAATCTCCGCCACGTACCACTGTGTTTTTCAAATTTGAAATTCATATGTACGATTATTCGACGCTTTAACGGTGAAGCAAAACATCATAAGGAAACCTGCACAACTACAAAGAAATTCTCAGGTTGTGTAGTCGACCAACCCGCACTTGGCCAGCGTGGTTGACTGAGGCCTTATCGCCTTAATTTAGGGTAGGCCCGTGCCCCAGCAGTGGTGAAGTATATGGGCCAAAGATGAAGATGAGATGATTTCGCGTATTGCACATTGCAAGTAACAGTACTGCTAATTGCCGGCGCGTTATATGTAGGTATGTAGTCCTTTATCTACTGAAAGGTGTTCAATGAAATTTGGTATAGATATAGTCATCATCATCATCATCATCAGCCTACCCTAAACTAGGGCGATAAGGCCTTATTCAACCGCGCTGGCCAAGTGCGGGTTGGTTGACTACACAACCTAAGAATTTCTTCGTGGGTGCACACCTTACGATGTTTTCCTTCACCGTTAAATCGTCGAATAAATCGTACATATGAATTTATAATTTGAAAAACACAATGATACGTGGCGGGGTTTGATCTGGCGACTCTCGCATGGCAAGCAGCGACCTTTACCACTCGGCCACAGACGCTTTTTATATTGACAGATTTTTTTTTCTTCCTTACGGACTTCCGATGATGGCTTGGGTGGCTCTCACCCCTAATCAGATATTATAGTACCATCTCATAATCATAATCCTAAGGACATATGCTGTCACAGCCCTACATGTAACAGTATAATGGTTAGGCGCCCTGCGCACGCGCGCCACGCGCGTTCAGTAATGCATAGTGCAGTGATTAGCTGACTAATGACCCTTGCGTCTGGTACTATATGTGTACTAGCTAGGTTTGCGACTTTGTATGATATTTTACTTTGAAACCTATAAAGATAAATGATTTTACGTTAACCTTGTCGCAACATAGATGTTCTATGTTAGTTTACTAGCAGTAGGCGGGTTTAAGTCTTTTGTAAAAGAAAGAAATAAATAAAGAAAAAACATTTAGTGACCACGACATAGAAATTACAATTACAATGTAACATAAATACACAAGACACAAAATCTCAAACAATGAAATAACACACATAGGTTAGGATTATAAAGTGGTCAACGAGGTACCATTTTCCTTCCCCCGTCATATATCCTTGCTACTCGTGGGAACGCAATAACCTTGTTAAAACAATGCACAAGGCAGAATGGCGGCGACGTGGTCCACAACCCGTCACGTCACGTTTCCCACAGAGGTGAAAAGTGGATCGCTAGAAGTGATCTCTGGCTACCCCTCTGGGAAAAAAGCGTGATAGTATGTATGTATGTATGTATGTATGTATGTATGTATGTATGTATGTCAACGAGGTACGGGCCTCAGCATATGCCACATTAGCCCTTAGCATTGTTGCCATTAGCATTGTAATAGTTTTAAAAAACACAGAATTTTTATTTTTTTGAAATGTGCTAAATGAGCCCTTTCTTTTGGCATGCAACACGGTACCTTATGATGACTTTTTTAAAAAGTTGACTACTTAATGTCCTCTAGAGGGCGCCACAAGAATATTTTTGTGATTTTACATAGCCTGTGACCAGCGGACGACCGAGACGCTTCTAATGATACCTCATTTGTTAAATTACGATAAGTAGTTTAGAAGTTATTCTAGCTGTGCCAGCGACTTCGTTCGCGTTTCTCCCGTTTTTTACACATTTTCCATTGTATCTTTGCTCCTATTGGTCGCAGCGTAATGTTATATAGCCTAAAGCCTTCCTCGATAAATGGTCTATACAACGCAAAATAATTTTTCAAATCGAACAAACAAACAAACTCTTCAGCTTTATAATGTTAGTATAGATGAGGGAACTGATGAACATACATACATACAAATAGGTCAAAATCATAACCCTCCTATTCGCTTTGCCGTAGTCGGGTAATAAATACAATAGGGTCCCTTACAAAGTACACATTTCTGGTACACTTACGTTGTACGTTTGACAGCTGTCAATTCTAGGCTGTCTGACAGCCGTCATCTTTGCATACGGAGCGTTAAATGCGCGGGCGCAGCTTTCGCTATTCCCATATTCAGACGGCGTGATTACTTTTACTTGGCGAGTTAGTATTCTCGAGCGAATCCGTGCGTCGTGACTAGTATGCACACACGATCGAATTATGGCGTTTAACATACTTTCGACGTACGTTTAAGGTATGGTGTATGGGAAAATTTTTGTGGTCTCTTTAACTTTGTTCTGATAATGATCGGTTAAGGTTAATATCATTTAAAAGGACCAGCGCTACTGTAGCGGTACCATGAGTTCAAAAGTTACGGACTCGATATTGCCTACGTAAATATGTCTATGAAAAACTTGTTGAGCGCCCCTGGTGGTTAGGCTAAGAACTAAAATCGGTCGTATGAAAAAAACGACTGGATAAGGTTTTTAACGTACGTAAGTTTTCGATAGCCAACTCATTTTGTATGTATGGATGTGTATGTATGTATGGATGTTTGTTACTCTTTCACGCTCGAACTTCTGAACCGATTTAAATTTGGTATGGGAGATTTTTACGTGTTTGTCGATTTTTACCTGTTCCGTAGCCAAATGGAGAACAACGGAACCCTTATTAATCTATGTGCTGTATATTTGAGAGAATTGAGAGGGATGAGCAAATAGGTATTAGACTTGCATAATTTCTGCTATGACTCAACATATTAGCCTGAACATATGTATGAGACTTGAATAATTATATTAGCCATAGTTAGTGTAGCGCTATAAATAAAATCGAGACGTATAAATATTTATCGGAGTAGACTTTAATTTCCGTCGCTATTTTATTAAACCTTGCATTTTATAGAGTGATAGTAATGAAATAAGTATGGAAATAAAATTAAATGACTTATTGATTAGAAGAATATTGTTAATTGCTTGCTTTTAATAGGAAAGGAAATGCACGAGTTATCCAGTTTAGGGTTGAGAGCCAACGTTAGGGGTGTGAGCCATCCGCTCCCCACAAGCCCGGTGATGATGACAAGGCTCCTCCAAGCCACCATCGTTAGACAGTTAGGAAAAAAAAGTTATCCTGCCTAGTCAGATGATTTATTCAATTGTAAGGTTACTTATTCTAATTACGAGAAAATGTTACTTTCTCTTTTGCTACCAGCTCAGTGGAACAGTGGTTAGTGACCCTGACTGGCGGTTCCAAGAGTCATGTGTTTGATTCCCACTCGGGACAAATATTTGTTAAACGATAATATCGCTTAGGTTAAGAAATAGGGAAAGTATAGTTTCCGAATTTTAATCCATACGTCTGTCCTTCTAATTTATGTACGTTTTTGGTAAATAAACTTTATTTTCTTCGCGATAACCCAATTATTTTACAGTCAAAATATCTGTCACTAGCTATCACACCAAACTTACTTATATATTTGAAATTTAGTACATGTTAAACGACAAACAGTGATACCAACCAAAGATTAGTTAATAGCGAAGTTAAGTGGCGGTGAGAAGTGATCAATGAAGTGACCGGAAGTGCACCGAAGCGAAGCGAGATGCAGCGGCAACTGAGCAACGTCAGCTTCCACTCGTACCAGGAATACCAGCCGGCTAGGAGATATGGTAATTTGAAATAGACATAACTAAAAAAAAATGGTTGCCTGTAAAGTCGGTTTTACGGGCGAAGATTTTACGTGACAACGTCTAATTCTCTAGTGCTGCGCGCGCGGCAGACCGATCATAGTTGAGTGGGAGAGAGACGCAAGGCATTCGGCGGGCCTCTCTCTCGTTCGGTGACTCATCGTAACGTTACCGAGCGTTACACCTTTTTCATAAGTGACTCCCAGCCGCAACCTAATTTAAGACGTTGTCACGTCAAAAAATATTATACATACTGACGAATTGAGAACCTCCTCCTATTTTGAACTTCTAGTTCTAGTAGTACTAGTAGAAGTAGAAGTTCAGTTCTAGTTATTAAGCTATTGCATAGCTTCTATCGCGGGCCTTGAGCGCGGGGACCGAATCCAGAAATTCCGTAACGAAAAAACCTCACGCTCCCCACTCGTCTAACGTCGTTTCAGTTCGGTAGACTTCGGCACGGTGTTTGTGTGCGTGCGGTTAGACGTATTGTACGACTCTACGAAACTCCGAAATCGGACGATGCTATGCAATAGCTATACCGCGGCAGTCCCCGAGTGCCACACGTCTTTTTTAATTTAAAGGACTTACCTTACCTTTCCCCTTTCTTCCCCCAGGACCGCAGTATGAGCCGGGCGGGTACGCGAGCGTGGTGCAGCAGCGTACCAACATGACGCAGCGGGAAGACGCGCTGAAGTTCGAGCAGGGCCGCATCCGAGCCCTGCAGGAGGAGCGGCTGCACATACAGAAGAAGACCTTCACGAAATGGATCAACTCGTTCCTGCAGAAGGTGAGATTAGTTTAGGGGTGAGGGCCGCAAGTAAGGTGATGATGACGAGGCTACTCCAAGCTATCATAGTATGTCACTTAGAATAGGGGTGAGGGCCATCCGCTCCCCGCGAGTCCGGTGATGATGACAAGGCTACTCGTAGCCATCATTGTACGGCAGTGGATCAACTCGTTCCTGCAGAAGGTACGAAAGTGCCAGTAGTTAAGCTAGCCTAGGAAGGGCCCTGGATCAAAATTAGTTAGCCCCCCCCACTCTTAGTTTCTTTGGGGGCCCAAAGTAGACAGCATTAAAATAGCTTGCACCTTAAGGGCGTCTGTAGCCCCGAGGCCCCGTATGTTTGATGCGGCTGAAACGGCGCTAGCTACGTCCTTGATGAGTGCAAATTAGGAGGTGCACTAATGTGCAATAGCGTGATTACAACAGAGAGACATAAGAATATTAGAGTGCACTGGTGCACTAATAAGTGCAAAGAATACTTTCATTATGAAGCATGAAATTGAAAAAACATCCTTAGTCTAACTGCTCCTGTCTCTGTGTTACGCAATAACGCCTAAACTACGGAACCGATTTAAATAAAATTTGGTACAGATATAGTTTAGAGTCTGAGAAGGAACATAGGCTACTTTCCAACCGACTTCGCTATAAGTTAATAATGTTTTGCGTGATTTACTTAATAATATACGCGGATAAATAATACAATATGCCGATCAGTGGCTGAAAGAAGTCGCTAGAATTTTTGAAGCTATAGTTTAAGGTCATATCTTACCAAAAATATCCTGTAAAAAACTAGCCAAGTCTCGATGGAGCAGCTTGCTCATCTCTAAAAAGTATTGAAATCTAGACAAAATCGTGCCAAGCCTAAGGTTCCTTACTGCAATTTCTTCATTATTATAGTTAGTGTTGTGTGACTTGGCCACTGAAGGGAACACAAGGGTACAGAAGCAGTATGACCTTCGCATTCCATTTTGTTTGAACATATTGAAAAACACTTGCAAACTTACTATAGTAAATATTTGTAGTACTAGGGATGACGTCATTGGTGTGGCATCGGCGCTTACGCATCCGGTACCTACTTTTTGTTCGCGGAATTATTACTCCTCATAGTTCCTTGAAATCGTAGCCGTTTTATGTAACCAATGTCCCATATTAAGCTTTCGCGCTCCATTACACTAAATATTAGTCTTTATGGGTCTACACGGGATATTAGGAGTAGCCTGTTGTGTTCGCTCGCGACCATGATTGGTGTAACCCAGTCGAAACGTCGGGCAGTATGTATTTGCTACTCCTAATATCGCGTGTAGACCCATAAAGACTAATATTTAGCATATTAAGGTAGTAGTTAAGTGTGCAAAATAAGATTTGAGAGACAAGGCAAGAGGTTTAGTTCCTCGTTTCTGCCTCGTGCATCCTCCTGTCTCGATTCCTATGCTCGTGCAAATGGCATCTAAGTTAAGTCAGTCAGGCACTAGTTAACAGTCTTGGGTGCTTGTCGACCTCATATGTGGAACTCACGACCGCTTACCGTCAGTCCAGTGTGGTCATCCTGAGTCTTTATAAAAGAAATGTACTTTATTATGTAATAGGCGACCTCAATAGCTTAGTTGTTAACAATGCGGATTGAGGAATTATAATCGCAGTTCGATTCCGCACACGCTAAGTCAAGAATGTAGACATAATTATTTGTGAATTGTAAAAAAAAATGATTGGTTTAACTATCAGAACAGAAGATAAATGGTCAATTTTAAGCTATTGCATAGCTTTTATCGCGGGCTTTGAGCGCGGCGACCGAATCAAGAAATTCCGTAACGAAAAAACCTCACAATCGTCTAACGTCGTTTCAGTTCGGTAGACTTCGGCACGGTGTTTGTGTGCGTGCGGTTAGACGTAGAGTCGTACACTCTACGAAACTCGCACGAATCGAGACGAGCTGCTCCGAAATCGGACGATGCTATGCAATAGCTATACCGCGGCAGTCCCCGAGTGCCACACGTCTTTTTTTATTTTTATAAAAGGCTAACAAGATGACCTCACTCCACCTGATGGTAAGCGGTAGTGAGATCCAAATATGAGTCCAGTATAGATTTCATATCAATCAGCAATATCTTCTTCAAAACTATCATTTAACAAACGTATCTTCATCGTCAATTGCATTGTGCAGTTCCGTGCACATGCGACGGCTGTCGCACTGATAACATGTTTATAATTAGAGTATTACGAATGTTATTGAATGATTGCACTTAATTGCATTTATGCGAGATGGGGATAGGGTTGCTCACTGTACTATTTAGTTATTGTACAACATTTCGGGTTCGTTCGGATGGTTATTTCGGGTCCGTGTACTAAATGCTGTTAAATTAATATACTGGTAAATTGTAGTGGTTGTTTTCCCGTGGCAGAACGATTTGCCTTTGGTAATACTATCGAATCATGGAAATTATTCCTTTAAAAAAAAATTTTTGTTTTTCAAAATAATAATTTTCCAACTCGAAAACGAGAGAAGCTATGGTTATTTTATAAAATGTGACGTAATCAGGTACTGTTTGCCGCATGAAATCGATGCTTAAAGCTAAAGAAGCTAAACGCCCTAAGTAATAAAGCGGTTCGAACGTGTTTTGAGTTTCGGTTAAACCTTTCGTAAAACCGGCATTTATTGATTTTAATAAAAAGAACTGCACACATCTATTGTGCTACTAAGATAGAATCATTTACTTCGGGAAAACACCCACTAAAATTTCACAGTGTGTAGAAAATGTTCGGGATATTTACCGCATTTCACAATTTTATCACTAGATAGTATAAGTAAAGTCGCTTACCGCTGTCTGTCTGATATAGATTCATACACATTTAGTAAATAGTCGTTATTATGTTTTGTTTTTTGTATTCGAATGTTTGTTGGCGTTTAGGGGTGAGAGCCACACGCTCCCTCGCAAGTCCGGTGATGAAGACGAGGCTACTCCAAGCTATCATCGTAAATAAGTTAGGAAAAAAAAGTGCGTTGGCATCCCTAGATGTGGCTGACATCAGAGCGATTGTAGCCATTACAACACATTGAACTCATGAAACTCGTTTGAAGTGACCGCGACGTATGATCTTTATGCTCCGTTTATAGTTTATTGATTAATAAATAATAATTGTTATGCGAGCTACATAGATATGATTGTTTTAATTTGATGCTGATAGGAATATAGATGGTTATGTATTTTATTTGCTCGGATGCGAAGTTGAAATTAATCTGCTTAACGCACAATTTTACTGACACTTCATTACTTACTTTACTTTAAAACAGCAGATTTTAACTTATGAAATCATACGCGAGTTTCTATTTATTAAGTTTAGGTATTAGAACAAGACATAGTTTGTTAACATTGTATGTACATAAGCAGAAACAATACCTTGTATTACTACCTAACAGTAGAGGAAGGCCGAAGAAGACATGGATGGATTGCGTGAGAGATGATATGGGAGTGAAAGTAGTAGACACAGAGCTGACGAATGACAGGCCCGAGAGGAAGAAGTTACATATTGCGCCGACTAGCGGCGGACAATGGCAGGATAATGATTACTATGTAATACAAATATTTTATACTTTTTTCTGTTTCACCATTCATACACAAGGAGACCTCTGTAAGTACAGGTTTTCTTACAATTTTTACAGCTAGCTGTTAATCTATTACGACTAGTCGTAGTAAAGTTGAGGAGTATCAAAGGATTGAATAGCCTTATTTTGCAAAAAGACACCGAAAAGTCAGTAGTACTAATCGATGGCTTTCTAAACACAATCCTCCAATACTACTAGTTTCTAATTGCTAACTGAGTTTGTCATTACATCTAGACACGCGGTAGCGTGTCAAGCCAAGTTCAAGAAACAGAACTGGCGGACCGCACCGTGTGTAATATTACACGAACCATTTGGAACCACTTTTGAACCCCTCATAAATCAAAAACTATTTCACATAAACGTATCAAATTTGGCTCATATATTGTGACTTGCGAGATAAATATGTGTTCTAAATTTCATAAGCTTATCTCAAACAGTTATTTAGATATTAATGTCCAAAAATCCTCATTTTTATCATTGACTGACTGACAGATCAAAATTCTAACCCAGTTCCAAATGACCTAGAGAGTTAAAATTTGGTATGCAGATAGGTAATTACATGAATACAAAGGAAAAAATAAAAAACTGGCAATTTTTAATAATTAGGTTTTTTTTTTTTATTTTATTTTTATAAGAGGCTAACAAGATGACCTCACTCCACCTGAAGGTAAGCGGTAGTGAGATCCACATATGAGGTCGACAGGCACAATAGACCATGTTGAGCCTGTCGCACTCACCCTGAAAGCCGTGAAAAAGGAGACCACTGCTGCGGTTAGGTTCTATTATGAACGCTTAACATAAATACCTAATTAGTGCCTAATCACGCCTATATACCGGGGAAGGCAGAGCACTAAGTATATATTTAGGTATACATACTTACTTATTTCCAATTAAGAGTAGGTACTTATAGTCGGTTCTCATATTTATTTCTTAGGGTTATACCCCGTAAACGTAGGAAAATACAGTAACTGATTCAATTGTTTTATATTTATAAAGTCTAGTTGTAGTTTTGAATTTGTCCTTTTCAAAGGACCTACTGCGTTACGATGATATATACTTTTCTACAAAAAGTAATGATATCCAATCAAAAACATAAATGTGAAATGAGAGCCACGTTCAATATTATGATAATTGCCTTGGTTGTTGACTTCAACGACAAAAGAAGTGAGATCTAAATGGGTGCCAAGTTCAATGGTCAACCCTGAAATTTATTTATAAGTAACACTATAACATACCTATCATATCTTCTTATAACATAAGATAATGTATGGTGGTAGCCTATGAAGGTCTGTCTTGGCTAGTTTTCTTTATTTAGTTAGTTAGTAGTCTAGTAAGTTGTCTTGGTTAGTTTGGTATTTGTCGGTATTTATTTTATAATTCCGAAAATTTGGATTGTTGGTAGAAACTAGCGAGCGAACATAATAATACGTTGGTAGGTTTATAGAAACTAGCCAAGACAGACCTTCATAGGCTACCACCATACATTATCTTATGTTATAAGAAGATATGATAGGTATGTTATAGTGTTACTTATAAATAAATTTCAGGGTTGACCATTGAACTTGGCACCCATTTAGATCTCACTTCTTTTGTCGTTGAAGTCAACAACCAAGGCAATTATCATAATATTGAACGTGGCTCTCATTTCACATTTATGTTTTTGATTGGATCACACTGACACAAATGATGGTTAACGCAGCTTATTTTTGACGGGACATTGACAGACATAACAATATTCACCAATCATGCTGCAGTTGGACCTCACGCCTACGTATTGCCATCTAGTGAATTTCTCATACGCGTTAACGCTCATTGGACAAGACGCGTTCATACGCAGATAAAGTATCAAAATATTGGTAGTCATTTGGTCTAAGGGATCAAATTATTCGCAAAGTACTGCGCGATTGCAGCGCTGCAGCTGTTTAGAAAGCGCCCTAAGGGTTGAGTAGAGATTATGTAGTAAATTTTTGCTAAAAATACATCATAGTATCACGCCTTTTTACCAGAGGCTTAGGCAGAGATCACTTCCTGCCATGTGCTACGGATCTGGCACACCACTTTCGCTTCATCCACTTCCGTGAACCTCTTCATGCACGTCTGTCGATTACGGGTACTTTTGCACACCATCATCTTTAATCTCATTAAATAAATAAAATATCTGGGACATTTCCACACACGGTCATCTGACCCCAAACTAAGCAGAGCTTGTACTATGGGCGTCAGAGACTGACATACATACTTGTACATTTATAAATACATACTTAAATACATAATCACACCCAGACACGGAACAAACATCGATGTTCATCACACAAATATTTGTCCCGAGTGGGAATCGAACCCACGACTCTCGGAACCGCCAGCCAGGGTCACTAACCACTGTTCCACCGAGCCAGTCAATACTTCATTCTGACCTGTATCCTCTCCTTCCAGGCCCGCATGGAGGTGGACGACCTGTTCGTGGACCTCGCGGACGGGCGCCGGCTGCTGAAGCTGCTGGAGATCATCAGCGGCGAGCGCCTGCCGCGGCCCAACACCGGCCGCATGAGGGTGCACAAGATAGAGAATGTGAACAAGAGTCTTAGCTTCCTGCACACTAAGGTGGGTTTTGTTTGGCAGCGCCATCTGTTGGCCGGTAGCGGGAAATAAAGTAGACTCTTGGTTAGTTGTAGCGCCAACTATTGGGTAGAAACAAGAACTAAATTGACTATTTGAAAACATTAGGGGCCGACATACACGTATAGCTTCAAGCGGTCAGGACGGACTGCTTGAATCTGCGACTGCATAGTGAACTACAGATTCTACGTACACGAAACCGCTCGAGCAGTGGTGACTGTTCCGAGCAGTTAGCAGCACGATGAAATCTCAAGCAGTCGCCAGGAATGAGCTGTTGACTATAACTGCAAGAGCTTTCCGTGTATGTTGTACATTGGCTAACTGCTTGAGCGGTCCGTGTGGGGCGGGCCTAAGAAGCGCCTTAGCATCTTGCATACTAAGGTGACTTTCTTTGGTTGTAGAGCCACCTATTAATCAATAGCAGGGACTACATATTTTAGTGTAGCGCCATCTATTGATTAGAAGCAAAAAGTGTGTTAGACTCACGCGCGTGTTAAAGACCGAGAGCGTCACGACCGGATGGCGGGGAGGTGTAACGCCATTTATTGGCTAAAAGCAGCAGGATATGCTTTATGTTTGTGTACCCAAAGAATACTTTATTTGAACGTGTATTACGAATGGTGTACTTTTACTCTGCCCAAAGTCATGAAGTTGGTCCACCAACGGCTCCAAAAGGCTCCAGCCTTCAAAAGGACATTTAGACTGTGGCACGCCTGATTTCTCATCGTTCATGTAGTATTGCCGTCTCACCGAACTATGGGCGTCAGGTAACAGATAGTACACTTGTCATCATCATTAGCCCATATCCGTCCCCACTGCTGGGGCACGGGCCTACCCTGAACAACGACGATCAGGCCTCAGCCGACCACGCTGGCCAAGTGCGGGTTGGTCGACTACACAACCTTAGATTTTTTTCCTAGATGTGCCGGTTTCCTGACGATGATTTCCTTCACCGTTAAAGCGTCGAATGATGGTACATATGAATTTCAAATTTGAAAAACACATTGGTACCTGGCGGGGTTTGAACTGGCGACCTCTCGCATGGCAAGCAACGACCTTAACCACTCGGCCATCGACGCTTGTGTAAAGTACACTTGCCTCTGACTGACTGCCTCGTTGGTCCATTGGTAGCAAGCGCTGCGTTAGGACCGAGAGGTCCCCGGTTCGAATCCGGGGTCGGGCAAAATTTGTGTGAATTTTTCTGTAATGAAATTACTCAGCCCGGAGTCAGGAAGTTGGCGGTTGAACGCCCGTGCCTCGGAAAGCACGTTAAGCCGGTGGTCCTGCGCCCGATCTCTCATCGGTCATGTCGGATTGCCGTCTCACCGAATTATGAGAGTAAGGGAATAGAGAGTGCACTTGTGTTTGCGCGCACACATGTGCACTATAATATGTCCTGCGCACTTGGCTGATCTCAATTGAGATCGGCTGCCATGGCTGAAATCGGTCGGACGCCTCAAAGTACACTTGTGTTTGCACTAAAATATGTCGTTTGCAGTAGCCGGATGGCCGAAATCGGTCACATTAAACACAATACAACACAGCCGATCACAGTCACGCTCTATTAGGCTGACGTAATCCTGAAGGTCGTTCAGATACCACCACTTGTGTTATCACGAACGAGTAATTAGCTGACGATGTGTTTACGTGACAAGAATTTAGATTGGCAATACACTATTTTTAGCTGTTTCTAGAATGATTACGATTTTGGCTGGGTTAGGTTTTGTTTTAGATAGTGTTTATCCTTATTCTAATACTTTTTTTGTTTTATTACTTGCGGCTGCCCACGACTACGTTCGCGTAGAAATGATTTTGTAATATAGCCTATTGTGAAAGTCCAGCCATTTCGGAGATTATCTCAAACATTTTGTTTTTGTTATTGATATTCAATATTTCTTTTGATTTCTACGCATTGGTAAAACTCGTTATTTCGATATTACAAACAAACACTTCAATGTTATTTAGTTGTAGGTATAGATCAACAAAAGTACAAATGAATACTTTCTAAGTTTCTATCTTCCGTATTTAAGCTTATTTGAATTAGTTTAATAAACAAGTCCAGTATTAACCGATAGGTATTCAGGAAACCTACATAGTGCTAATTACCCGTATAAGGATTCCTACACGTAACTCTTAGCGCTTACGTTGTGACCTAAAATGCGATGTCACAGGTCAATTGGGGTCAAATAATGATCAGATCAGTTCGATCATTTCATTGGCCTTCAAATTGGGGAGTTCACATTTCAATTTGTTATAAGCGCCGCGTAACTAACGGAAGGTCCAAATTGTGTACCATATGTTTTATAATGCGTACGCGCATTATAATTATAATAATAAACAATAATAATGTATTTATATTCACAATAAACATTACAATGAACACTATTTTACCGGTCCCCACATTAGGTTAAAGCCTGTCCTGCTGTATTTAATATTTTTTTTTATAAAGCCTTAATAGGATGACCTCACACTAACACATATGAGCCTTACGCCACACATACCTTATTGAATCTGTTGCACTCATCCTGAAGACCTAATTTAAAAACATACTGTAATATTGTTGTGAAACGCGTAAAAATGTTGCGCACATTTCGTATGAAATGTTTTTCTTTCTCACTTTCTTTCCACTGCTCTATCTAAGGCTGCATTTGCTAGTTCCTTGATAGTTGGACCAGATATTTATAAAAAAACAGTCTTCTTAAAGAGAGATCAAATCAACAGCTCCCGTAATCGACGAGCATGCATAAAGAGTTTGATGGATGTGAATAAAGCGAAAGTTGCGTGCCCTCTGGGAAAAATGCGTGATTTTATGTATGTATGTATGTACAGTCTCCTTCAACTTACCGTGTCTCTGTTGCCCAGGTGCGCTTGGAGTCCATCGGAGCTGAAGACATCGTGGACGGCAACCCTCGCCTCATCCTCGGCCTCATATGGACCATCATCCTGCGGTTCCAGATCCAGGAGATCGAGATCGATGTGGTGAGTACAGTTTGAGGGCATTACCGTATTTTCTTCGGCACTAAATATTGGTCTTTATGGGTCTATACGCGTTATTAGGAGTAGCAAATTACATAGCTACTTACTGCCCGACGTTTCAACTGGGTTACACCAATCGTGGTCGCGAGCGAACTGGCGCCGCCCGTCTTCGTCTGCCACAGCGGTTGTGAATTTCTTGATCCACCCCCGAACCAGCACTAATGTCATTTGTACAGCTACCCACATTTGTTTGACACACAACACTCACTCCTAAGGCAGTCGTGCCGTGATCACTTGACAACTGGAGATCTGCGAGATGACGGTAGAGCTTAATGAAAAGATATATGTATTATCTACCGTCTTTCGAAGTCTTTTATTTTGCAATAAAAGTGCCAACATATTGGAGATTCACCATCAAAGCAAGGGCCCCGACATAACTGGCTGATTGGCTCGGTGGGGCTGTGGTTAATGATACTGGCTGGCGGTTCCAAGAGTCATGGGTTCGATTCCCACTTGGGACAAGTTAGTTTAGTTTTTGGGATTAGATGACCGTGTGGAGATGTCTCCCCGATATTTAGTCACCTTACTTAGCTGTCTAATCTTCAACACTTACTCTAACCTCTCCCCCTCCCCCAGGACGAAGAGAACGAGTCCTCAGAGAAGAAGTCGGCGAAGGACGCGCTGCTGCTGTGGTGCCAGCGCAAGACCAGCGGCTACCACGGAGTCCACATCCACAACTTCACCGACTCTTGGCGCTCCGGCCTGGGCTTCAACGCGCTTATACACGCGCACAGGTGAGGGACTTTGCTTTATACTATGTTTTATATATATTCAATTTTATTTGATTCCATTCTATTGCACTATGTTCCATTTCATTCTACTTTGTTCCATTCCATTCCACTTTGTTCCATTCCATTGTACTCTAGTCCATTCCAGTCTGTTCCACTCCAATCCATCATCTATTTCATCATATTTCATTCTATTAAATCTACTCTAGCCGATTCCCTTTCTTAACCTAATTGTGGCTAGCGGTAGTATAAGGTAGGGTCTGGTGCCAGCGCAAGACCAGCGGCTACCACGGAGTCCACATCCACAACTTCACCGACTCCTGGCGCTCCGGGTTGGGTTTCAACGCGCTCATACACGCGCACAGGTTCGTTACGTCATTAACGCCTGTTCATTCATCCTATTCAATTCCATTTAATTACGTTCTATTGCACTCTGTTCCACAGCATTGCACTCTAGTCCATTCCACTTTGTTCCATTCCATTGCATTCTAGTCCATTCCATTCCTCTCTGTTCCATTCCATTACACCATGAACCATTCCATTCTACTCTGTTCCATTCCATTTCACCCTGTTCTATTCCATTCCACTGTGTTCCATTCCATTCCACTGTGTTCCATTCCATTCCACTGTGTTTCATTCCATTCCACCCTATTCCATTCCACTGTGTTCCATTCCATTCCACCCTGTTACATTCCATTCCACTATATTTCATCATATTTCATTCTATTAAATCTACTCTAGCCGATTCCCTTCCTCCATTTCGTGTAGGATGCAATGAAGGATCTCAACCTATATATAATTTTAAACTGTCATGGTTACACACATTAGAAAACTGAAACTGTCCGGGATATTTACCATGTTGTTTTGTTTTAATGAGCTCCCGATATTTCGGCACTGTTGCAAGCGCCATGATCACGGGTGAACTGTTCACTCGTGATCATTAAAACAAAACAACATGGTAAATATCCCATACAGTTACAGTTTTCTAATGATCTCAACCTAATTGTGGGTTGGAGGTAGCGGCTACTCCAGTTTGTGACATTACTAACTTAACCTTTTGGTCCACAGGCCTGACCTGTTCCGTTGGAGCGAAGTCCCAGTTGCAGACCATGTGGAGACACTCAACCATGCGTTCGACGTCGCGCACAAAAACCTGGGCATCCCGCGTCTGCTTGATGCTGAAGGTAAGCGTTTAACCTGTTGGTCCACGGGCTGACATTGCGCGTAGAAGCAAAATCAGTCGCACATTTGTAGAATCTGTCGTCTGCCTCAGACTAAGAAGTCCTGGATTCGTATCTTGGTTAAAAATGTGTAAACTGGATTTTGGTCCGATTTCCCTTAAGCCTCCCAAAAGTCTTAGGTCCCTCCCGAGCCGGGGATTCTCTTAGCTTCGATTCCCATCGGCTTGAAGCATAGATCGCCAGTGATCAGACTCTTCTGGGATTAAAAGTCGGCTTGATATGGGGGATATACGCCTCTTAAGTTTAGAATCGTTGAGAATCTGCCCCTTAAATTTCTGTATCCTACTGTAAGGGAGGGATTGTGTCTTTCTCAACTTACACACGATGATGGCTTGGAGTAGCCTCGTCATCATCACTGGACTAGCGGGCGAGCGGATGTCCCTCACTCCTAAAATACTCTCCAAGGCTTGTGCCGTTCTGCCACTTTTGCTAACCTCTGTAGCAACACCTCTAGTATGTACGAGTATGTGTATATAATACATTGCTTCTTCTGTTCCCAGATGTGGACACGACCCGCCCAGACGAGAAGTCTGTGATGACGTACGTCGCGAGCTACTACCACACGTTCGCTCGCATGAAGAACGAACAGAAGAGCGGGCGCAGGATCGCCAATGTGAGTATAACATAGTATACAAATTGAAGGTAGTGATGTAGAGATGACCCTAGGAACACCGATGTCGCTTAACCAGGCTGCCTGCAGCGTTAAGGACTTAATAGCTTTCCAAATGGTAGGTAGTTTTTTACAAATGTCAATTAAGAGAGAAGATCCTAAAAGTGGAAGATCTTCTTCGGAGCTAGATGCAGTTGGGTTTACCCATTAGGATCAATCTCTGAAAATAATAAGTGTTATATCAGTCTTGGTTTATTAAGATACAACTCATCTTTGAATTAATCCTAATCAGATATCATCGTTTTGTGTGAAAAACTTGAAAATCCGGATGTTTCATTTCTTCATCATTGTCCTGCCCTTGTCCTACGCTAAGTGGATGTTTTATTTGTTTTCCATGATAGGGTAGTTTCCTATTTTTTTATTTTTGTATAGTTGGATGGACCACACAATTGCAAAGGTACTGTTAATAGAATGGTTTGATATTTGGAAAACTCTCAAAGATATTACAGTTTCAATAGCACATCATTTGGGCGAGCTCAAAACGCTTCATACAAATGTCGTAGCGAGCTATGACGTCACCGCTCGATATACTGTATGCATATCGTAAGAACATTGTTCAGCAGCTATATCAAATGTTGCGTTTAAGAATATGTTTTCATAGGGAAAGTTACTACTAATTCTGTTATTTATAAAATGACATAGTATTTGAATTGAATTTTCGCACTTTAGAAATGGACTTTCCCACCTTACTTCAAATGCGTATTATTGTCTCATTTCATGAGAAATTTCAATTTCGATTTCACTGATTTATTGATTTACCTATATGTTACTGTTAATAGTGAAATTTTATGTAAAATCAAACTTAGGAAACTACCCTATTGTGACCAAAAGTCCACATTCTAATCTCCGCCCTCTATTCCTCAGATCATCGGCCAGCTGATGGACTGCGACGCCCGCAAAGCGGAGTACAGCAGGCTGGTCTGCGCGCTCCTCGACTGGATCCGGCTCAAGATACAGGAGCTGAACGACCGCGAGCTGCCCAACTCGCTGGACGGCATCCAGCGGCTGCTGCTCGCCTTCAAGCAGTACCGCACCGTGGAGAAGCCGCCCAAGTGAGTGGTTTACATGTTAGTTCGAGAGGTGGCGGATAGATGGCGCTGTTCACCACTATTCTGTTCTTTCCATTTGTCTACTGTACGGACTTTAAAGGCGTGTAAGGCGCCGAAGAATAAGTAATAATATTTGCATAAGGTAAATGCATTCAAGAGGCATAACAATACAAAAAAACATCTTCTATAAGCCTGTTGAGTTTTGTATATAAACAGAAGTAAATAGTTGGAACCGATAATGATAGGATAAAATTGTTCAAAGCAACTTCTGTGTAGAGCCATCCGCTTCCCCGCAAGTCCGGAGATGATGACAAGGCGACTCCAAACCATCACTGGCATCAGTACAGATATATAGATATTGAAACAATTTTTTATAGACACTTCAACAAGTATCAAAATGAAATACTTGCAACCATCACCTTTGTTCCAGATACAAGGAGCGTTCGGAGATCGAAGCGCTCTTCTTCCACATCAACACGATGCTGAAGAGCCTCGTCGGCGAGACCTGGGCGCCGCTGGAGGGGCAGCTGCCGCAGGACCTGGAGCGGGCCTGGCAGCAGCTCGAGCAGGTGAGATGGTGCAGACTGCTGCAACTATTGCTCGCTACTGTTAAATGATACTGCAGACAACAGCAACTGTTGCCGGCTATTGTAAAATGATGTAGTTACTAAAGACTGCTGCAGCTATTGTTGGCTACTGTCAAATGGTGCAGTTATTTCAGACTGCTGCAGATATTACTGGCTACAGTAGAACGATGCGGTTACTGCAGACTGCAGCTACTATTGCTGGCTACTGTGAAATTATGAAGTAACTGTAGGCTGCAGCGACTGAGGCTGCCTACTGTGAAATGATGCAGTTACTGCAGACTGCTGCAATTATTGCTGGCTACTCTGAATACTGCAGTCTAGTATAAACTGCTGCAGGCTACTGGAGACTAGAATAAACTGCTACAGGCTACTCTAGAGTAGACTACTGTAATATATGCAGTTTATGCAGTTACAGAGATGACCTCGCGCTGTCGATATCGATCAAAATATCAAAAAGTTTCATGGATTAGAAAACTGTATCTGTCCGGGATATTTACCATGTTGTTTTGTTTTAATGAGTTCACCCGTGATCATGGCGCTTGCAACAGTGCCGAAATATCGGGAGCTCATTAAAACAAAACAACATCGTAAATATCCCGGACAGTTACAGTTTTCTAATGTGTGTAACCATGACAGTTTAAAAAAAAAAGTTCAATGGAGTTTTCTTCTTCCATCTCCATCGTCCAACTTTGTAACGTTTCAGGAAATCTTTTTGACTGTATGTTCTGTTTGCAGGCGGAGCACGCGCGCGAGATCGCGCTGCGCACGGAACTGCTGCGGCAGCAGAGGCTGGAACAGCTGAACTACAAGTTCAACACCAAGGTACTACGACATCACAGTATTGGGAAGGTTTATAGGAATAATGCCAAAAAAAGACGTGTGGCACTCGGGGACTGCCGCGGTATAGCTATTGCATAGCATCGTCCGATTTCGGAGCAGCTCGTCTCGATTCGTGCGAGTTTCGTAGAGTCGTACAATACGTCTAACCGCACGCACACAAACACCGTGCCGAAGTCTACCGAACTGAAACGACGTTAGACGATTGTGAGGTTTTTTTCGTTACGGATTTTCTCGGTTCGTTCGCCGCGCTCAAAGCCCGCGATAAAAGCTATGCAATAGCTTAAAAAGTCAATGTGTACAACAGAGTCACCATTATTTTGAACTATTATTACTTACTCCATTTGAGGTAAAAAAAAACAATGAACATTTTCTGCACAAAAACTTACGTTTCTCGCGCTTTCGAGGAGGATATTTTTTTTAATAAAAAAAAAATACTACCAAAGAATTAGTAAACTAAAGGATAGAACTACTAAAGGAAAATCGCAGCAGAACGAGATAAGAGGATTAATAAGTGCGTGCAAATGCCTTTATAAAGAAACGAAATTTGATTTTAACTTTGACTTTGAAAGCTGACATCGCAAGTCCTTAACCAACCTCTGTCTTCCAGTCGGTGCTCCGCAAAGGCTACCTGAAGGAGATGATCCAGGTGCTCTCGGACCCGCGCTACGGCTCCAACCTGGCGCAGGTGGACGCCACCGTCAAGAAGCACGAGGCCATCTCCGCAGACATCCTCGCCAGGTCAGTACCAGGGTCACAGGATCCAGGTGGAAGAGTTGATCCAAGTGAAATGAGTCAGGTGCAAGTAGTCGATCCAGGTGTCACCTGCAAGTCCATCCTGACATCTGCGCCGACATCCTTGCAGTGTCAGTACCAGGGTCACAGGATCCAGGTGGAAGGATATGGTCCAGGTATGGGACCCTCGCTACAGGTCTAACCTGCCACCGTCAAGAAGAACAAAGCCATCTTCGCCGACATTCTCGCTAGGGCAGTACTAGGAGAATCTAGGTGGTTTTAGTTTTAGTTAAAGTAAAACTAAAGTGTGTCAGACGATCTACTGGAATGGAATTTTGTGCCACCTTTATGTCGGGGGCATAACCGCTAATTTTGAACTGCAAATGCGACGCGACAAAATTTAATCAAAAATTCATACATACGGTCAACAGCAGGCCAAGATAATCATTTGTAGTTCAAAATTAGCGGTTATGCCCCCGACATAAAGGTGGCACAAAATTCCAAGCAGATCGTCTGACACCCTTTAGTTGGTACTTACGTAGTTTTAAAAGTTATTTTTTGCTTTTTATAGGTTTTAGCATTTTTAACTTTATGTCATAATAATTGCGTGATTTTTTTGAGTCGGGGGTTTATTTAAATTTTTAATTAAATTTTTTAAAATGTTGGTATGCCTTTGTAACATGTACTTAATCTTAACGTAATTTATTAGGTTCATAAAAAGGCAGAGTATCAATTTATTTCATCTGACCTTCTGCCTACCCCTGGCACACCCATTGTGCAATACAGGATGGTACCAGGAATATAATATTAAGATTTCGTGATTTTCAAAATTCCTATAACACTTTAGTATGTAGGAAGCACTGGCTGTGGAATAATCACATGCCCGGGATTCCCCGCGTTCCAGGTGCCCTAGAATGAGAAGAGTTAAAAACAAGCGGCAAAACCATCGCCGTTGTTAAAATTGTACTTTAATCTTGCAGGACCGAGCGTTTCGAAGACCTCTCAGCCATGGCGGCCGAACTGGTCCGAGAGAAGTACCACGGCGCGGAAGCCGTGTCCAGAACGGAACAGGCCGTGCTCCAGCGCTGGAGGGAGCTGCTGGAGCTGCTGGAGCGGCACAGGAGCTCGCTGGCGCGGCTCGCGCACCTGATGGCGCTGCTGCGGGAGGCGGACACCGTGGGGCAGACGCTGCAGGGCATGCGGGTGAGGGACAGCTGGAGGGAGGCTGGAGGGAGCTGCTGGAGCTGCTGGAGCGGCACAGGAGCTCGCTGGCGCGGCTGGCGCACCTGATGGCGCTGCTGCGGGAGGCGGACACCGTGGGGCAGACGCTGCAGGGCATGCGGGTGAGGGACAGCTGAAGGGAGCTGCTGGAGCTGACAGACGGGGAAGGAAGAAGATTGGTGGAGAGACAGGTGTAGGAGGGAGGCTAGAGGGAGCTGTTGGAGCTGCTGGAACTGCTGGAGCTTTTAGAGCGGCACAGGAGCTCGTCGACAGACGGCGAGAGAAAGAGAAGGGGAGAGAGCGAGATAGGTAGATGGTAAAGAGCGAGGTAGGTGGAGGGGTGAGTGTGAGATGGGTGGAGGGGAGAGAGCGAGATAAGTGGAGGGGGGAGTGGTAATCGAGGCAGTTAAGTGTGATAAATGGAGAACAGAAATAGAGATAGGCGTAGGAGAAAGAGAGATACTGAAACTAAGAGGGAAACAATGGCACCATAGCTCCTAGACAGTTCGACGGGCTCAATAGGTAGTTGCGTCTGTGGACCTTACGACCGATTACCATCAGATGGAGTGAAGCCATTCAAAGGTGGAGAGTCTATCAATAAAAAAAAATGGGTGGGCCAAATTAAAAGCTGTTTTTCAAGTAATTTTAATCGCTCCAGCAGTTTTACAGTTATCACCATTTTATTCCAGTTATTTTCAATAATAGATAATGGGAAATTGTGTTGCTATATTCATTAACATATTAAAATTCCCCAGGCCCAATTCCAATCCGAGGAGGTCGGCCGCCATCTTGTCGACGTAGAACGCCTACTCCAAGCGCACGCCCTCCAAGAACTACAGCTGGGCGCTGTGGACGAGAGCATCAGGCGGCTGGTGCGGCAGGGCGCCGCCGCCGAAGGGCCGGAGCAGCCCAAGAAGCAGCTCGAGCAGCAGCTGCAGCAGCTGGAGGACGCCTACGACAGGTAAAAATAAATAAATAACATTTATTGTCTCAAAAACATACAATCTCTAAATATACACCGTGAAATTTTAGTGGTTGTTTTCCCGCAGTAAAATGATTCTATCTTAGTAGTACAATAGATTTGTGCAGTTATTTTTTGTTAAAATCAATAAATGCCGGTTTTACAAAAGGTTTAACCGAAACTCGAAAGCACGTTCGAACCGCTTTATGACTTAGGGTGTCGAGCTTCTTCAGCTTTAAGCATCGATTTCATGCGGCAAGCAGTACCTCATTACGTCACATCTTATAAAAGAACGATAGCTTCTCTCGTTTTCGAGTTGGAAAATTATTATTTTGAAAATTTGAAAAAAAAAATTTTATTTTCGTCGAATTATTTGCATGATTCGATAATATTACTAAAGGCAAATCGTTCTGCCACGGGAAAACAACCACTAAAATTTCACGGCGTATAAAAGGAGAAACTGACTGATATGTTAGGTAGGGTACACTGGGGTGGTCGAGGGCATCGGAGCGAGACCTCGAACTAGAATCTTGGACAATTTGGTCTTTACGTGGCGCTTGACTACCAATAGACTAACGAGGCCTTAGAAGTTAGCAGCGAAGATGTATTGACCAATACAAACTGTTCCTCCCCAAGAAATCCCAAAATTGAAAATGACTTTGTTCCTCAAGACACACATTTTTTCATTGAAACATTATTTACATTTAGTTCTACAAACCTCATGAGGTAACTCTTAAACTAATAGACTCTTTGTCGTTGCAGTTTGGTGGCAGCTGCTAAGGACCGCAAGGCGAGGCTGGAAGACGCTAGGAACCTCTACCAGTTCTTAGAAGACCATGACGAGGAAGAAGGTAAGAGAAAAGTACTGCTTTAAGTTTTGAACGGACTTAAAAGTCTTATTCGTTCACATTTTCTTAGTGAAGGTTATTATTTTGACAACGGGACATTGCATTGGTTCAGTGATATTATTAAGTGACGGCCGGCAGACCATATTTTTTTAGAATATATTCTAATAAAGGAGGTTCTCAGGTCCTACCACCTTCAAAAACTAATCAAATTCCTACCCAGATAATGATTAATCCAATCAAAAACATAAATGTGAAATGAGAGCCAAGTTCAATATTATGATAATTGCCTTGGTTGTTGACTTCAACGACAAAAGAAGTGAGATCTAAATGGGTGCCAAGTTCAATGGTCAACCCTGAAATTTATTTATAAGTAACACTATATAACATACCTATCATATCTTCTTATAACATAAGATAATGTATGGTGGTAGCCTATGAAGGTCTGTCTTGGCTAGTTTTCATATATGAATTATAGCCGTCGCAAGTTCAAGGCCTACAAGTATTTGTCGGTTTTTATTTTATAATTCCGAAAATTTAGATTGTTGGTAGAAACTAGCGAGCGAACATAATAATACGTTGGTAGGTTTATAGAAACAATTGAATCAGTTACTGTATTTAAAAAACAATTGAATTAGTTACTGTATTTTCCTACGTTTACGGGGTATAACCCTAAGTAATAAATATGAAAACCGACTATAAGTACCTACTCTTAATTGTAAATAAGTAAGTATACCTAAATATATACTTAGTGCTCTGCCTTCCCCGGTATATAGGCGTGATAAGGCACTAATTAGGTATTTATGTTAAGCGTTCATAATAGAACCTAACCTAATTATTAAAAAATTGCCAGTTTCTTATTTATTCCTTTGTATTCATGTAATTACCTATCTGCATACCAAATTTTAACTCTCTAGGTATTAAAACGACAAGTCTTTGGTACAGAAGGAAGATTTTATTTTTTAACCTACAGAGTATAGCAATGACAACAACAGGATTTGCACATACATCATTCTAGATGTCGCTAGTATTTATAATACCCATATCTTATTTTGATATAAATATTTAACACACTCCCTTATCAAAATAATTGACATATTATTATAGATAAAAGAAAAAACAAATAATTAGAAATACAGTAGAGTAACACAAGTTTTAATTCATAAGGTCAACTCCTAACTGTTTTACAAATTGGTAATGTTTTTGAGAACATAAACTTTTTGTTAATATATCTGCAGGCATATCATTTGTATTTAAGTATTTTATTATTATATTATTATTTTCAACAGCTTCTCTTACAAAATGAAATCGAACATCGATATGCTTGCTCCTCTTATGGAAAACACTATGTTTAGTTAACAACTGTGCACTCTGATTGTCATTATATAACAGTATAGGTGACTCATCTCTGCATTTCATCTCTAACAATAGGTTTCTCAAATAAATAGCCTCTTTACTTGCCTCACACATAGACATATATTCGGCCTCTGTACTAGATAAGGCCGTTGTTATTTGTTTTTTACATTCAAATGAGATAACACTGCCTGACATTTTAAACATATATCCTGTATATGACTTACGGTCTACACAATCAGATGCCCAATCAGCATCAGCATAGCCTATTACATCTAAATCATCTTTGACATATTTTAATCCAAAATGTTTAGTTTTCTGTAAATACTTTAAAATGCGCTTTACATGTTTCCAGTGTGATTCATCATAATTATTATTGAAATTAGTTAAGTAAAACAAACAGAATAGAATATATCTGGCCGTGTTAACATTGATAAATAAATCAAACTACCAATTAATTGCTGGTAAGGAAACTGAGTACAACAAGTCTCTCCCTTCTTAAGTTGTAAATTTACCTCCATTGGTGTGCTGACTGGCTTACAATCTTTCATTTGAAATTTATCCAACAAATGCTCAACAAATTTTTCCTGGTCTACAAAAATCACATCTTTTTGCCTTCTGACCCTCATACCTAAGCATTGTCTAATATCTCCCAAATCTTTCAATTTAAATTTAGATTTTAATTCAGTCTTAAGATATTCAGTCTCTTTCTTACAATTTGAGAAAACAAAAAAATCATCTACGAACAAAGCTATATAAATTCTAGTAGTATTAGTTTGTTTAAAAAATAGACAAGGCTCATATACTGACTTCTTATATCCTAAAGATAGCAAACAATCATCTACACGCTTATACCATGCCCTGGCCGACTGTTTCAATCCATAGATTGCTTTATTAAGTTTTAACACTTTATTCTCCTTATTATTACAATCAAAATTCTCAGGTAAGCACATGTACACATCTTCATTTAAATGCCCATTTAAAAATGCAGTAGTTACATCGAGGTGAGTAATATCTAGATTATACTTAACACTTAAAGCAAACAATAATCTTATAGTCGAATGACGCACGACAGGAGAAAAAGTTTCTGTATAGTCAATACCGGCCTTCTGTGAAAAGCCTTTGGCAACTAACCGAGCACGATACCTTATATTGTCATCACTATCAACTTTTTTCTTGAACACCCACTTACACTTAACAACTGTAGCTTTCTTTGGTTTGTCTACTATTTCCCAAGCTTCATTTTCTTTAAATGATTGTAATTCCTCTTGCATAGCTATACACCACTCTTTTGATTCATGTCCATTTATGGCCTCTTCATATGTCATAAACTGGTCTCCACATGGTTCCGAGTTTGTCTCAACACACACATTGCTGTAACCATACCTGTCAGGCTTTTTCCTTTCTCTTACTTCTTTACCTAATTGAACATTCTGCAAATTTCTTAGCTCCCTCTCTGGTATAATATCATGAAATTCTTCAACTGAAGTATTAGAATCGGATTCTTCTGCTATATAGGTACTATCATTTCCATTCTTCACTGAACTAGATGATAGTTCAGAATCTGAGCCATGATCACTTAGCTGGTCAACTTTCTCGGGTGATGAGTTGCTGTTTTCTTGTATTTCAGCTTGCATCATCTGTGAATTGCACTGTTCAATAATAGTGACATCCCTGCATGTTGTAACCTTATTGGTTTTTGGGTTATATAGCCTGTATCCCTTCACATTTTCATTATATCCAATTAGATAATGTTTCTCAAGATTTTTTATCCAATTTACACCTTTTTTCCTTAGGAATGTGGGCCATAACTGTCCTACCAAACACATATGACTAACATATATGACTGTTTGGTTTATGGCCAGTCCAAAGTTCATATGGAGTTTTTTGTTCAATACTGAAGATATTGTTCTATTTTTTAGATATACTGCTTCAGCCCAAAACTTCTTATGGAACTTTGCATCATAGAGTAAGCATCTGGCTCGTTCCACAATTGTGCGATTGAACCTTTCAACAATCCCATTTTGTTCTGGTGTATATGGGTTGGTTCTCTGGTGAATTATGCCACATTGTTTCAAATGATTCTTCATTTCATTTGAACAAAATTCTGTGCCATTATCTGTTCGTAATATCTTTATACTACGATTCATCTGTTTTTCAACCATTGCTTTGAACTCTTTAAAATATGTATAAACTTCACTTTTGTTCCGCAAAAAATAGACAAATGACATTCGACTGTAATCGTCTACGAAAAGCAAAAAATACTTTGAAAGACCAATTGATTGATTCTCCATTGGTCCACACACATCTGCATGAATCTTCTCGAGGACATGCTCACTTCTGTGATTACTATGTGGGAATGGCAATCTGGTTTGCTTTCCTTCGCAGCATACTGTACAATTTAACTTACTGATTTCAGATTTTTTTTCAAACTCTAAACCTTCAACAGCACCGTTTCTCATGTCATTCATGTCTTTGCTATTAATATGGCCAAGTCTTCTATGCCATATCATATCTGAAGTTGTTGTTTCTGCAGCTGCGAACAAACATGCTGACCTTGTGTTCAACTTGTAGACCCCGTTAACTAACTTTGCTATGCCAATAAGTTCATTCTGGCAATTCCTTATGTAACAGCACTCACGTTTAAAGCTCACTTTGTTACCATGCTTTATCAGCTGACTAACGGATAGTAAGTTAGTGGTGACATTGGGAATACATAACACCTCCTTGACAACAACATCATATTCCTTGTTGTTTACAACAGTCGTAATCTCTGTATCGCCTACACACAACACTGGCATAGTTGTTTTGTTTGCAACTATAATCTCCTTTGTGGTGAGGTTATTTGACACATTCTTCATGTTTTCTTGGCTAATCATTATGTGACTACTCGCACCTGAGTCGATATACCATTCATGTTTATCAAATGAGCCATTTAAAAACACTGCACTGAAAGCATTTGCCCTTTTTTCTTTAGTTTGTGGACATTGGTTTTTATAATGGCCTGTCTGTTTACATTTGTAACATTTGATGACTTTGACAGGTCCAGATGACGTTTCTCCAGTTCTGCCAACCTTATTCCCTTTATGACGCTGCCAACCTTTAGACAAAAATGCGCTTTCCGACTCATTGCTGCCAACATTATCACTCATGTCCAATAATTTCGTTTTTATGACGTCGGCGGAAATATCTATACCTGAGTGTTCGATCGCCATTATCATAGGCGAGAATTTTTCGGGTAAACCCGCCAACAATAATGATCCGATCCACTCTTCGTTTATGTCGAATCCCGTACCTCTTAATTTTTGCGCCGTATCGATGACCTGCGTAACGTATGCCGTCATTGACTCACTGCTTTCCAGGCGAATAGAAATCAAATTTCTCAGCAGGCTTATCTTGCGTGTGAAACCAGAGTCGTCGAATAGTGATTTGAGTTTCTTCCAAACACCCAAAACAGTATTTTCGTTCTTTATATGTACATATAACGACGAGTCTATTGTCATGACTAACTTAGCTTTTGCCTTTTTATCGTCAACGCTGTCTGCTTCGCCATCTTGCTTGTTGATATCGACACCTTCCAAAATTAAGAAATTTTCCGCCGCGAACGCCCACTCGTCGTAGTTTACACGACCCCTGAGTTTAGGAACGTTTACAATATAACTTCCAGCCATTTTACACCGTAAATACTATAGCTTTTATATTTAAAACGCGGGACTGGGCCCATAACCTATTAAAACGACAATTGTTTGGTACAGAGAGAATATTTTATTTTTTAAACTACAGAGTATAGCAATGACAACAACAGGATTTGCACATACATCATACTAGATGTCGCTAGTATTTATAATACACATATCTTATTTTGATATAAATATTTAACACTAGGTCATTTGGAACTGGGTTAGAATTTTGATCTGTCAGTCAGTCAATGATAAAAATGAGGATTTTTGGACATTAATATCTAAATAACTGTTTGAGATAAGCTTATGAAATTTAGAACACATATTTATCTCGCAAGTCACAATATATGAGCCAAATGTGATACGTTTATGTGAAATAGTTTTTGATTTATGAGGGGTTCAAAAGTGGTTCCAAATGGTTCGTGTAATATTACACACGGTGCGGCTTGCCAGTTCTGTTTCTTGAACTTGGCTTGACACGCTACCGCGTGTCTAGATGTTCTCAATTTGGTAATTTTTAGTATGACGGGTTTTGAAGGCGGTTCTCTATTTGAAAAATATATATGTACATATTTATATCGTGGTCTCTGCCCTTAAAACAGTAATCATCATCATCATCATCAGCCCATATACCTCCCCACTGCTTAGGCACGGGCCTACCCTAAACTAGGGCGATCAGGCTTCATACAAACACTACCAAACAGTATATATTACTAAATATTAGTCTTTTATGGGTCTACATGCGTTATTAGGAGTAGCAAATACTCGTACATAGCTACTTAATACCTGACATTTCGACTGGGTTACACCAATCATGGTCGCGAGCGAGTATATATTACTGTCATTCAAATTCCGATTGGGTTTCACAAGTAAACTGTTCCCTACAGGATGGGTGACAGAGAAGCAGCGCATCTGCCGCGCGGACGTGGCCGCCAAGGACCTGCGCGGAGTCCTGGCGCTCCGCCACAAGCACACCGCGCTGCAGCACGAGCTGCGCGCGCGCGACCACGTGTCGCAGCGGCACCGCGCCAAGGGACAGAGGTATAGTGCAGTACACCACAGCGTCAGTACAGTACACAATATCAGTACACTACATCGTTAGTACAGTACACCAAAGCGTTAGTGCAGTACACTAAAGCGTTAGTACAGTCACTATAGCACCAGTACAGTACACAGTATCATTAAAGTACACTACAGCGTTAGTACATTACTCTATAACATCTGTACAGTGGGGCTACCTTGAGTTTAAAACTTACGCACTCGATATCGCCTACGTAAATATGTCTATGAAAAACTTGTACAGCGCCGCTGGTGGTTACGCGAAAAACTAAAATCGGCCGTATGAAAAAAGCAACTCGATAGGTTTTTAACGTAAGTAAGTTTTCGATAGCCAACTGATGGTAGGCCCTCAGTGCACTACAGCGTTAGTACAGTCACTACAGCTTCCCTCAAAGTGCACTTGTGTTGCGCATGTAATTGCAACCCAAACACCAGAATTCTTCATTCATGAAACAAAGCACCTAATCTACATACTAACTTAACCCGTCGCCCCACAGCCTGATCGACGCCAAGCACCCGAAGAGCGGCGAGATCGAGCGCCGCCTCTCCTCGCTCCACCAGCAGTGGGAGGCGCTGCGCGAGCTCGCGGAGGCGCGGGAGAAGCAGCTCGCTGACGCCGTGGAAGCTCACCAGGTATGTGACACACAGACAGACATCCAACCAGACTCGAGCATGCACGTAGATATACCAAGAACACATACACGCAAGTGCAAACTCATACATACTCACAAATGTGAAAGAACACCATCGGCATGTGACACATTTAAATTTTATGTGAAATGAAATGAAATGAATGAAATGAAATGAAATAATTTATTCTGCAAATAGATTTACATGAAATACTTTTGCACGTCAAGTTGTAAATAAATTAATCACATATTACATAAAAATTCACAAGTTACATAATTCATTGATGTCCAAGCGAGCAGCTCATCATGTCCATGGATTTTTATCATTTAAGTAGTCTTCTACTTTATAATATGCTTTTTTCACAAGACACGACTTAATAAAAAGTTTGTAATTATAAAAACGTAATTCAATAACATTTTGTAGGATCTTATTAAACAATTTTGTGCTTAAACCTAAGAACGACTTTCCAGTCTTTGAAGCCTGTCATCTAAATATATAAAAGGAGACACTTACTTGACTTACTGACATATCTACACACAGCCTAAATGGCTAACTGGATAGACCATTTATCGAGGAAGGCTATATAGCCTACACACACCAACTTACACTGCGACCAATAGGAGCAAAGAAACAATAGAAAATGTGTAATAAACGGGGAGAAACGCGGAAGGAGTCGCTGACACATACAGTAAAATATAATAGGGGCCCAATATCAAGCCCTGGGGCACTCCCATTATTAAGGTCGCAGGAAGAATGCCATAATGATATAGTAGCACAGTTGGTGGTTCGCAAAATCAAATGACCTATCCAGGTCGCAGAAAATGCTTATGGCATCCTGCTTTCTACCCAAAAACCTATAGCTTAAATCCGTGTAGCCGACCCGTGAACTTAGTCGTTTGCCATTACGGATACTTAACGCAACACTAGCGCCGGATTGTCACTCGTTTTTATTACTCAACTACTTTTAAACTACGACGGCTTATGGGAGTTGGATGCGAGTAACTGCGAGAGACGAGAGTAACGAGATTTGGGGGGAGGGGGTGTGTTCAGCAGTGGATTAAATTATTTTGACTTTGATTACTTCCAGTTCTACGTGAACGAAGATGATGGCCCTGCTTTCTACGTAATCCATGTAGCTTTAACCTGTAGTTTTATACTATACACCGTGAAATTTTAGTGGTTGTTTTCCCGCAGTAAAATGATTCTATCTTAGTAGTACAATAGATTTGTGCAGTTTTTTTTTTGTAAAAATCAATAAATGCCGGTTTTACGAAAGGTTTAACCGAAACTCGAAAGCACGTTCGAACCGTTTTATGACTTAGGGTGTCGAGCTTCTTCAGCTTTAAGCATCGATTTCATGCGGCAAGCAGTACCTGATTACGTCACATCTTATAAAAGAACGATAGCTTCTCTCGTTTTCGAGTTGGAAAATAATTATTTTGAAAATTCGAAAAAAGAAGGATTTATTTGCATGATTCGATAGTATTACTAAAGGCAAATCGTTCTGCCACGGGAAAACAACCACTAAAATTTCACGGAGTATAGTGATAATGATGGACATTACTAATATACTAATGATTACTTATAGTTCTACGGCGACGCGAACGAAGCCGAGTCCTGGATGAAGGAGAAGCGCGCGCTCGTCGCGACGGAGGACTGCGGCCGGTCCGCGCCCGAGGCCTCCGCCCTCCTGGCCCGCCAGCGCGCGCTGCACGCCGAGCTGCGCGCGCACGAGCCGGGGCTGCGGGCCCTGAGGGCGCACGCGCAGCGGCTGGACGCGCAGGGCATCAGCACGCTGCAGGTGAGGCGGTGTGAGGTCCGCGTGTGAGGTCCACACGCACTATAGACCCTATGGAGCCTCAGGCGAGCTGCGCGCGCACGAGCCGGGGCTGCGGGCCCTGAGGGCGCACGCGCAGCGGCTGGACGCGCAGGGCATCAGCACGCTGCAGGTGAGGCACTATAGACCCTATGGAGCCTCAGGCGAGCTGCGCGCGCACGAGCCGGGGCTGCGGGCCCTGAGGGCGCACGCGCAGCGGCTGGACGCGCAGGGCATCAGCACGCTGCAGGTGAGGCACTATAGACCCTATGGAGCCTCAGGCGAGCTGCGCGCGCACGAGCCGGGGCTGCGGGCCCTGAGGGCGCACGCGCAGCGGCTGGACGCGCAGGGCATCAGCACGCTGCAGGTGAGGCACTATAGACCCTATGGAGCCTCAGGCGAGCTGCGCGCGCACGAGCCGGGGCTGCGGGCCCTGAGGGCGCACGCGCAGCGGCTGGACGCGCAGGGCATCAGCACGCTGCAGGTGAGGCACTATAGACCCTATGGAGCCTCAGGCGAGCTGCGCGCGCACGAGCCGGGGCTGCGGGCCCTGAGGGCGCACGCGCAGCGGCTGGACGCGCAGGGCATCAGCACGCTGCAGGTGAGGCACTATAGACCCTATGGAGCCTCAGGCGAGCTGCGCGCACGAGCCGGGGCTGCGGGCCCTGAGGGCGCACGCGCAGCGGCTGGACGCGCAGGGCATCAGCACGCTGCAGGTGAGGCACTATAGACCCTATGGAGCCTCAGGCGAGCTGCGCGCGCACGAGCCGGGGCTGCGGGCCCTGAGGGCGCACGCGCAGCGGCTGGACGCGCAGGGCATCCAGCACGCTGCAGGTGAGGCACTATAGACCCTATGGAGCCTCAGGCGAGCTGCGCGCGCACGAGCCGGGGCTGCGGGCCCTGAGGGCGCACGCGCAGCGGCTGGACGCGCAGGGCATCAGCACGCTGCAGGTGAGGCACTATAGACCCTTTGGAGCCTCAGGCGAGCTGCGCGCGCACGAGCCGGGGCTGCGGGCCCTGAGGGCGCACGCGCAGCGGCTGGACGCGCAGGGCATTAGCACGCTGCAGGTGAGACAATACTTTAGGGTATGTACCTTAAGACCTGCTTTGATGCCGTTTCTGAAGAAAAGGAAAACCTGAGCTGCAAGAGCGTTCCATATGTAAATGGCACGGGTAGAAAAGCGGACCTGAACCTCAGTACAAATAATTGCATGCCGACTGTAATAATGGCTAACAATCTTTTGACGTTTGTATAAATATTGCACGCCACCCACTTGGCAAGTTGTAGCAGTACAATCCTTCGTTTAAGAAGGATACCTGTATGCTTACCTACAATTGCAATAAAAACTATTTGATTTGATTTGATTTGACCTCTTAGTCCGTGCCACCAGTCGGCATGGTATATGGATTCCATTCTGCCGTAGCCGTCTCGGAAAGTTCGCTCAACCGATTAGAGATCTCTCTCAATGGTCAGGATGTAATTTAATTATTTTATTTATTTATTTGACAAACCAACATCTGTTTACATCAATTCATGATAAGTGATACATTAACATGATATTACAAAATTTAAATGCAACAGACAATTACAGGTAAGCTCCACATGTATTACATACTTACATAATATTAAAAAAAAACAAAACTTAAAATTAGGTACAGTTTAGAGCGGTGGACAGGTGTCGTCGAGGTTAGCTGTCGAAATCGATTCGATTAAAGGACACTAAAAGATCGTTTTCTAACATAACTTCAATCTGTTCCACAGCTCCCAACGGAGGTGGAGTCCGGCCCAGCATTAGAAGACGAGGAGTGGGTGAAGGAGTCCCGGCTGGTGCCCACCGACGTGTGGGAGGAGGAGCCGGTGGAGAGGCTCGAGCACCGCACCGTTACTGAGGAGCGGCAGGTGCCGCAGGTGAGAAGGAGGGATGATAAAGTTAGAAGGGGGGGGGGACTTATTGGACGGTGTCTTGGGAAGGAGTTGGTGGTTTTATTTAATGTTGTGAATGCTATAAAAGCTCAATGAAAATTTAAAATTTGAAAAAAATCGCATTTTATGCATGAAATTTACATGAGGAGTTGGTGCATCAAGCATTTCTGATCAAGAGAGTTATGGGGATCTCTACTTATATTCAGGGGGAGGGGCTCTTTTTTTCTTAAATTGGCTGGTTAGGGAATAGCGTTTCATGCCAGATAGCTTGTGACCGCAATGCCGCCAATACAACAACGAAGATCCACTGGTCTTAAATCAGGAGAGGGGGGGAGGGGAATTGTAATGTGTAGGCGGTGCCGTACTGTCATGAGACAATGCCACAGGTAACATAGTAAGTAAGGAAGTCTCATAATTGGATATCTCCGATTCTTAACTAACTATATTGGCGCAGCGACCCAAAACGAGTCTTGGCCTCCAATAATATAAGGAACTCCACCTAGGCCGATCCTGCGCCACTTCTCGCCAGATTTTACCATACTATTCAATGAAATATGTAATAACAAACTACAAGTCACCCTTTCATTTACAGGTGAAAGCACTCTACGCGTTCACGGGGCAAGGCATCTCGATGGCGAAGGGCGAGGTGATGTTCCTCATGAACAAGACCAACCCGGACTGGTGGTCGGTGCGCAAGGCCGACCGCTCCGACGGCTTCGTGCCCGCCAACTACGTGCGCGAGATCGAGCCCCGGGTCGTGCCGGTGAGTGAATGGCTGGAGGTTGAAAGTAACTTGATAGTTCGAGCGGCTACCAATAGATGGCGCTTAAATGGATTTGTAATTTAGAAGCTACACTGATGAAATTCGGTTTTGTGAACCTAAATAAATAAAATTGCACTCGACGACTGAAGTCGCTTTCGCTGTATGTCCGTATGTATGCTTAGATCTTTAAAACTACGCAACGGATTTTGATGCGGTTTTTTTTTAATAGATAGAGTGATTCTTAAGGAAGGTTTGTATGTAAAATTTACCCGAAGCGAAGCGAGGGCGGGTCACTAGTTTTTTATATAATACTGACTTATACCTCCCCCTCCTCCCAGGTCCAAGTCCGCCGCCCAGAGAAGGTCCGAACGGTCCAACGGGTTAAGAAGACGGTCCTCGTAAAGCAAGTAGTGAACGTGAAACGCGCGCGCCCCACAGCGCGCAAGACGCGTGCGCCCGCGCAGCCCAGACTGGCCTCCGTGCCCGACACCATGGACAATATCGAGAAGGAGTACGGTAAGAGAAAGAAATGCTGTCTTTTCTAGGAACATACATACATACATACAATCACGCCTTTTTCCCAGAGGGGTAGGCAGAGATCACTTCCAGCGATCCACTTTTCACCTCTGTGGGAAACGTGACGTGACGGGTTGTGGACCACGTCGCCGCCATTCTGCCTTGTGCATTGTTTTAACAAGGTCATTGCGTTCCCGCGAGTTTTAGTTTAGTTAGAGTTTAGTTTTTTAGGAAACAACTAATAAATGCCATTTAAATGGGTCAAAAGCCGATTGACCGACAAAAAAGATGGAAAGACTTATAGACCTGCATAGACGTCTCATTCCCCACCTAAAGTGTCCAGGTTTGTAGGAGGGAGGAAGAACATAAGGTGGATCTCATCTAAAATAACTTGCTTACCTTAAAATATAAAAAAGGAGAAACTGACTTACTAACTGTTGTTACTGACTGACTGACTGATAGACTGTGGAGAATCGTCTATCATTTAAAATCAACAGTCGAACTTCGGTCGCGTATTTATGCGTACTATCGACACATATTTAGATGTATTCAGAAGGCCAAGGAATGAATCCTCTGACTATCGCTCAAAGATCAAAAAAAAACACGTGTGGCACTCGGGGACTGCCGCGGTATAGCTATTGCATAGCATCGTCCGATTTCGGAGCAGCTCGTCTCGATTCGTGCGAGTTTCGTAGAGTCGTACAATACGTCTAACCGCACGCACACAAACACCGTGCCGAAGTCTACCGAACTGAAACGACGTTAGACGATTGTGAGGTTTTTTCGTTACGGAATTTCTTGGTTTGGTCGCCGCGCTCAAAGCCCGCGATAAAAGCTATGCAATAGCTTAAAAAACATTAAAAATTAGTTTTACAAATATATTCAACGTGCCAATACATAATGTTCCATTGTGAAATTGAGACACAGTAACATTCGACATTATGAATATGTTTTCTTACCTTTCCTGCAGACGAGCTGCTAAAGCTATCGGACGGGCGGCGCGAGCAGCTCGAAGACGCCGTTAAGCTGTACAGCCTGTTCGCGGAGTGCGACGACTTCGACCGCTGGATGCGCGACAAGGAGCGCATGCTGCGCGCCGACGACGACCAGGACAGCGTCGACACCGCCAAGAGGAAGTACGAGGTGAGGGGGGGAGGGGGAGATGGGAGGGATAGGAGAGAGACATGGAGAGAGAGGAGAGATAGATATGGGAGGGGGAGGACAGATAGATACGGGTAGGAGAGGGGAGAGATAGATATGGGAGAGATAGGGTAGGAGAGGGGAGAGATAGATATGGATAGGAGAGGGGAGAGATAGATATGGGAGAGAAAGGAGAGATAGATATGGGTAGGAGAGGGGAGAGATAGATATGGGTAGGAGAGGGGAGAGATAGATATGGGTAGGAGAGGGGAGAGATAGATATGGGTAGGAGAGGGGACAGATAGATATGGGTAGGAGAGGGGACAGATAGATATGGGTAGGAGAGGGGACAGATAGATATGGGAGAGAGAGGATAGATAAATATGGTAGGGAGAAAATAGATAGATATGTATGTATTTTGACTGGCTCGGTGGAACAGTGGTTAGTAACCCTGGTTCACTACCTACTTTTGTAGTAGAACTAACATTAATCGATTCTCATTGCCTCCTCAGAAATTCGTGACGGACCTCTCGGCCGCCTCTAAACGTCTGGAACAAATCGAGGAAGCGGCCGAAGCCCTGGAAGCAGCTGGTCACGGGCAGGCCTCGCGCGCGGCCGCGCGGCGCCAGCAGCTGCGCGGGGCCTGGGAGCGACTGCTGCGGCTCAAGCAACAGAAGGAGAAGAGCTTGGAGGGGGCTTCCAGGTGAGAGAGTCACTGAGAATGTACACGCGAACGCGGAGACAGCTAGTGTTGTAGATGAAATTGCAATTGTCTACGTTTAGCCGTTTAGACTGTGCGTTGACATGTCAGTCAGTCAGTCAGCTGCGCGGCGCCTGGGAGCGCCTGCTGCGGCTCAAGCAGCAGAAGGAGAAGAGCTTGGAGGGGGCTTCCAGGTGAGGAGTCACTGAGACTGTACACGCGAATGAAGTCGCGGGCAGAGATGGTATCTAAATATATAAAAGGGGAAACTGACTGACTGACATATCGAGGAACAGCCTAAACGACGGCACTTGAAATTCAGAAGGGACGTAACTTAGGTACCGCAGAGGTGCACTATGGAAGGAATTCCTTACGGGAACGGGTAAATTCGGGAAAATACTTTTGTATGAAAAATCTAAACCGCTTGAGTTATAGATGAAATTGCAATTGTCTACGTTTAGCCGTTTAGGCTGTGCGTTGATATGTCAGTCAGTCAGTCGGCTGCGCGGGGCCTGGGAGCGACTGCTGCGGCTCAAGCAACAGAAGGAGAAGAGCTTGGAGGGGGCTTCCAGGTGAGGAGTCACTGAGACTACCCGTACCGTACAGTAGCTCTACCATACGTTAAAAAGTAACAGACTCGATATCGCCTATGTAAATATGTCTATGAAAAACTTGTACACGCGAACGAAGTCGCGAGCACAGCTAGTATTATATGTAGGTGAAATTGCAAGTGCCTACGTTAAGCCGTTTAGACTGCGCGTTTATATGTCAGTCAGTCAGTTAAGCGGCTCTTGGGAGCGGCTGCCTCAAGCAGCAGAAGGAGAAGAGCTTGGAGGGCGCTTCCAGGTAAGGAGTCACCTACATCTGAGGCTGCTCAAAAACGAGTTGAAATATTTTTGCATAATTTACCCCCTCGCCCCGCAGTAACGAAAAGTGTAAGTAAATTAAGATAAGGGTTCGATGGAGCTGACATGTCGTAAGACAAAAACCTCTAAATAAATGAAGATTAAAAAAAAAGGCGAGGAGTCACTGAGACTACCCGTACCGTACTGTACACTCGAACGAAGTCGCGGACACAGCTAGTGTTATAGATGAAATTGCAATAGGCGAGACGACAAAAAAGTATAATTAGTCCGTTATTTAGATTATTTAAAAATATTGTACTCTTATTTTTTATTTTCTTTCACAAACAAGAAATTAAATATAGTGCTTAGAAGTTTCGTATGACGTCACCTTTACGTACAATTTTTGCGTAACTGTGACGTCACAAGCCCCCACTCCAGAAGTTTGATAAGGTATAATTTTGTAATTTTTCAATCAATTGAAAAACAAAAAAATACGTGTCCCATATTTTTGTATAAACTAACTTACGGACTAAATAGAATAATAAGATTTTGACCCAGTCGTCACGCCTATTGTCTACGTAGCAAGTAGCAGAAGGAGTGTGCGCCTACGTTTAGCGGTAGTTTATTAGGGGCTCTGCATGCCAAATTTCTAGCTTCTAACTTAAGCGGTTTAGATGTTTTACACAAAAGGATTATCCCGGTTATTCCCGTTCCCGTGAAAATTTCAGTAGTTCCTTTCTTAGTGCACCTATACGGTTCGTAAGCTATTAACTAATAACTTGAGACAGCTAATAAATCTTCGAAATCTACGTCTAAATCCTTCCTCGGTAAATGGTCTATCCAACATAATCAGTATAGAATCAGTAGTTCCTGAGCGCGTTTAAACAAATAAACATTTGAACAAACGAACAGATTCTTCAGCTTTATAATATTAATGTGTTTGGTTTTTTTTATGTCTGGCTGACATTTCCGCTTGTTTCCAGCGTGGAGCTCTTCGGCCGAACATGCGACGAGGCCCTAGACTGGATGGCGGAGAAGGAGCAGCAGCTGGCCGGGGGCGGAGCGCCCGCGGCGGACCTGCGCACGGTGCAGGCGCTGCAGCGGCGCCACGCGCAGCTCGAGCGCGAGCTGGAGCCGCTGCGCGAGAAGGTGCACACCGTCAACCTGCTGGCCGAGGAGTGAGTACAGCTGTGAGACAGCGGCATGAGACAAGTTTTGATGGGTGAGACAGCGGCATGAGAGAAGTTTTGATGGGTGAGACAGCGGAATTTTTGGGGAAAAGGTGCACACCGTCAACCTCGCCGCTGAAAAGTGAGTATAGCAGCTGTTAGACAGCGGCTTCTGTAGGTTAGACAGTGACATAAGAAAGTTTCAGGCTAGACAGCGGCACGAGAGAAGTTTTGATAGGTGAGACAGCGGAATTTTTGAGGAGCCGCCGCGCGACAAGGTGCACGCCTTCAACCTGCTTGCTGTAGAGTAAGTATAGCAGCGACTTTTGTAGGTTGGATAGAAGTTTCGATAGGTGAGACAGTAGCATCTGATAGTTTGATAGAAGTTTTGATAGGTGAGACAGTGGCATCTCATAGTTTGATAGAAGATTCTAGTGAGACACACCGTCAACCTGCTGGCCGAGGAGTGAGTACAGCGGCTTGTGTGGGCTAGACAGCGGCACGAGACAAGTTTTGATGGGTGAGACAGCGGCATGAGAGAAGTTTTGATAAGTGAGACAGCGGCATTTTAGGGAGCGACACCAATTCTTCATCTTTCACACCATTTTTTTTAGGTAAAAAATCTAGAATTGTCTTCATTTTGGCCAAAAAGCGTCGTTAAGTGGTAAGGTCAGTAAGATGTATGTGTCTAAAAGAAGTTTTAGCAGCCGTTAGACAGCGGCTTTTGTAGGTTAAATAGAAGTTTCGATAGGTGCGACAGTGGCATCTGCTAGTTTGATAGAAGAATTTTTGGCGAGAAGGTACACACCGTCAATATGCATTTGCACTCTTAATATATTTAGTGTAATGGAACGCGAAATTTTATAATCAAATTGTAGATGTATTCCATAATTTTTACCCGACTACGGCAAAGCAAAAAGGAGGGTTATGATTTTGACAGGCTATGTATGTATGTATGTATGTTTGTATGTATGTATGTATGTTCATCTGTTTCCACATAACTTCTAAATTGCTTGTCAGAATTCGACAAATGACATATCATTAGAAGCGTCTTAATTGTCCGCTGGTTATAGGCTATATAGGGTTTCACAAAATCTAATGTGGCGCCCACTAGCGGACAAAACATACAGAGTAAAAAAATAAAGTTAAGATAAATACGCCGTGTTTGGTATCATTGGAAAGCGCTTTACTTGTACATTTTAAATATATATATATTACTAGCATTTGCATGTGACTTTACGTATATTCATGGACTGATTGCATATAGTTCACATCTTTTTCGTTCATAGCTTCTTGACTACTTAACAGAGTAGGACCGCTGGAGTACCATTCATCAATTTAACTTTTGATAATATTATGCGCCACAAATACACTTTAACACCAAAATAGTACAAATAATAAAAAGTTAAAAACTAAAACCCACTTAGACAAAAAACGACGCTGAAAAAGTATAAAACAAGACTTTTAGAACACTGAACTGAACAAAGTTGCTTATGTAGTTCCAAGTAAATGGACACAGTAGACTCTACCAAAATGCTTATGTTGAAAATTGACAATAATGTCATACAATACTATTTTGAAGTATGCAATATTTACTATGTAGAGATAAGTTTTCATGTTTGGAAAGGCGTAGTCACACGTTCCATACACAAGTACCTACCTACCGTAGCACTTTGACAACGTGTGACTGCGGTTTTCCAAACATGAAAACCTATCTCTACATAGTGAATATTGCATACTTCAAAATAGTATTGTATGACATTATTGTCAATTTTCAACATAAGCATTTTGGTAGAGTCTACTGTGTCCATTTACTTGGAACTACATAAGCAACTTTGTTCAGTTCAGTGTTCTAAAAGTCTTGTTTTATACTTTTTCAGCGTCGTTTTTTGTCGTAGTTGGGTTTTAGTTTTTAACTTTTTATTATGTAACCTATCTTTAAGACTATATTTCTTAGCTGCTCCAACTTTTTTTTTTAACTGCCTCGTTGGTCTATTGGTAGCAAGCGCTGCGTAAGGACCGAGAGGTCCCCGGTTCGAGTCCGGGGTCGGGCAAAATTTGTGTGAGTTTTTCTGTAAAGAAATCACTCAGCCCGGAGTTAGGAAGTTGGCGGTTGCATGTCCGTGCCTCGGAAAGCACGGTGGTCCTGCGCCCGATGGCTCATCGGTCATCTCGGATTGCCGTCTCACCGAACTATGAGGGTAGGGGAACAGAGAGTGCACTTGTGTTTGCGCGCATACTTGTGCACTATAATATGTCCTGCGCACTTCATCATCAGCCCATATACGTCCCCACTGCTGGGGCACGAGCCTACCCTAAACTAGGGTGATACTGCGCACTTGGTTGATCTCAATTGAGATCTGCCGCCATGGCTGAAATCAGTCGGACGCTTTTTTTTCCTTAGCTGCTATACCTTACTAACTGGCCAATCCTTCTCCAGCGTCAAGAACCAGTACCCGAACGAGCGAGCGAACGTGGAGGGCCGCCAGCAGGAGATCCGCGGCATGTGGGAGCGCTGCCAGGCGCAGGCGGCGGAGCGGCGCTCGCGGCTCGAGAGCGCCGTCGGACACCAGGTGTTCGGCAGCAGCAGCAAGATGCTGCAGGACTGGCTCCAGGTGAGACAGCGGGGTCTGTGGGTGAGACAGCGGCATGTGGGAGCGCTGCCAGGCGCAGGCGGCGGAGCGGCGCTCGCGGCTCGAGAGCGCCGTCGGACACCAGGTGTTCGGCAGCAGCAGCAAGATGCTGCAGGACTGGCTCCAGGTGAGACAGCGGGGTCTGTGGGTGAGACAGCGGCATGTGGGAGCGCTGCCAGGCGCAGGCGGCGGAGCGGCGCTCGCGGCTCGAGAGCGCCGTCGGACACCAGGTGTTCGGCAGCAGCAGCAAGATGCTGCAGGACTGGCTCCAGGTGAGACAGCGGGGTCTGTGGGTGAGACAGCGGCATGTGGGAGCGCTGCCAGGCGCAGGCGGCGGAGCGGCGCTCGCGGCTCGAGAGCGCCGTCGGACACCAGGTGTTCGGCAGCAGCAGCAAGATGCTGCAGGACTGGCTCCAGGTGAGACAGCGGGGTCTGTGGGTGAGACAGCGGCATGTGGGAGCGCTTTGCCAGGCGCAGGCGGCGGAGCGGCGCTCGCGGCTCGAGAGCGCCGTCGGACACCAGGTGTTCGGCAGCAGCAGCAAGATGCTGCAGGACTGGCTCCAGGTGAGACAGCGGGGTCTGTGGGTGAGACAGCGGCATGTGGGAGCGCTGCCAGGCGCAGGCGGCGGAGCGGCGCTCGCGGCTCGAGAGCGCCGTCGGACACCAGGTGTTCGGCAGCAGCAGCAAGATGCTGCAGGACTGGCTCCAGGTGAGACAGCGGGGTCTGTGGGTGAGACAGCGGCATGTGGGAGCGCTGCCAGGCGCAGGCGGCGGAGCGGCGCTCGCGGCTCGAGAGCGCCGTCGGACACCAGGTGTTCGGCAGCAGCAGCAAGATGCTGCAGGACTGGCTCCAGGTGAGACAGCGGGGTCTGTGGGTGAGACAGCGGCATGTGGGAGCGCTGCCAGGCGCAGGCGGCGGAGCGGCGCTCGCGGCTCGAGAGCGCCGTCGGACACCAGGTGTTCGGCAGCAGCAGCAAGATGCTGCAGGACTGGCTCCAGGTGAGACAGCGGGGTCTGTGGGTGAGACAGCGGCATGTGGGAGCGCTGCCAGGCGCAGGCGGCGGAGCGGCGCTCGCGGCTCGAGAGCGCCGTCGGACACCAGGTGTTCGGCAGCAGCAGCAAGATGCTGCAGGACTGGCTCCAGGTGAGACAGCGGGGTCTGTGGGTGAGACAGCGGCATGTGGGAGCGCTGCCAGGCGCAGGCGGCGGAGCGGCGCTCGCGGCTCGAGAGCGCCGTCGGACACCAGGTGTTCGGCAGCAGCAGCAAGATGCTGCAGGACTGGCTCCAGGTGAGACAGCGGGGTCTGTGGGTGAGACAGCGGCATGTGGGAGCGCTGCCAGGCGCAGGCGGCGGAGCGGCGCTCGCGGCTCGAGAGCGCCGTCGGACACCAGGTGTTCGGCAGCAGCAGCAAGATGCTGCAGGACTGGCTCCAGGTGAGACAGCGGGGTCTGTGGGTGAGACAGCGGCATGTGGGAGCGCTGCCAGGCGCAGGCGGCGGAGCGGCGCTCGCGGCTCGAGAGCGCCGTCGGACACCAGGTGTTCGGCAGCAGCAGCAAGATGCTGCAGGACTGGCTCCAGGTGAGACAGCGGGGTCTGTGGGTGAGACAGCGGCATGTGGGAGCGCTGCCAGGCGCAGGCGGCGGAGCGGCGCTCGCGGCTCGAGAGCGCCGTCGGACACCAGGTGTTCGGCAGCAGCAGCAAGATGCTGCAGGACTGGCTCCAGGTGAGACAGCGGGGTCTGTGGGTGAGACAGCGGCATGTGGGAGCGCTGCCAGGCGCAGGCGGCGGAGCGGCGCTCGCGGCTCGAGAGCGCCGTCGGACACCAGGTGTTCGGCAGCAGCAGCAAGATGCTGCAGGACTGGCTCCAGGTGAGACAGCGGGGTCTGTGGGTGAGACAGCGGCATGTGGGAGCGCTGCCAGGCGCAGGCGGCGGAGCGGCGCTCGCGGCTCGAGAGCGCCGTCGGACACCAGGTGTTCGGCAGCAGCAGCAAGATGCTGCAGGACTGGCTCCAGGTGAGACAGCGGGGTCTGTGGGTGAGACAGCGGCATGTGGGAGCGCTGCCAGGCGCAGGCGGCGGAGCGGCGCTCGCGGCTCGAGAGCGCCGTCGGACACCAGGTGTTCGGCAGCAGCAGCAAGATGCTGCAGGACTGGCTCCAGGTGAGACAGCGGGGTCTGTGGGTTAGACTGTGGCATTTATGAGTTAAATAGTCGTATCTGTAGGATAGACAGCGGCATTGTAGTTGGTACAGTTTAAATTGGGGGTGGGACAGTGTCATTTCGGGGCAATAAAGTGTATTTTGGAGTGAGATTGTGTCAATTGGGAAGAGACTGTCATTTAAGGGTGAAATAGTGTCACTTTGGGGTGAGGCTGCGAAATCTGTAGATGAGACAGCATCAGCTGTGCACCCTAAACTGACCTGACAGCAACTGACATACCAAGTACCAACAGTTGTTTTGTCGTTCGCATCTTTCACTCGCATATTCTAACTCCTTATGTCATATCCACAGGGCGTACAAGACCAGCTCTCCCAAGAGGCGACTGCAAAGGACGTCGCCACAGCTGAGGCTCTCCACGAGCAGCACCGGGAGCTGGCTGACGATATCAAGGCTCACGATGACGAGTGAGTAGCATTTAAATAAAATAAATATCTGGGACATTTCCACACACGGTCATCTGACCCCAAACTAAGCAAAGCTTGTACTATGGGCGTCAGAGACTGATAAACATACATATATACTTATAAATACATACTTAAATACATAATCATACCCAGACACGGAACAAACACCGATGTTCATCACACAAATATTTGTCCCGAGTGGGAATCGAACCCACGGCTCTCGGAACCGCCAGCCAGGGTCAATAACCACTGTTCCACCGAGCCAGTCATTTCCATACCTCCATATTTCTATACCTTATTTATGTTTTATTTCAGCGAAGTTTGGTGCTCGTTCATTTTGAGAAGGGAATACCCTTGGAACCTTCTCCTTAGAGCCAGAGAGAGACTAGAAAAATACTCCTCATGGCCAGATTGAAGGCGACTCGTGTCATGGCTCAAACGTGACGGCTACAATGAGTCGGAAACCTTAGGTTCTTAACCATTTAGTGAACATTGGTTCAAATGTAAACTCCATTAGAACCACTCTTCACTTAATGGTGCTATCGCCTAACCTAACCTAAGGTTTTTGACAAGCAAACGAAAAACTAAAGCAACGCAACTAAAACTTGTACAGGTTAACCCTGATAATCTCCAACGCAACTAAACACTGGTAGTTTCTCTAATCGGTATAGCAATACCCATTGTTCTGGACTCTGCCTTCTCCTACCTCCCTCTGATTCCTCTCGTCTGTCCTCAGGTTCACGGAGGTGATGGGCCTGGGCAAGCAGCTGGTGGGCAACAACCCGTCGCTGGCCGACGTCGCCGAGAAGGTCAAGCTGCTGCAGGAGCAGCAGGCCGCCGTGAAGAAGCGTGAGTCATACACACATACTTACATACATACGATTTGGTATATTGCTTTTACAGAAACAAAAGAAAAATTGAGAAGACTTTCAAGAAACGTTAGACGTAACTTCTTCTTATGGTATGGTTGATGAACAACCTGGTGTCAGAGTTTTTAAGCCGCCCGTAGGCCTCTGACATGACTTCACACACCGTTGAAAAATTTCTCAGGTGTGCTGGTTTCCACACGATGTTTTCCTTCACCGTTAAAGCGTCGAATGCTGACGTAACTGACCGATTCATATTAACGCTTATACCCATGTCATAGTAGGGACTACACAAAGTACAAAGTCCAAGATTTTCCTCCCAAGATGATCTAGGTATCTAGATATGATATCTAGTATGCATACTTTTAAAGCGAATATAGAAATATATTCTAGTTTAGTTACAAGCGCCATCTGTTGGTTGCAGTTGCAACTAGCTTGTATTATTTTATTTACAAGCGCCATCTCTTGGTTGCTGTTGGAACTAACTAGTCAGAGGTCTCACAGCACCTTTAATCGTTGTTAACTCACCCACTAACTTTCTTTTAATTCTTCAGAATGGGCGGAGAAGGAGGAGTACCTGAAGCAGCTGCTGCAGCTGGCCAGCTTCAACCGCGAGGCGGATCAGATAGACGCGTCCGGCGGCGCGCACGAGGCCTGCCTGGAGTACGAGCAGTGCGGGGTGAGTGGTTAAGGTCAAACCCCGCCGGAATAGTGGAGGAACAGTTTTAAGGGGATATCTCTACAGACAGTTGCCTAAACGTGGGGCTAATGAAAATAATGAGGCTTTATGTTCACACGATTTAGGTACCTATTACCTACAAGATTTGTTACACTCGGTTAAATTGTTTATCTAGCTTACTTTTAAGCGGGTTGCAGACCAAGAACTAAGCTCAGTTAGTTTAGCTTAGTTAGCTTGGCTCACATTGCTGACACAGTTTTCAATAAGTATTGATGCGTATGAAAGCGTCGATGGCCGAGTGGTTAAGGTCGTTGCTTGCCATGCGAGAGGTCGCCAGTTCAAACCCCGCCAGGTATCAATGTGTTTTTCAAATTTGAAATTCATATGTACCATCATTCGACGCTTTAACGGTGAAGGAAAACATCGTGAGGAAACCTGCACACCTAAGAAGAAATTCTTAGGTTGTGTAGTCGACCAACCCGCACTTGGCCAGCGTGGTCGACTAAGGCCTTATCGCCCTAGTTTAGGGTAGGCCCGTGCCCCAGCAGTAGGGACGTATATGGGCTGATGATGATGATTGAAAACTACAACCCGTACTATGGTCTCCATCCATGGTGTTTATGTTATCTTAATTACTTAACCTTCTATCCTCCCCAGTCGTCGGTGGACGAGGTGGAAGCTCTGTTGAAGAGGCACGAAGAGCTGGAGGCGCGTCTGCGCGCGCAGGACGAGCGGCTCGCCGCCTTCTCACAACGAGCTGATAGCCTCGTTAGGGAGGGACACTACGCCGCTGCGCAGTGAGTATATGACTGGTAGTTAGGTGATGACTATTACAGATAAAGATATGAGGAACATGTATGAAGATCAGATAATTGTGCGCGCAAGACGAGCGCTTGCACAGTGATATCAGTGGTAGTTAGATGATGACTATCACAGATAAAGATAAGAGGAAAACGTATATGGAGATCAGACAACTACGCTGCTGCGCAATGAGTATATGACTGGTAGTTAGATGATGACTATCACATATAAAGACAGGAGGAAAACATGTATGGGGATCAGACAACTGCGTGCGCAAGACGAGCGCCTCGCGGCTACCAGTGATTTTACCTACCAAGTTATAATTGCATATTCATCATTCACTCACATCACTAAGATAAAACCTTAAGTATACACCGTGAAATTTTATTGGTTGTTATCTCGAAGCAGAACGATTATAGCCTTTAGTAGTACTATCGAATCATGCTAGTTATTTCTTTAAAATATTTCTCGCCGCATGAAATCTATGATTAAAGCTTAAGAAACTCTACACCCTTAGTAGTAAAGCGGTTCGAGTTCGAATATTAACGTATTGTCCCTGTCGCAGCATCGTGTCCCGGCGGGACGCAGTATCGTCCCGTCGCGCGGCGGTCCGCTCGGCGGCGGGGGCGCGGCGGCGCGCGCTGCTGGCGAGCCTGGCGCACCAACAGGTCTGTATTATTACTAACCTTTTTAACGCGGTTACATGCTTTTCTCGCCGTCAATGGGAGAGGGCTCACTGCCGCTTACCATCAGGTGAAATGGGGTCATCTTGTTAGATTATTATTAAAAAAAAAACTGATAACGTCTGGGATATTAACCTTGTTGTTTTGTTTTATTTGAGCGGGCATATCATGTCTTCTTATAGACCTACCGTCATTCTCGCAGTCCTACAGTTCACCCGTGGTCATGGCGCTTGCAACAGTGCCGAAATATCTGGAGCTCATTCTCTAACGCCAATACGAACTCTGACGCCCATAGAACAAGCTCTACTTAGTTTGAGCTCAGATGACCGTGTGTAGAAATGTCCCAGCTATTTATTTATTTATCAAGTCTAAGTTAGAATGATGACTTTGATGAAAGCTCTGTTTATGTTAGGGAGCGCCCTCAGGCAAACGTCGTTTAATTTTTTCAGGGGTGAGAGACATCGGGTGCGTTTAGCCGACACACAATCTTGTCAGCACAGAAAGAAAATGGCGATTGCTGAGTAGCATAGGCTGACGCGGCTGAGGAATGCTAAGTGGCGATATTCAGATTGATTGATTGATTCGTCATATGGCGGAATAACAGCTAACTTCACTTCTCTCATTTCCACTCAGCATGGTTCTGGCCGATACTGTAGTCAGAATTGTCGAATGCTGTTCAGCACTCTCAGATTCTGACCAGTCTGTCTATCGGCTAAACGCACCCATCCGCTCCCCCGCAAGTCCGTTGATGATGACGAGGCTACTCCAAGCCATCATCAGTATGTCAGAAAAAAAATTACTTTACGTTAACAAGTCTTGTGTTTTTTACAGTTCATCGCTGCGGCTGACGAGTTGCAATCTTGGATCCAAGACAAGACGAGGACAGCCAAAGATCAGAGTTACAGGTGAGATGGATTGATGAACATGGAGAATCATAGAAATAATTAAAGATTTATTACTAACATCAGTGGTTTGTTTTGTTGTACGCACACCAATCAGGAGTTACGGGTTCGAATTTCAAAATTATTTTACTTTTCACCCGACTTCGAAAAAATGAGAAGGGTCTCAATTCGTCGGAATATTTCTTTTTTCTTATATTATTTTAAAGCGGGGACCGTGTGAGCTTCATTTCGACTGTCAGGGATCTCTTGATCGTATATATACGCTCTATGATAATAACGTTTTGATTTTTTTGTATCAGGGATCTGGCGAACTTGGAACGCAAGCTGCAAAAGCACGAAGCTTTCGAGAGAGAACTTCAGGCCAACGAGAAGCAACTTAGGAATGTTGAGAGCGTAAGTACATCCGTACATAACTTATACACATCCATATATAGCACTAGCTGTGCCCGCGACATCGTCCGCGTGTAATAGTTATTAACGCGGTTTAGATTTTTTCATACTATAATCATTATTTCGTTCACAGATCGGCCAATCCCTCCAGAAGTCAGATGCTGAACGCGCCGAGGAGGTGTCCTCCCGGCTGCAGACTCTTCAGGGCTCCTGGGAGGCGCTGGTGGCGGCCTCGCGCGACAAGGGCAGCAAGCTGCGCCAGGCCGCGCTGCAGAGGCAGCACAGGAGGTAGGGAGATGATACTGAAGGAGAAGGGATTTCCACATAAATTTAAAATTTTAAACGGTCGGCCGGCTTCGGCTTGCCGATCTCCCTTCCTCATCCGCAAGCATTCATCTTTCCTTACACAAATTTGCACCCCCTGGTTTGCTGGTTGGACTGGACTCGTGGCATAATGCCATCGCTGGGTGCGGTGCATCGTATCGTATCGTATCGTAAAATTGTTCTCCGGGAGGAGCAAAAGTGAAAATTTAACACAACAGTGTGGTCACTACACAACAATCAATCCATCAGCTATCACCATCCATGGATACGAGTGACACGCTGTACATAAACACACACGAACATTCGCGCAAGCGCCCCGTGCCGCCTAAACGATCTTACGCTTTTTCGATCGCATCACGTGACCCTGACGCGAGTTGATGGTTTTAACCATACAAAAAATACTCAGCGCCGCTAAAGAAGTTCACTAAAAATTCGCATTCTCGACCCCGCCTGAACGGGGACTTGAACCACCGGACCTTCCGATATAGCGTCGGATGCTCTAGCCTCTGAGCTATCCAGGCGTTACGTCACCAATTCATACGGATTTGTACTTGTCTAGAGATTTGAACTACGAATGGCAATTTCACCTGCTTTCCTTAAAGGGTTTGACATCAGTCTTGCCCGTAACCACGAGGGCTGTAAAGAGTTCGAAACGTCGGCTCTCGACATATTTTTTTTTTATAGATTTTTCTGTAAAATTATTTCAAACTAGGTGACCCGACAGACTTCGACCTGTCAAAGTAATATGAAAAAGAATAGCGCTGTGTTTAGGGTTTTCCCGGCAATTATTCGATTTTTTCTCGCCGTAAGAAACATCTTTGGACGACAACGAACATTTAAAAAAAAATTGGCCGTATTGCTTCAGGGATTGTTGAGTTATGCGCTTGCCAACACATTTTGCGATTCATTTTTATATATAAGATGTAAATATTCGCTCAAATTCTCAGAGCTCTATTTAAAATGTACATAAACTATGTTAGATTGTAAGTTTCTTTAAGGTATAATAAACACATATATTTTTATAAATAATTAGACAATACTATCAGTACTTACCCTTATTTATGTGTGTAGGGGCGTGGAGGACGCGCGCCTCCGCCTGGCGGAGCTGGAGCGGGCGCTGCGCAGCGAGGAGCTGGGCTCGGACCTGCGCAGCTGTAAGAGGCTCATGACGCAGCACCAGGTATGAACATGTGTGGGGAAAGAGAGTATGAACTAATGTTACGTATTAGAAAACTGTAACTGTCCGGGATATTTACCATGTTGTTTTGTTTTAATGAGCTCCCGATATTTCGGCACTGTTGCAAGCGCCATGATCACGGGTGAACTGTAGGACTGCGAGAATGACGGTAGGTCTAAGGGCAGACATATCGGTCTACCCTCTTTCTCAGTCTTTTATTACGCACGACACCACTACCCTCGTTCACATTATATTCGACGAGGGTCGAGGGACGAGGGGATAATGTTACGTTCTTAAATAAATAAATAAAACGGCTTTTATTGCCAAATTTACTACACTGTTCGTTAAGTACAATAAAAGAAAAAAAATACAAAATACATACATTGGAACACTTTGGTAAAAGGACCAGTCTCAGCATAGGCTTGGCTCGAGCGGCCAGCGCTGGTTTTCACTTATGTCCATATTGTTTTAGACAACAAAACTTATAAATGTTGGGTTCAATGAATGGTGCCATTAATCTCTGATGATATCCATTAGTCTTTCGCCATTAGTCCCGCATAGGCCTTACGCAGCAGGAAGTAAGATTTACAGACAGGACTGCGACACTGGTTTGCAATTTTACCTATTATAGTACCGCTTGGTTATCTAAACATCTATATAATGTGACCCAAACAGCCTGTACGGTACTTCCCAAAGCATAGCAAATGTAGAATCATAAAATTTTGTAAAAAGAAATGTCTCGCAGTATCAAAATAACACCTGAAAGTTTTTTATGCCTTTCACCATTCGTAGAACATAATTGATTACTATAATCTTCACGTATTATCCATGGAACACCACTCATCAATCTTCCTTTCCACAGGCGTTAGAACAAGAGTTAAACCAACTGGAAGCCCGCGGGGCTGCGCTAGCGGCGCAGGGCTCCGACCTGGTGTCCGGGGGACACTTCGACGCGGCCGCCATCCAGCGGGACTCCGACGCGCTCGCCACCGCCCTGAAGGAGCTTCGCCCCGCCGCCAAGGAAAGGAGGGACGCGCTCGCCACCAGCCTGCAGTGAGTGACTTATCTAGACACACGGTAGCGTGTCAAGCCAAGTTCAAGAAACAGAACTGGCGAGCCGCACCGTGTGTAATATTACACGAACCATTTGGAACCACTTTTGAACCTCTCATAAACCAAAAAATAATAATAATATATAAACGTATCAAATTTGGCTCATATATTGAGACTTGCGAGATAAATATGTGTTCTAAATTTCATAAGCTTATCTCAAACAGTTATTTAGATATTAATGTCCAAAAATCCTCATTTTTATCATTGACTGACTGACAGATCAAAATTCTAACCCAGTTCCAAATGACCTAGAGAGTTAAAATTTGGTATGCAGATAGGTAATTACATGAATACAAAGGAATAAATAAAAAACTGGCAATTTTTTAATAATTAGGTACTTATAAATAAATTTCAGGGTTGACCATTGAACTTGGCACCCATTTACATCGCACTTCTTTATTCGTTGAAGTCAACAACCAAGGCAATTATCATAATATTGAACTTGGATCTCATTTCACATTTATGTTTTTGATTGGTTACTAGTTCACGAATATACACACACACATTCGTAAAGGAATGCTTTCAACACACAAGCTCTTACACCCTCCCACAAAGTGCATATTCATCCGCCCTTAACACAGTCACCCCCAAGTAATCCCCATCACACTGTCATCTCCCCCCCAAAACAGTCATACCCACACCCGCACACCCCCACACATGTATGTATGGCCAGGCCATACTAAGTAAGACGGCGCATCGACCCAAAATGACTATATGTAATCTTCTAACACATCCAGCTGTAGGATACAAAATATTAGTCTTTATGGGCCTACACGCGATATTAGGAGTAGGAAATACGCATCATGGTCGCTCACGTCCAATCGAAATGTCGGGCAGTAAAAAGCTATGTAATTGTGACTCCTAATATCGCGTGTAGACCCATAAAGAATAATGTTTAGTGTATAATTTTAAACTGTCATGGTTACACACATTAGAATACTGAAACTTTCCGGGATATTTACCATGTTGTTTTGTTTTAATGAGCTCCCGATATTTCGGCACCGTAGCAATGACGGTAGGTCTAAGGGCAGACATATCGGTCTACTTTCTTTCTCAGTCTTCTATCTCGTTCATGGTAAATGGTAAATATCCCGGACAGTTTCATTATTGTAATGTTTAGTGTAATGGAATGCGCAAGTCTAAAAGTCTGAAAAGCCAAGTTTATCTTCAAAATGTAACCTACAAACCTAATCATTCTTCCAACAGACTCCACAAGTTCGCAGCGGAAGTGACAGCCGAGTTGGACTGGGTGCGCGAGCGGCAGGCCGCCGCCGCGTCACAAGCGATGCCGGCCGACCTGCTGGCGGCTCAGTCGGCCCTCAAGAGGCACGCCAAGCTGCTCGCCGAGCTGAAGGGGCGGAGGCCGAGCGCCGCGCGCTGCGCCGAACGGGCGCGCGAGCTGCCTCTGGACCACCCGCATACAGAGAAGGTAGGAGACTGGCAAATGGCATCTAGTACTTCCTTTAAGATTGCATTTCTGTTTACCATGTTAAAGCGCCGTTAGTGAAGAAACATTCTCGTTGGATGTGGCCATAATAAGCACGAGTGCAAGTTAGTATGGTGATTGTTGGATAGCGCCATCTATTGGTAGTACAACTGACGTAAGATAGTCGATAGAATACGAGTAGCTGGCGTTTTAGTTACTAGTTACTTACTGCCTTTAGGAAGCTGCTATTTCTCTAAAAACACCATCTGTTGGTCGTCCTTGGAACTTTCTCGATGGATGGTGTATGATGATTGTTGGATAGCGCCATCTATCGGTAGCGTTTACAACTATCTTGTCAGGCGACGGTAGGCGAGCCTACCGTAGTGTGGTGATTGTTGGATAGCGCCATCTATTCCTAGCGGTTAGAACCATCTAGTCAGATAGTCGGCTCGGCCGGCCGAGCTCAAGAGGCACGCCAAGCTGCTCGCCGAGCTGAAGGGGCGCAGGCCGAGCGCCGCGCGCTGCGCCGAGCGGGCGCGCGAGCTGCCTCTGGACCACACAGAGGAGGTAGTACATCTGACTGTAGATAGTCGATATAGTAGCTGGCATTTTCAACCGACTTCAAAAAAAGGAGGAGGTTCTAAATACGACCCGTATGTTTTTTTTTATTACATGTTACTTGCTGATTTTAGGAAGCTGCCTATTCTCTGACAGCGCCATCTGTTGGTCGTTTTTGGAACTTTCTCAATGATTTGATGTATTGTGATTGTTGGATAGCGCCATCTATCGGTAGCGTTTACAACTATCTTGTCAGGCGACGGTAGGCGAGCCTACCGTAGTGTGGTGATTGTCGCCGAACGGGCACGCGAGCTGCCTTTGGATCACCCGCTCACTGAGAAAGTAGTACATCTGACGTAAGATAGTCGATTGAATAGCTGGCATTTTAAATACTAGTTACTTGCTGCCTTTAAGCTGCTAATTCTCTGAAAGCGCCATCTGTTGGTCGTTTTTGAAACTTTCTCTATAGATGATAGTTGGAAATGGTAGGGGATGACAGTAGTAGTGGTGCTTAATCGGTGTGATGATTCTAAGGGACCTAGATATCTAGACACGCGGTAGCGTGTCAAGCCAAGGTTCAAGAAACAGAACTGGCGAGCCGCACCGTGTGTAATATTACACGAACCATTTGGAACCACTTTTGAACCCCTCTTAAATCAAAAACTATTTCACATAAACGTATCAAATTTGGCTCATATATTGTGACTTGCGAAATAAATATGTGTTCTAAAGGAGAACACCCGATTCCATACAAACTGGGGCCCAACGTTACAAAGCTGAAAGTTGGCCGTAAGACAGAGCATATAAAAGGTTTCCATGAGACGAATTTTTATGTTGATCCGCAATGGCCAAATCACTAAAAATACAGTGAATATTTTTGAGGTTATCTGTTTTTCTATTATGAAAGAAAGCTTGTAGGGTGTTTCTTTTTTAAGTTTTGCATTACAGATTGTATACAAGCTATCCAACAGTACAGATAAAGTGGTAAAATGGTATCAAGACATAGGCTATATGTCATCTATATTGGTCAGGGGACCTTGCATGTGTCCATGAAATATGATTTTGTGATTTGTTAAGTTGTTGGGTAAGTCTTAATATTAATAACAGAATATTAACAACATATATTCCCAAGCGTCGTTGACGGCGCAATGCCCGGTCAACCCTGCGCCCCACTGCAACGCGCACACACGCAAGCACGCTACATAGAAGGTAATGAGAATAAATCTATGGATATTGCAATCATTCGACTTATGAAGTCAAAGTCTTATATCTTAGACATTCTCCTGGGTGTCAGTCTCCTCCTCATTTATCCTGGGTGGGATTCGAACCCATGACCCTTGGTTTAGAAGCCAGAATTCACTAGCAACTGCTCCATCGAGCCAGTCAACTATAAAACCAATTTATTAGATATTTCATTAAAGTGAATAATGAACTAGGTAACTCTAAATGCATATTTGCTTATGGCTGGACAGAGCAGTTCAGTATAAAAAAATAAATGTAACAAAAGCAGGTCATTACAAAATAATAATAAATTATTTTATTCATCCTTATCATCATAATACATCTAAAAAAAAATAGCATCTAAAAACTGTGCGTCTTCTTCTTCTTCTTCAGCCCTGTATCACCCATTGTTGGGTATAGGCCTCTTCATGTGCTTTCCATTTGACCCGGTCTTTTGCTGCTCGCATCCAGGTCTTGCCTAATATTTTTGAGATATCGTCGGCCCAGCGCATAGGTGGTTTCCCAACGTTTTTCCGTCCGAGTCTAAGTCTCCATTCGGCAATTCTGCGTGCCTATCTGCCATCCTCTCTTCTGCACATTATGTCCGGCCCGTCTCCACTTAAACTTCGTCACAATCGATGTAATGTCCGTGACTCCGGTACGTCTCCGAATGATAGTATTTCGGATACGATCTAAATAAATATGATAAATAATAAAACATTTTAATTATTAATCGACATCAATCAAATCGATCAATGTCATAAGTAGATTCTGTTTACTATACTCTATGGATAGATTTCTGTATCACGTTTGCAAAGATAGCTAGGTTATTAATAAATAATATAAATGAACGTTTACAAAACCAGTAACATAAGGAAAATAAAAAAAATCTGCTTTTTTCCCTGTTGGCCATTGCTGTTTTGGCTAAGATTTCTATAAGTTAACTTACAAAAATAGACCGATTTTTTGATATATAATTTAATCCTGTAACGTTGGGCCCAAAATGGTGGTTCTCCTTTCATAAGCTTATCTCGAACGGTTATTTAGATATTGTACTTCGACGTTGCATCCTCGAGATTTATGATAACACTTGTAGTCCACTCTTCAATGTATTAGGCATCGAACACTATTTTAGAATACTGAAAAAATAAACTATTAAAAAGACATAAGTCATCCTCATTTTACCGCTCACCTGTGACATTGACGTCTTGTGTCATTCGCTTTTCGTGTTGGGCATCGATTTATGTTTATCCATGTAATTTATTGTTTAAAGTGAGTAATTAAGCAGTAATAAACAGTGTAAGTGTAAATTATGAGAAAGGGAAACGTAAGTAAGGATTTCGAGCATTTTAATCACAAAAAATCTCGAAAGAAAGTTACTTAAACAACAAACATCCAGTGATTCCGGTAAGTGCTTTACATTGATTAAATTTATCACTTCCAAAGGTTTTACACGCACAATGCGGTGTGGATAATAATAGTGTAGTAAGCGTAATTATAAATTACTATGTAACATAAACATAACTTATGACTATGACATCTAAAAAGTAGGGTTATGGATGTTTTGTTTTACACAAACAATTTCCCCCTATATTAACTAAAACATAACTTAAATTGGAATATTTATTCTGTTTAGCCTTTTGGCACAGCACATTATAGTACCATGATAGGATTATGGTCCATACTGAGAACAATTAATCAAAGCAAAATCATTTATTGCTAGTCACATAAAAGATAAATATCTTAAAAATAACATTTTAGCTTTATAAACATTATAAACAAACTTAAAATTTAAGTAAAATAGAACATTATTATAACAATTAAAATTACTAATCATTAAACAATTATTGTAGTGAGTCATAATTATGACTTGTTTATAAGTTATTCTTTTAATCCTGCAACGGACTGAACCTATTGAAAATTTTCATCGGGTTTGAACCTTATGTCAAAAGAATAAAGTTCAGAATTTGGTGGGAATATTTAGCTATGGCTAAAGTTTAATCTGTGTTTTAGTATTGTAATATGTAGTACCGTGACATACGGTCACAGTCTGTACTAAATACACATTATGTTATACTGTGATGATAGTTTACACTAAGAGAAATTATGTGTGAGGTGATTACAGTCTGTTCTAAATACAAATTATATAATATTGTAACAAGAACATATAAATTATTTATTTCTTTGGATGTCAACTTAAACAAAATCACACGACAGGCAATCATGTTGTGTGTCATATATTGAGTTCAAAAATGGTCTGGAGACAGATAAAGAATCTCGACTCATTAGTATTGATACTGAGGACTGTTACCACCATCACCTTATGATAAAGATCATTTTGCCACCCATATACGAGTAAATGCAAAGTGCATGAGTAGATTATAATCCAATTCGTTCCATCCTCCTTAACATTTAAATATGACTTAAGGGAGATAATAAATGACAAAACCACAGGAATAATGATTGGTCCAAGTTGGCCAAGTCAATCCTGTAACCCTCGTTTAGGTGTACAGTCAATCACATCTCCATTGTTCTTCGGACATGATTTAAGATAGTACAACAAATATATTAAAAGCTTTTGAAATATTATGGACAGTGTGTTGATGGATACAACACAGTATAAATAAAGACACACATAGTTTAAATAATACATATAAGAAGAAATATATGGAAGATATATATAAGTGAATTGAAATATGAATAGGTAAAACATGGAAATTCATATTGGGATGTGTATAAAGGAGATATTATATGATGTGTTTAGTATTATTATATATTTGTTTGGATATCCAACAGCAAATCCATAAGTAAAAATTACACATGATTGAAGATACAAAGCCAATAATTGGATATTACAACAAATAGAGTAAAAACTCTTGAAATATTATGGACAGTATGTTTATGGATACAACACAGTATAAATAAAGACACTCATAGTTTAAATAATACATATAAGAAGAAATATATAGAAGATATATATAAGTGAATTGAAATATGAATGGGTAATAAATGGAAATACATATTGGGATGTGCGTAAAGGTGATATTATATGATGTGTGTAGTATTGTTATATATAGTATATATATGGACATTATTAAATATGATTTTACACATATATGCATTACAGAGAATAGTAAATAAATGTGGTAAAAATTCCCATAGTGATAGAAAACATGCTAGTGGTTGTTGATCAGTATTGTGTGTTTAAACACTACTTTGTTACAATACGTTGATGAGTCATACACCTTATATACCTTGGTTTATATTTAATGACGTCGTATTGTGATGTCATATCACAATTTGATGATGACTCTTAGCCATTTTCGGCTACTGCGACTATTATGAAATAATTCAAAATATACATAAGTATATATAATACTATCGCTCCGCCCGCGACTCCGTGGAGACGTTTAACATTACTTTTTTAGAGAAGTCGATTAAAAATCGGTCAATATCTGTACCAAATTTCATTGGTTCAGTACTCTATGCTGTGATTGCGTAACAGATAGGGTTGCCATTCGTCCGGATTTCCCCGGATCAATTAAGTGCCCAGGTTTTACCTAATGTGACCGACAATCTTCATGATCTTCGAAACCGCTGTTATGTCCGGGATTTTGCTGTGTTTATCCGGCATCACCAGTAAGGTGATGGCAACCCTAGTAACAGAGAGTGTTAAGGATAAATAAATATATACTTATTCAAAAGATGTAATACCTTGACTTAAATTGTGTAACTGCACTTTGTATGCAAATAAATATATGAATTTGGCATGACAGTACTAAGTACTAAGTATGTAGTGTTCCATAGTCACTACTAAATACAAAGGATGTAGTACCGTGACGAGATTACGGTCTTTTCTAAATACAAATTGTAGTACCGTGACGAGATTACGGTCTTTTCTTAATACAAATTGTAGTACCGTGACGAGATTACGGTCTTTTCTTAATACAAATTGTAGTACCGTGACGAGATTACGGTCTTTTCTAAATACAAGTTGTAGTACCGTGACGAGATTACGGTCTTTTCTAAATACAAATTGTAGTACCGTAACGAGATTACGGTCTTTCTATGTACAAATTATGTAGTACCGTGACGAGATTACGGTCTTTTCTAAATACAAATTGTAGTACCGTGACGAGATTACGGTCTTTCTATGTACAACTTATGTAGTACCATGACGAGATTATGGTCTTTCTATGTACAAATTGTGTACTACCTTGACATGATTATAGCCTTTACTAAGTACAAATTATGTCTAAACCTTAAGATGGCCACTTAGCAGCTCGTCGCCAGCGGGAGTTGGTAATGCCGAAACGATGAGGAACTATATAAGGAACCAGAATTGGATTGACTTGCGATCTGTAGTAGTTACAGTGGCACAAGAGCACGACTTGGATCAAGTACGAAGGAAAACTCCGATCCTTTTAAACGCTAGACCTGCTATAATATATGCTGAACCTTCGAGGAAGCTAACGATCTTCAGACTTTCTAGATATTTTGAGTGACTCAATGGTCGGGTTAATACCGTTTGAACCAGAAATAGTAGATGGAGTCTCTAAACGTTGGGGTGAAATCCTAACTGGTGGTTTATATGGGGAAGCTTTTATCAACTTTTCTAATGCTTTAAAGTGCATTATTATTAAAAGGCCTTAAGTTCAAGAATTAATTAAAATACCACTGATGGGATATGGATGGTAGGATGTTTTTCTACTCTGAGGATAATAATGGGAAAATGAACTTAGCAGATTGCCTGAAGGATGATTTTAATTTGTGGAAATCATAATTATGACCTTTTTTGACTGGTTGTTATTTATCTCTGGCCTTCCTTTGTTACCAAGACGAACGCGCCGGAGGGCTACTGTTGATGCAGAAATGCATATTAACTACATACTTGTATTTGGAGATGGAGACAACTTGGAAGCAAATTGGTTTGCAGAAAGCCACGCAATGGACAGATTGCTCAGGATGGACATTGCGACTGCCATGTCGTTAAGAGATCGAATGAGTGGCGTTCAAAATGCCTGGAAAACGATTTTAAGGGTCTTTATAAAACCAAACCTTGTTTGCCAAAGTACACAACAACTTGGGATCCTAGTATTATTTATACCCATATAAACTTTGTTGACAACTAACACCACATCTCTAATCTGAGTTAGTAATGTTGGACTTATTTCTCTAACATTGAAATCATAATAGACTCGTCGGGTATATTTATTTTGTGACGTGGCTTTTACAATGATAGAGACATATGCTGGTGCATATTTTTGATAGATATTGATAATACGTTCCTTAATATGGTAAAATATACTGATAGTATATCAATAGTCTAGCAGCGCATGCGACAAAAAACGTTTTATACGGTTCTTTTTTTTTACACCTTGGGTTCATTACATATTGTACTAACGTGGGACCGGGAATTGTCAAGATGTTCCTTGGTACACATCTGTTTATTGACTGTATTAAATCATGGGCTGGTATAGACTAAGTTACATACCACAATATGAAGTGAAGTGCTATATTCACTTCAATATATTTAGTTATGGGCCCCTAATCCGTTAAACAATATAACTAAGATAAGTGAAAGAATTACACTTAAAAATTGATATCCCATGTTCACCACAGATAGTGTAACTTTCTAACGATGGAAGTTTTCTGAAATCCTTCAAGTGGTTTCAGAGCCTCTTCTATGAAACAATCAAACAATGAAATATTTATTCTTAATAGTATTTGTATAGATGATTTAATTAGACCTTTAGCTCCGATTGGTGACCACCTCAATCGCTTTTTCTCAAATTAACTTTGCGATATAATAGGCAGTTTTGTTTTCACCACAAACTATAGATACTTATCGTGAGATATTATTGTTTACTTGTAAAAACCATTTTACACACGACAAGATTTACCATTAGTCGTCGTTATAAAAATAAAACACTTTAACGGTGATACAAATACTTAAGTATTTTGAGCTATCAGTTTGTGACATGCTTCGATTTCAGCAGCAAACAGACAGGGTCTTCGGATAAAAATCTTAAGGAAAACTGCGAATTGGACAGGCGATTCGTAGGTGTTTAACAGATTTTATTAAAGATTATTTGAAATAAAAATCATGATGCTATTGCACAGGCTGTTCACAGTAGTCGATTATGTGCATGATAATTAAAATATAGAATTATTAGGTACCCATATAATTTATGAAACTGATTGAAACTAATAAGTTAAAACACTTAAGTTTCCATTTAAAGATGTGTTTTGCAACTTGTAGGTACTCTGAACATCTACAAGTGTTATCATAAATCTCGAGGATGCAACGTCGAAGTACAATTGATGGTTAAACAAACTTACCTAAAGTGAAGTTTGACCGTAATTGTACGAGACGTTGCATCCGAAGAGATTTATGATAAGTTCCCACCCTCCCTTAATAGCCCTTTTATAAGTATCATTATTGCAAAACTAGCTCTAAAACGAATGACACAAGACGTCAATGTCACAGGTGAGCGGTAAAATGAGGATGACTTATGTCTTTTAATAGTTTATTTTTTCAGTATTCTAAAATAGTGTTCGATGCCTAATACATTGAAGAGTGGACTACAAGTGTTATCATAAATCTCTTCGGATGCAACGTCTCGTACAATTACGGTCAAACTTCACTTTAGGTAAGTTTGTTTTAACCATCAATTAATGTCCAAAAATCCTCATTTTTATCATTGACTGACTGACAGATCAAAATTCTAACCCAGTTCCAAATGACCTAGAGAGTTAAAATTTGGTATGCAGATAGGTAATTACATGAATACAAAGGAAAAAATAAAAAACTGGCAATTTTTTAATAATTAGGTTTTTTTTTTCATTTTTTATTTTTATAAGAGGCTAACAAGATGACCTCACTCTACCTGATGGTAAGCGGTAGTGAGACCACATATGAGGTCTACAGGCACGATAGACCATGTTGAGCCTGTCGCACTCACCCTGAAAGCCGTGAAAAGGAGACCACTGCTGCGGTTAGGTTCTATTATGAACGCTTAACATAAATACCTAATTAGTGCCTAATCACGCCTATATACCGGGGAAGGCAAAGCACTAAGTTTATATTTAGGTATACATACTTACTTATTTACAATTAAAAGTAGGTACTTATAGTCGGTTTTCATATTTATTACTTAGGGTTATACCCCGCAAACGTAGGAAAATACAGTAACTGATTCAATTGTTTTATATTTATAAAGTCTATTTTTTAGTTTTGAATTTGTCCTTTTCAAAGGACCTACGGGAAGGCAGAGCACTAAGTATATATTTAGGTATACTTACTTATTTACAATTAAGAGTGGGTACTTATAGTCGGTTTTCATATTTATTACTTAGGGTTATAACCCGTAAACGTAGGAAAATATAGTAACTGATTCAATTGTATTTGTCCTTTTCAAAGGACCCCCGGCGTTACGATGATATATACTTTTCTACAAAAAGTAATGATATCCAATCAAAAACATAAATGTGAAATGAGAGCCAATTTCAATATTATGATAATTGCCTTGGTTGTTGACTTCAACGACAAAAGAAGTGAGATCTAAATGGGTGCCAAGTTCAATGGTCAACCCTGAAATTTATTTATAAGTAACACTATAACATACCTATCATATCTTCTTATAACATAAGATAATGTATGGTGGTAGCCTATGAAGGTCTGTCTTGGCTAGTTTTCTTTAGTTAGTTAGTTAGTAGTCTAGTTAGTTGTCTTGGTTAGTTTGGTATTTGTCGGTCGAAAATTTGGATTGTTGGTAGAAACTAGCGAGCGAACATAATAATACGTTGGTAGGTTTATAGAAATAAATAAATAAATTCCTTGTCTCCTTACATCACCCCTTCTATTCCAGATCGTCGCCCTCTGCTCGGAGCTGGAGCGCGCGCACGCCGACGTGTCGTCGGCGGCGGAGGCGCGCGGCGCCCGGCTCACGGCCGCGGCGGAGGCGCAGCAGTTCGTGCACGACGCCGCCGAGCTCGAGGCCTGGGTGGGGGACAAGGCCGCCGCGCTCGCCGACGCGGATGTCGGCCGCGACCGGCACCGGGCCACGAGACTGCTCACCAGGCATAAGGTACGCAAACTAAATATAACACAACATTACATTATCTGATCACGTGGTAAGTAGCTTTTGTTACGGATATCAGAATCAACATTAGATACATAAATATGAAGTATACACACCCTGTCAAGTAACAAACAACGATATTCGTCACACAAACATTCGGCATGGGTGGCAATCGAACCCACGGCTCTTGGAACAGTAGCTAGTAACCATGAGACATTAACCACTGTTCCACCGAACAGTGGGAGACACAATCGAATGATGAGCACAAGCGGGACATGACATTAGATGGTGCCGCAACCGGCACGCGCCTGCTTACCAGGGATATGGTATACAATGAACACAGATACACAGTCAAATCGAACGACACGTGCTGAATAATGAATGATGGGTGAGCGAGCGTGAGAGTTAGATGGCGAACCGGCTGCGACCGGCACCGGGCCACGAGACTGCTCACCAGGCATAAGGTGAGTGACGTCACTGTGTGACACAGTCCTCGCCAGGCACTGGGTGAGTGACTTCACCGAGCTGGAGGCCTGGATCGGGGACAAGGCCGCGACCGGCACCGGGCCACGAGACTGCTCACCAGGCATAAGGTATGTTTTGATAACAGATACACAGTCAAATCGAACGACACGTGCTGAATAATGAATGATGGGTGAGCGAGCGTGAGAGTTAGACGAGACTGCTCACCAGGCATAAGAAGTGACAGCACAGCTTGAGACAAATTGAATAATGGGTGAAAGTGACGTCACAAGCGGGACATGATGTTAGATGGCACGTGTCTGCTCAACAGGCAAAAGGTATGTATTGGAATCACGTCCGGTTCAAACACAAAAGGCGTCGGATATACTCTCAATAATCGTCTGATTCCCACACATTTCATAATGTATCAGACACTCACACAAATGAAAATTAAAATTACTTCTGATAGACATACAAATGGTGCCTAATGCACACTCAGAAGGTGTAAGATACACACTTAAAGTGAGTCCGATACACACTCAATAATCGTCTAATACCCACACATACCAGTGTGTATCAGATACTCACTCAAAGACTTGTGTAATACAAATCATAATAACTTTTGAAACACATTCAAATCGCGCCTGATACAGTCTCAAATGAAGTATAATACACACTCAAATGACATCTCATACAAATTCAAATAACGTCCATTATACACTCAATAATCGTCTAACACCCACACATTTCCGTATGTATTAAATACTCACTCAAATGACGTCTGATACACACTGAAATTACCTCTAATACACACTCAAATGTCTGATAAAGGCTTTAAAAACTTCATAACGTTACATAAACGAAAGACAGTTGATACATAAATGTGATTTTTTTTATTAATCAACAGGCGGTCGAGCTAGAACTGGACACGTACGCGGCCATAGTGGCGGAGATGGGCCACGTGGCGACCAACATGGAGAGCAGCGGGCACGAGGAGGGCGCGGCGCTGGTGGCGCGCCACGCGCTGCTCGCGGGCAGCCTGCAGCGCCTGCAGCGCGCCGCTGCGCTGCGACAACAGGCGCTGGTGGAGAGCGTCTGCAGGTAGGGGACGGTGTGACACGTGGCTCACAGCATGGAGAGCAGCGGGCACGAGGAGGCGCTGCTCGCGGGCAGCCTGCAGCGCCTGCAGCGCGCCGCTGCGCTGCGACAACAGGCGCTGGTGGAGAGCGTCTGCAGGTAGGGGACGGTGTGACACGTGGCTCACAGCATGGAGAGCAGCGGGCACGAGGAGGCGCTGCTCGCGGGCAGCCTGCAGCGCCTGCAGCGCGCCGCTGCGCTGCGACAACAGGCGCTGGTGGAGAGCGTCTGCAGGTAGGGACGGTGTGACACGTGGCTCACAGCATGGAGAGCAGCGGGCACGAGGAGGCGCTGCTCGCGGGCAGCCTGCAGCGCCTGCAGCGCGCCGCTGCGCTGCGACAACAGGCGCTGGTGGAGAGCGTCTGCAGGTAGGGGACGGTGTGACACGTGGCTCACAGCATGGAGAGCAGCGGGCACGAGGAGGCGCTGCTCGCGGGCAGCCTGCAGCGCCTGCAGCGCGCCGCTGCGCTGCGACAACAGGCGCTGGTGGAGAGCGTCTGCAGGTAGGGGGACGGTGTGACACGTGGCTCACAGCATGGAGAGCAGCGGGCACGAGGAGGCGCTGCTCGCGGGCAGCCTGCAGCGCCTGCAGCGCGCCGCTGCGCTGCGACAACAGGCGCTGGTGGAGAGCGTCTGCAGGTAGGGGACGGTGTGACACGTGGCTCACAGCATGGAGAGCAGCGGGCACGAGGAGGCGCTGCTCGCGGGCAGCCTGCAGCGCCTGCAGCGCGCCGCTGCGCTGCGACAACAGGCGCTGGTGGAGAGCGTCTGCAGGTAGGGGACGGTGTGACACGTGGCTCACAGCATGGAGAGCAGCGGGCACGAGGAGGCGCTGCTCGCGGGCAGCCTGCAGCGCCTGCAGCGCGCCGCTGCGCTGCGACAACAGGCGCTGGTGGAGAGCGTCTGCAGGTAGGGGAGGTTTGATAGATGCAGCCTACATGTCTGATCCTAAAACTTCATGAGGAAACCTGCTGATGATCGGTCATCAGTCCGAAGTCAAATTAAAGTGTGGTCTAAAGTAATTCTTATATTCTTATAACAAATAGACAAACTCTCCCCAAACTTGCGTCCGCATTAGGGCCCGCCCAACGACGCCCTGAGCCTGAGATAAAAATTTTTTATTCTTATTCTTACCCTCCAGACACGAATATCTGGCGGAGAGCGCGGAGCTGGAGAGCTGGATCCAGGAGCAGCACGCGGCCGCCTCCAGCGAGGACTACGGCCAGGACTACGAGCATCTGCTGGTGAGATGTCAATGCCCTGTCTTTGGGATTTAAGATTTGTAACACCACTAAACCATAGTTGGCGATCGTCCGATCGGGAGCAATGTGCCATTTGGTGTGTTTGCTTAATTAGTTTAATTAATTAATTAGTGAGAAATTGCCATCAATAGACGTCAATTTATAACTTTCACCCTTTAACTGGTAATGGTATTTTTTAAATAGTAAACTTAAATGAAATTGTCCTGACATTACAAAACTTTATCTTTACCAAGTAATCGCGCCATGATCATGGAACTAACAACAGGGTCAAAAGTAGGAAATTCGCTAAAGAAGTAAATGGAAAATATAATAACTTATCAAATCAAATTGCCTGAATATCCTTATCCTTAAGAGATATAGTCCAGAGCCTGAGAAAGGACATAGCCTACTTTTTTAACCGAATGCTCTATAAAGACACTCATTATAATAAGCAATTTTTAACCTTCACTTCTACCCTCTAGATCTTAAGGTCCAAATTCGAGGAGCTCCGCCTCCGCGTGGAGAGCGGCGCGGAGCGGTTCAGCCAGTGCGAGGAGCTCGCCAAGAAGCTGTTAGCCAGCGACAGCCCGTACATCGCCGACATCGAGAAGAGACAGGAGGCGCTGGGGTGAGTCGATACATAAATGTGACATAATTGCATTAAATATTTGTCTTTATGGGTCTACACGCGTTATTAGGAGTAGCAAATTACATAGCTACTTACTGCCCGACGTGCAGACTGGGTTACACCAATCGTGGTCGCGAGCACGTGTAGACCCATAAAGACAAATATTTAGTGTAATGGAACGCGAAAGTCTAAAATCTTACATAATGGCTATTATTTTTGTATGAATTCTTCTGTTATATTCTATTTGCTTTAATGTCTAAGATTATCAATAAATAACACTCCCTAAATTCCCCTGTAAAAAAGTAGATAGGTTATATACATTTAGAATAACAATTGGCCAAGAATTAAGCCCTGGGGGACACCTACTAGAATTGTGGTGCCACTTTTAAGTATCTTTGCACATACGATTTTGATAACATCCTTACAGAATCTAAAGTAGTTTCAAACAGCAAAATACCCCAATTTCATGATCTTCATGTAATAAAACTTGACGATTGAAACAATCAAAGGCTTTAGGTAGGTCACAAAATGTGCATATTGAATACAGCTTATTTTCCCCGTATCAAATCTTTTCATTTCCTCATACCTACATAGGTATAGGGAAATCAAAAAGTTGCCCTAGTTTAGGGTAGAACCCTGTCTTAGCAGTGGGGACGTAAATGGACCAATGATGATGATATAGCTATAAGTATTAGCTACCTCCCTAACCGTCACACCTCTTCGCAGCGAATCCTGGCAAAGCCTAGTAGAGCAGATCCATCGCTTCCACCGCGGGCAACTTTGATGTGCCCCAGCAGTAGCGACGTATATGGGCTGATGATAATGATGATGATATATGTAGCTATAGTATTGCCTATCTTTCTAACATCTAAACATCTTCGTAGCGAATCCTGGCAAGGCTTAGTAGAGCAGATCCAGTCCCGCGGCGCGAAACTCCACGCGGCCGGCGAGATCCACCGCTTCCACCGGGACGTGGGCGAGCTGCTCGCGCGCGCGCACGAGATGCGCGCGCGGCTCGCGAGCGAACCGCCAGGGAACACGCGCGCCGACAGCGGCCTGCTCGCCGTCACCGCGCAGATGCAGGTAACGATATTAGGCGAAAAAAAAACAAGTGACGGATACTAGGTAAAATACTTGGTGACAAATATCAAGTGACTCGAGTTAGGTGAGAAATATCATGTGAAGGATACTAGGTAAAAATACTTGGTGACAAACATCATGTGACGGATACTAGGTGAAATACTTGGTGACAAACATCAAGTGATGGATACTAGGTGAAATACTTGGTGACAAATATCATGTGACGGATACTAGGTAAAATACTTGTTGACAAATATCAAGTGAAGAATGCTATGTAAAAATACTCGACTCTTATTAGGTGAGAAATATCAAATATTGAGATCCAAAAATACAAGTAACGGATACTAGGTAAAATACTTGGTGACAAATATCAAATGACTGATATTAGGTGAGAAATATCAAGAATAGAATTGAATAGAATAATTGTTTATTTGTACCAAGAGACACACATACATACAATATCGGAAATTAAAAGAAAATCAATAGTAAAATAACACAATACAGAAACTACAAACATAATTAGAACTAAAATAAATAAAAAGAAAACCGAAACTAAGTGACCCAAACAGATATTTTCTGTTACCTACATAATTACACACATTCAAACCTCAAACTCGTGCCCTCAGGTGCTGCAAGAAGAAGGCGCCCGCCTCCAGAAGCTGTACCCCGGCAGCAACGTGCAGCAGATCGAGCTGCAGCAGCGCGCGCTGGAGGAGGCGTCGCGCGCGCTGCAGGCCGCCGCCGACCAGAGGAAGCACCAGCTCCAGCAGCATGCTGACTTGCAGCAGTTCCTCACGCAGGTACGGAGATGATGACAAGGCTACTCCAAGCCATGGATTCACATTTAAGAATGGTCAAAACCAAACCAAAAAAACTGTGCCAGGATCGTAGCACATGGCAGGAAGTGATCTCTGTCTACCCCTCTGGGAAAAAGGTATGTATATGTTAATTCAACCCTGAACCATAGATCCCTTCCCACTAATAAGTTCATAGATTCCATAGATTCCTTCTCAAAGATCATACATTCTACCGCCTGGTATGTTGTAAAAGACCTGCAGCAGACCTTTCTCGTTTTGCCTGACCGATGAACACATCAATTAGAAAAAAGGCACCTGTTCCTCATAAAAGTAAGGATGATAGGACCCCCCACCCCTGGTATAGACAGTAGGCAGATCGAGCTGCAGCAGCGCGCGCTGGAGGAGGCGTCGCGCGCGCTGCAGGCCGCCGCCGACCAGAGGAAGCACCAGCTGCAGCAGCATGCTGACCTGCAGCAGTTCCTCACGCAGGTACGGAGATGATGATGATGATGATGTACTGGAATATGTTTATACCATCTGTATTGTTACATTCATGAATGCAATAAACACTTTTTGACTTTTACTTTGATAATAAGGTTATTTCAAGCTATCATCGTAGGCAATTAGCCATCATCGTAGGCAATTAGGGAAACAAGGATCCACATTTAAGAATGGTCAGGGTCAAAACTTAAAGAGAGATCAAATCAAAATTACCCGTAATCGAAGAGCATGCATGAAGAGGTCGATGGATGTGGATGAAGCGAAAGTGATCTCAATACATTGACAGGTAGTATCTCTGCCTGCCTACCCCTCCGGGAAAAAGGCGTGATTTTATGTATGTATGTATATGTTAATGTAACCCTGAATCATAGATTACTTTCCATAAATAAGTTCATAGATTCCATAGATTCCTTCTCATAGAGCATCCAGCCCACTCTTGGAATGTTGTAAAAGAGCTGAAGCAGACAATCGTCGCTTTGGCTGACCAATGAACGATGAACATATAATATGATGGCATTAAACCTATTCATCCTTTTCTAGGTTTAATATTGACATTTTTATGCTACAGGCTTCGACAATTAGAGCTTCTGTCTTGTCAGTAAGAAAACATTCATTGATCACAATATTTAACAAACACATACCGTAAACAGTCAGTCGGGGGATACCAGTCACAACTATCTGTCCGGTGGTTGGTGAACGGTATACGGGTAAGCGACTCCGGGGTAGCTCAAGGAGCCGGCTTCTTGAGCTACTATCGACTCAGTTCAAATCAGTCGAGGCGATAGTATCCTTCCTCCCCTTTTCCTTCCCCCGTCATATATCCTTGCTACTCGTGGGAACGCAATGACCTTGTTAAAACAATGCACAAAGCAAAATGGCGGCGACGTGGTCCACAACCCGTCACGTCACGTTTCCCACAGAGGTGAAAAGTGACCTCTGGGAAAAAGGCGTGATTGTATGTATGTACGTATGTAACCGTAAGTGATGGTGATTTAAGTAAGTATTTATCGTGACTTCCATCTGTCCCCAGGTCCGCGACCTGACCTCGTGGTGCAACGGCGTAGTGACAAGCCTCCAGGCGAGCGGCGCGGGCGCGGGCGGCGTCCGGGACGCGTCCTCCGCCCAAGCGGCGCGAGCGGACCACGACGCGCTAAGAGCGGAGCTGGACGCGAGGGACGACTCGTTCAGAGGGGCGCTGGAGCACGGGCAGCGGCTGGTGCAGGAGGGGCATCCGGCGGCGCAGGTGAGATTAAGAGTGACGGATACTAGGTAAAAAATACTTGGTGATAAATATCAAGTGACGGATACTAGGTAAAAATACTTGGTGATAAATATCAAGTGACGGATACTAGGTAAAAATACTTGGTGACAAATATCAAGTGACGGATACTAGGTAAAAAATACTTGGTGACAGATATCAAATGACTGATCAACAACACAAGTTACAAGTTAGGTTGGTTAGTAAGTATGAAGTGACAGGTACTTGGTAAAAATACTTGGTGACAAATATTAAGTGACGGATACTGGGTAAAAATACTTGGTGATAAATATCAAGTGACGGATATTAGGTAAAAATACTTGGTGATAAATATCAAGTGCCATACCAGATCAAAAATCAAATGACGGGTAGTGGCTGAAAACGCGACGTTGACAGACATGTCAATATTCACCAATCATGCTGTTGGACCTCACGCCTACGTATTCCCTTCTTTTGAATTTCTCAAACGTGTTAACCCTCAATGGAGGTCGGGTGAAATCAGCGTAAATGAAATAACAGACCTAGTATAGTTCGCTCGCAAACATGTTTGGTAACGTAACGACTGGGTTACAGTCGTTACGTCGGGCAGTAAGTAGCTATGTATTTGCCTCTCCTAATATCTCTCTCCAATCTCCTCAGGAGGTGGAGGAGAAGTGCGCGGCGCTGGTGTCGGCGCGCTCGGTGGTGCACGGCGCGTGGGCGGCGCGGCAGGTGGCGCTGGACCAGCTCATCGACCTGCACTGCTTCCTGCGCGACCAGGCGCAGCTGCACGACACCTGCCAGGCGCAGGAGCGCGCGCTCGGTGAGTGCCCCGAGCGGCAGGTGGCGCTGGACCAGCTCATCGACCTGCACTGCTTCCTGCGCGACCAGGCGCAGCTGCACGACACCTGCCAGGCGCAGGAGCGCGCGCTCGGTGAGTGCCCCGAGCGGCAGGTGGCGCTGGACCAGCTCATCGACCTGCACTGCTTCCTGCGCGACCAGGCGCAGCTGCACGACACCTGCCAGGCGCAGGAGCGCGCGCTCGGTGAGTGCCCCGAGCGGCAGGTGGCGCTGGACCAGCTCATCGACCTGCACTGCTTCCTGCGCGACCAGGCGCAGCTGCACGACACCTGCCAGGCGCAGGAGCGCGCGCTCGGTGAGTGCCCCGAGCGGCAGGTGGCGCTGGACCAGCTCATCGACCTGCACTGCTTCCTGCGCGACCAGGCGCAGCTGCACGACACCTGCCAGGCGCAGGAGCGCGCGCTCGGTGAGTGCCCCGAGCGGCAGGTGGCGCTGGACCAGCTCATCGACCTGCACTGCTTCCTGCGCGACCAGGCGCAGCTGCACGACACCTGCCAGGCGCAGGAGCGCGCGCTCGGTGAGTGCCCCGAGCGGCAGGTGGCGCTGGACCAGCTCATCGACCTGCACTGCTTCCTGCGCGACCAGGCGCGCAGCTGCACGACACCTGCCAGGCGCAGGAGCGCGCGCTCGGTGAGTGCCCCGAGCGGCAGGTGGCGCTGGACCAGCTCATCGACCTGCACTGCTTCCTGCGCGACCAGGCGCAGCTGCACGACACCTGCCAGGCGCAGGAGCGCGCGCTCGGTGAGTGCCCCGAGCGGCAGGTGGCGCTGGACCAGCTCATCGACCTGCACTGCTTCCTGCGCGACCAGGCGCAGCTGCACGACACCTGCCAGGCGCAGGAGCGCGCGCTCGGTGAGTGCCCCGAGCGGCAGGTGGCGCTGGACCAGCTCATCGACCTGCACTGCTTCCTGCGCGACCAGGCGCAGCTGCACGACACCTGCCAGGCGCAGGAGCGCGCGCTCGGTGAGTGCCCCGAGCGGCAGGTGGCGCTGGACCAGCTCATCGACCTGCACTGCTTCCTGCGCGACCAGGCGCAGCTGCACGACACCTGCCAGGCGCAGGAGCGCGCGCTCGGTGAGTGCCCCGAGCGGCAGGTGGACAACTGACATGAGGGGCATTCCATGCCAAGCGGACAGGTAAAAAATGTTGATGCTTCAGATTTCAATAATATTTTACTATGTTATACCTATATAGGTCCTCAATATAGACAATCAATATTTTTACTCTGTGATATATAGTTATCGATTTAAAGGCTAATGAAGTTTGGACTCTACAGCAGAAATGCTCTATTTGTAGTACCAAAAAACAATATTTAAAATGAAAAAAAATTAAACGTAATGCATGAATTTTATAGTTTAGTTATTGAGCTTTATTGTGACATTTCTACTCATTAATTAGTTAATTTCTGTTTCATTTCATTTTTTTTCTCGTAAAAATATTGATTGTCTATATTGAGGACCTATATACGTATAATATAGTAAAATATTATTGAAATCTGAAGCATCAACATTTTTTACCTGTCCGCTTGGCATGGAATGCCCCATGAGTCAATGTCACGTGACAAATGTCAAGGCGCATCATCATCATCATAAGAAGCAGCCTTTAATTTATTATATCCCACTGCAGGACGCCATCGACGCAGGTCCTGCGCCAGTCAACTGACATACTACGAGTTCATCGATATCACGTGACAGATGTCAAGACACTAATTTGTCATTTCTTTTTTCTAACTGATTTACGATGATGGCTTGGAGTAGCTTCGTAATCATCACTGGACTTGCAGGGGAGCGGATGGATCACACCCCTTATGTCATTGTCACGTGGTAGGTGTCAAGGCGCCGATGTTCATCATCAGCCCCGTTGCTGAAACTCACTGATGCAACTCCCTACGATGGGTGTCCAAGTGACATGTGTTAATGTCACGTGACAGATGTCAAGGCGCCAATATTCATCATTAGCTCATATACGTCCCCACTACTGGGACACACCGAGTTCCCTCCCTCCTATGATCCCAGGCTCTTCAGGCGGGGCGTGAAACGGCATCGAAGCAGGCCTTCAGGGTGAGTGCGACAGGCTCAATATGGTTTATTGTGCCTGTCGACCTCATATGTGGAGCAGCTTACCATCAGATGGAGTGAACTCATCAACCTACCCTAAAGTAGAGACAATCCGTGGTAAGTAGTAGCCAGTATAAATATATTGCCACCGTCATGTTTTACCATTCATTCTCTATTTCAGCTGTGGAAATCCCCGCAGACTGCAGCGTCGAAGAGGTTGACAACCAGATCAAGAAACATGAGGCGTTCGAGAAGCTTCTTGCGACACAGGTAATCTCATAACAATTATTATAAACACCATAGATTCACTTTGTATTATAGGTTAAGGGTAATGCTCAGACAAATCAAACTGCCGCAGCAAACCGCCATCTGTCGGTAACGCAGTGGTACTAATTTGTTAGCACGCTCAAATCGGGATTCACTCATGCATTAGATCTGTCCTGCGTATGCAGCGGTTTCTTGCCACAGTCCATGTACCATCTAATGTCATGTCCCGCTTGTCCGGAAACATGCTCGCTGAGTGACTTAATGGGTGCCTCAGACATCGCGATTCGTGTGGCCGAATACTGGGCGGATTACGTTTGATTTTGCCATCGACTCGATAAGAAGAAGAAGTTGACACAATACAAATAAATGATATTGTTTCAGGACGAGAAGTTGGCGACCCTGAACAGTCACGGAGACAAGCTGCTGCAGCAGAACCACGTGGAGAGCGAGCGCATCGCCGCCGAGCTGCGCGCCATCAACGAGCGGCGGAGGAAGGTGAGGAATTAGATATTACATTTAAAATTTGAAAAAAATCTCGCATTCACGACCCCGCATGAACGGGGACTTGAACCACCGGTCTTGAGATATCGCGTCTGACGCTATAATAACCAAATTTGGCATGCAAGTAACTTAGTAAACTTTAAGCTAGTTGCAACAGAACATTGCAAAATTCCTACGGAAACGGGAGTTAGCGGGAAAAAACTTTCCTATGTAAAATCCTGTAGTCCACGCGAACGAAGTCGCGGGCACAGCTCAGTAGCTGTGCCCGCGATAATAAAAACAGTATTTACATATATCACCCACTTTTAAACATGGTACCCGTCTGTTAGGGCGCGATATTAAAAACGTTTCACGTCAAAATTAAGCTACTTATCATGGGATCAGATCGATGTACGTGATGTTGTGTTATATTTATATATTTATATGTATAACTACAGTTGCACGAGGCGTGCGCGCTGCGCGCGTCGCGGCTGGCACGGTCGCGCGCGCGCGCGCAGTTCTCGCGCGCCGCCGCCGACACCAGCGCGTGGCTCGCCGACAAGCGCGCCAAGCTCTCCGCCGACCAGCAACTAGGTGAGTGATGAGAAGAGTGGCTGTGAGGGGTATCACGTGACAGATATCGCATGATTGGAATCTGTGGCAAATGTCGCTTTTTTGGTCTCTGTGAAAAAAAATCACATTATTGGTATCTGTGACAAATATCACGTGACAAGTAACAGTGACAAATATTATGTGATCGATAATTGTAACAAATATTTCGTGATCGATATTGGTAACGTATATCGTGCGATTGATACTTGTGATACATATCACGTGACCGATAATTGTGACTTATGCCATGTGTCTGATATCTGTGATAGATATCGTGTGACCGAAATCTGTGATTAATATCACTAAATGACTTCGGTGGTCGATGTCTGTGACAAAAATCACGTGACAGCTGACAATGACCAAATATTACGGTATCGGTTACCGATATCAGTGACAGATATCGCATGAAATATCGCGTTTTAAGTATCTGTAACAAATAAACAATCTATCGAATCGATATTTGAAAAAACATCAAAAATATCATCTGCTGTACGAACATAAGAGCTCAGCTTAATTTTAGCATAGCCGCTGTGTACATCACACGCACAACCACCAAATTTAACTGTGTACGAACATAACAGCTCAGAATATGTTGCAGTGCCTAGGAAGGGCAACTAAGTTATTAAGCTCATATTACTGTAAGACCTATAATGTACACTTAGTTTGCAATTAAAACTTTGACTTTTAATAACGCGGCGCAACTGCTGGGCTTCCACTGCCCAATTTAACACTAAACTTTCATAATCCAGGCGAAGTGACCAGCCTAGAGGACAAGATAAAGAAGCTCCAGAAGCACCAGGCCTTCACGGCGGAGCTGGCCGCTAACAAGGCGCGCCTGGACGAGGTCGGAGCCCTGGCGCAGCAGCTGCGGCCCGACGACGCCGCGGACGCCGCGCTCGCCCGCCTCCGGGACGAGTGGCAAGCGCTGGAGGACGCCACGCTGCAGAAGGGTGAGTAATACATCCAACTATATAAAAGGAGAGACTGACTGACTGACATATGAACACACAGCCTAAACGGCTTAACGTAGGCACTTGTAATTTGAAAGGGACATAGCTTAGGCATAAGCATTCCTAAACTTCCCACGGGAACGGAAATTAGCGGGAAATTCCTTTTGTATGAAATTCCTAAACCGCTTAAGTTAAACGCTTGAAATTGGGCATGCAGGTATCTTAATGAGCGTATAGCTTACTTTGGCATGCAGGTACTAGTTACAAGAAGGTATTGCAAAATTCCCACGGGAACGGGAGATAGCGGGAAAAACTTTTTGTATGTAAGTAGTCCACGCGAATGAAATCGCGGGCACAGCTAGTAATTTATATGTATTGCCATACCATTAGCGGAAGATACGAGAGACCTCTCGGTCCTTAATCAACGTTTTTATACCAATAGACCAACGATGCATTTAAATATTTTTTTTTAGACTTTTTGAAAATATGATAATATTGTTTTATGTTATTCTGCAGGTCGTGGCTTGGAGGAGGCTCAGGATATACTGGAGTTCAACCAGCATTTGGACAAGATCGAGGCCTGGATAAGAGACAAGGAGATGATGGTAAGACAATTCATATCTAGACACGCGGTAGCGTGTCAAGCCAAGTTCAAGAAACAGAACTGGCGAGCCGCACCGTGTGTAATATTACACGAACCATTTGGAACCACTTTTGAACCCTCATAAATCAAACACTATTTCACATAAACGTATCAAATTTGGCTCATATATTGTGACTTGCGAGATAAATATGTGTTCTAAATTTCATAAGCTTATCTCAAACAGTTATTTAGATATTAATGTCCAAAAATCCTCATTTTTATCATTGACTGACTGACAGATCAAAATTCTAACCCAGTTCCAAATGACCTACAGAGTTAAAATTTGGTATGCAGATAGGTAATTACATGAATACAAAGGAAAAAATAAAAAACTGGCAATTTTTTAATAATTAGGTTTTTTTTTTATTTTTTATTTTTTTTTATTTTTATAAGAGGCTAACAAGACGACCTCACTCCACCTGATGGTAAGGGGTAGTGAGATCCACATATGAGGTCGACAGGCACAATAGACCATGTTGAGCCTGTCGCACTCACCCTGAAAGCCGTGAAAAAGGAGACCACTGCTGCGGTTAGGTTCTATTATGAACGCTTAACATAAATACCTAATTAGTGCCTAATCACGCCTATATACCGGAGAAGGCAGAGCACTAAGTATATATTTAGGTATACATACTTACTTATTTACAATTAAGAGTAGGTACTTATAGTCGGTTTTCATATTTATTACTTAGGGTTATACCCCGTAAACGTAGGAAAATACAGTAACTGATTCAATTGTTTTATATTTATAAAGTCTAGTTGTAGTTTTGAATTTGTCCTTTTCAAAGGACCTACGGCGTTACTATGATATATACTTTTCCACAAAAAGTAATGATATCCAATCAAAAACATAAATGTGAAATGAGAGCCACGTTCAATATTATGATAATTGCCTTGGTTGTTGACTTCAACGACAAAAGAAGTGAGATCTAAATGGGTGCCAAGTTCAATGGTCAACCCTGAAATTTATTTGTAAGTAACACTATAACATACCTATCATATCTTCTTATAACATTTAAGATAATGTATGGTGGTAGCCTATGAAGGTCTGTCTTGGCTAGTTTTCTTTAGTTAGTAGTCTAGTTAGTTGTCTTGGTTAGTTTGGTATTTGTCGGTATTTATTTTATAATTCCGAAAATTTGGATTGTTGGTAGAAGCTAGCGAGCGAACATAATAATACGTTGGTAGGTTTATAGAAACTAGCCAAGACAGACCTTCATAGGCTACCACCATACATTATCTTAAATGTTATAAGAAGATATGATAGGTATGTTATAGTGTTACTTACAAATAAATTTCAGGGTTGACCATTGAACTTGGCACCCATTTAGATCTCACTTCTTTTGTCGTTGAAGTCAACAACCAAGGCAATTATCATAATATTGAACGTGGCTCTCATTTCACATTTATGTTTTTGATTGGATATAATTTTAGCCCAATCATATTTGGGGTTTCACCTCGGAATTAAAGATAATAAGCTGGAAATTAAATTTAATCGGGTTAGCTCGCGACCACGATTGGTGCAACCCAGTCGAAACGTCGGGCAGTAAGTAGCTATGTAATTTGCTACTCCTAAAATAGACGTGTGGCACTCGGGGACTGCCACGGTATAGCTATTGCATAGCATCGTCCTATTTCGGAGCAGCTCGTCTCGATTCGTGCGAGTTTCGTAGAGTCGTACAATACGTCTAACCGCACGCACACAAACACCGTGCCGAAGTCTACCGAACTGAAACGACGTTAGACGATTGTGAGGTTTTTTTCGATACGGAATTTCTTGGTTCGGTCGCCGCGCTCAAAGCCCGCGATAAAAGCTATGCAATAGCTTAATAACGCGTGTAGACACGTAAAGACTAATATTTAGTGTAATGGAACGCGAAAGTCTAAAATATTACAAGCTGGAAATTGGTACAAACCTTTGTTTTGTCGCTCCAAATATTGTTTCAAAAGTGTCAAATGAAATAGCGATATGACCGCGTCTTAAGATATTAAAGGTTCACAAAAAAACGATTCTTCGCGGAACTTTCGGTTAATATTGCTTAAATGATATTTTCACCTATAATAAAAGTTGTAGAGTAAAATATTCTCTACATCTTTTGTCCGAACTCTTTTTTCATACGTTCAACCGTTTTTGTGGTAGAGCGCGAAGAGTGCACAGTCTTTCATACGCGAAAATCCTTATTGAATTTCCATTTATATCTCCATTTCAAACTGGATCCTAGACAAGCTCATGCTGAGCTATCTCCTTTTGCTACCTCTGCTATATTGATTGTTATTTTTATTTATTTTGTATGTGTATGGAATAACTAATTTTATTATTATTATCAGTTATTTCCATATTCATTTCATTCATTTCTGCACACCTAAAAATAAATTTGAAGGTTGTGTAGTCGACCAACCCGCACTTGGCCAGCGTGGTCGACTAAGGCCTTATCGCCCTAGTTTAAGGTAGGCCCGTGCCCCAGCAGTGGAGACGTATATGGGCTGATGATGATGATGATGATGATTTCCATATTCACGGGACTACAGAGTCCCGGATTTTGGGAGGCGTGCGTGCGGCCAAAGCCAACACGTAGAGGCCCTTTAATGACTTGTATGATCTTAATAATATTATTATTATTTCCCACAGGTGCAAGCCCACGAACTGGGCAGGGACTACGAACACTGCAGCGCGCTGATACGCAAGCTGGACGACCTGGACAGCGACATGAAGGTGGACGACAAACACGTGAAGAGCATCTGCGCGCTCGCCGACAAGCTGCTGCAGCAGGTGAGACCTCACGGGACCTCACGGGACCTCACAGGAACTTACAGCTGGGGAGCACTGCAGCAAGCTGGAAACCTGGACAGCGACATGAAGGACACCTCATAGGACCTCACGGGTGTTCAGGGGTGACCTCATAGCAGGCAGTGAATGAAGCTGGATTCATACCTTCCACGCATCTCGTGGGACTTTTCAAACCATGATACCTCGGCTTTTTACAGTGTGTGTGTATGTAGATGTTTTCGCGATTTTTGAGTAGGAATTCAAGAAGGAAGGTTCTCTGTTTCACTGTAATCCAAGGTTCATCAACCATGATTCGACAGCTAGCTTGGCTTTCCGCAAGGGTAGTCTTTTTATATCATCACTGCGGCCGGCACTGTTGTATAGACGTGCTAGAAGAAAGTTAGGGTGAAGAGATTGATCGATGTGGAAGAAGCAGAAGTGGTGTGCCAGGACCGTAGCACACGGCAGGAAGTGATCTCTGCCTACCCCGACCCACCTCTGGGGAAAAAAAGCTTGATTTTATGAATTTATGTATGTCTCTTAATAGTTTTTTTTTTAAATTATATTTATGTGTTCTCCCCAGGGTCCAACCCAGCAGGCGACGGGCGTGGCGGCGCGCCGGGACGCGTTCCTGGCCAAGTGGCGCGCGCTCAGCGGAGCGCTGCAGACCTACCGGGACAACCTCAACGCTGCTCTGGAGATACACTCGTTCAACAGGTGAGGGACCAGGCTAGGCGGGCTTGGAGTAGCCTTGTCATCGTCACCGGACTTGCGGGGAAGCGGATGGCTCTCACCCCTCCTGATAGTAAGCGTTTGTGAGGTCCACTTATGAGGTTAACATACACAATAGAGCTTATTGATCCTTCAGACCAATTTTCGATGTCTCGCTATAAAGGCGTTCTAGTGGTGGTTTCATGAACTAAAACTTTCATGGCACTTGTACTAGCGTATCATCATTATCATCATATACGTCCCCACTGCTGGGGCACGGGTCTACCCAAAACTAGGGCCATCTAATATCGTGTCCCGCTTGTCCGGAAACCTGCCCGCTGAACGACTTGATGCGTGCCTCAGATAACAATTCGTTTGGTCGAAAACTGGGCCGATGACGTGATTATGCTATCGATGCGGTAACAAGAAGAACTCGTAACCCATTTCTCGTTTAACACCTTAAGAGAAACGGGAGTAGCTGAAAATCAGCGCTATCTAGGATTCCGGATCCTAGACAAGCTCATGCTGAGCTATCTCCTATTGCTATACTGATTGTTGTTTTATTTTCTTATTTTGTATGTGTATGGAAAGCAATAAACGAATTTTATTATTATTATTAAGAAGCGTACTAGTTTTCTGGTTGTAGTAGTCAACACTCTCGTTGGCCTATTGGTAGCAAGAACCGCGTATGGTCAAGTCCGGGGTCGGGCAAAATTTGTGTGAGTTTTTCTGGAAGTTTTCGGGAAGTTGACGGTTGAACGCCCGTGCCTCGGAAAACACGATAAGCCGGTATTGCCGTCTCATCGAACTATGAGGGTTAGACAGAGAGTGTACTTGTGTTTGCGCGTACACTTGTGCACTATAATATGTCATGCGCAATTGGCTGATCTCCATAGAGATCGGCCGCCATGGCCGAAAATTTAAGGCCGTTAATTTGATGTAGGTACTAGCGTATAATCGTTTTCTTTTTCTTTCAGTAATTTGTCAGTACTAACAAATTTGTCAAATTTGTCAGTACTAACAATAATTAACTAGTTCATAAGAAAATTGTTACTAATACACTAATCATTCTATGGACACAAAAAGTCTGAAATAAATTATTTTTATTTTTATTATTTATTTTATTTTTATTTTTTTTCGAAACAGGGACGTGGAGGACACAGAGGAGCGTATAGGCAAGAAGGCGGCGTTGTTCGCGAGCTCGGAGCGCGGGAGGGACCTGCCCGCCGCGCACGAGCTGCAGCGGCGGCACGCGGCGCGCGCGGCCGAGGCGCAAGCTGTTAAGGACAAGATCCAGCAGCTGCGGGGGGACGCCGAGCGACTGGCTGCACAGTGAGTGACTACAGAGGGAGATAGACAGAGCAATAGGGAGATAGACAGAGCAATAGGGAGATAGACAGAGCAATAGGGAGATAGACAGAGCAATAGGGAGATAGACAGAGCAATAGGGAGATAGACAGAGCAATAGGGAGATAGACAGAGCAATAGGGAGATAGACAGAGCAATAGGGAGATAGACAGAGCAATAGGGAGATAGACAGAGCAATAGGGAGATACACAGAGCAATAGGGAGATAGACAGAGCAATAGGGAGATAGACAGAGCAATAGGGAGATAGACAGAGCAATAGGGAGATAGACAGAGCAATAGGGAGATACACAGAGCAATAGGGAGATAGACAGAGCAATAGGGAGATAGACAGAGCAATAGGGAGATAGACAGAGCAATAGGGAGATAGACAGAGCAATAGGGAGATAGACAGAGCAATAGGGAGATAGACAGAGCAATAGGGAGATAGACAGAGCAATAGGGAGATAGACAGAGCAATAGGGAGTTTTAGGGACTCAGAGGGAGTGAAGATAACTGGGGAGGGGACCGGGAGGGATCGGGAGGGTGCTTGGACAGCGGGAGGGGCTAGGAGGGAGCGAGGAGACAAGATACAGCAGCTGCGGGCCGACGCCGAGCGACTGGCTGCGCAGTGAGTGACCGTAGAGGGAGTGGGAGGGAGCTAGGAGCACGGCCGAGACGCAGGCCGTCAAAGACAAGATACAGCAGCTGCGGGCAAACACCGTGCGACTGGCTGCACAGTGAGTGACCTAGAGGGAGATTGAGATGGGGGTAGGACAGGCACAAGGGAGCTAGATAGAGTGAGAGGAAGTGGGAGGGACTGAGAGTGAGTGGGATGGACTGAGAGTGAGTGGGATGGACTGAGAGTGACTGGGATGGACTGAGAGTGAGTGGGAGGGACCGGAAGGGACCGGGAGGGTGCTAGGAGCGCGGCCGAGGCGCAGGCCGTGCGGGACATGATACTGCAGCTGAGGGGAGATGCAGAGCGACTGGCTGCACAGTGAGTGACCATAGAGGGAGTAAGAGAAACCGAAAGTGAATGACACGAACTGAGAGTGAGTAGAATGGACTGAGAGTAGGTGGGAAGGACTGAGTGTGGGTGGGACGGAAGAGGGAAAAAGATAAACTGAGGAGGGGTAGGATAGGCAAAAGGGAGAGACAGACCAATGGGGAGTAATAGGGACTCAAGGGAGTGCAGACTGAGAAAAAATGAGACACAAAATGAAAGACGGATAAAATGTCACGCGGCGTTTGGCAAACGAGCAACAGCACCGCCATCTCTGCAAAGACATTTCACTGGACTATAATTTAGTCACTATTGTTAGTGGCGCTATCTGTGATTGGAGAAACTAACTGGGTATTTCCTGCAATACCATGTTAGTTTGGAGTTCTAATAGAAATCCTGATATATGTTAGCATTCCAAGCATTATCAAAGCCAGTAGTAAAGCAAGCAACATCTGTTATAGTTTTCTAAACATTGTTTTCATCAACATCTAATCGTTTACCTATCTCTTTCCCTCCAACAGGCACCCCGAGCGAGCGAGCGAGATAAAAGAGAGCCTAGCGAGTCTGGACGCGGGCTGGAACAACCTCCAAGAGTTGGCGGCCAAGAGGACCGCGCTGATCGATGAAGCCATCGCTGAGCACAAGTTTGAGGAGAGTTTGAAGGTTAGTTATCTTATAAATAAAAATGAATAGCTGTTCGTTTGTCTGACTAAAACTCGAGAACGAACGGACTGATTTAGGTAATTTTGGTTTTAAAATGTTCGTCGTAGTCCAGGGAAGGTTTCAATGAGAAAATATAGAAAAAGAATCAGTATTGGCGGCCGCCGGGGACACTAGTAATAAATAATAATAATAATATCTGGGACATTTCCACACACGGTCATCTGACCCCAAACTAAGCAGAGCTTGTACTATGGGCGTCAGAGACTAATATACATACATAGATACTTAAATGCATACTTAAATACATAATCACACCCAGACACGGAACAAACACCGATGTTCATCAAGCACAAATATCTGTCCCGAGTTCTGTTCACTACTTGCATTTTATGATCCAAAATTCTTTATGGAAGTTATTTGAATACTGCTGTTAAATAAACGGCGGGTAAGCAGGCCTTCAGGGTGAGTGCAACAGGCTCAACGGAGTCTATTGTGCCTGTCGACCTCACGGCAGCTTACAATCAGGTGGGAGTGAGGTTAACCTGAACGTCTATAATATTGTTACGACCACGAGAGACCGTGCAAGCGGAATTAGTCTTATCTTCGTATGGATAAGGTCTTTATTCGCTTGCACGATAAGTACGCTACACACTCTGGTAGGTTGTAGCGAGCTCTAGAGTGTTCTAAAGTAATAATAATATTACGACCTTGAGAGACCGTGCAAGCGAAATTAGTCTTATCGTCGTATGGATAAGGTCTATATTCGCTTGCACGATACTACGTCACACACTCTGGTCGGTCGGAGCGAGCTCCAGCGAGTTCTAGAAATTTCGATCCCCGCGAGAAGATTCTCGACGCCACGCGAAGAGCTGCGTCCTCACTGGGTATAAAAGCGGGATGTACGACGCGACGGGACAGTTCCGATTTGGAAAGCGAAGCGAATCAGTCTCCTGCGAACTAAGAGTGATCGAGTGCGTTACCTGCGAATAGTCAGTGAAATTCAGTGTTTTAGTGTGATTCAGTGCTTTAGTGTAATTTAGTGTTCCGTGTTTAGTGTTGTAATTACGTGTTTCTAATTGTGTTTTTAAGTGTTTAATTGTTAGTCGATAAATAAATTAATTGTCTTTTGGTGACTTTTGGCGTATCTTGAATTTAACGTACCCCGTTCCCGCAACAATTGGTGTCAGAAGTGGGATTCAAGATGCCTCTTACACCACGAGAAGACAGTGAGGGTCGAGTAACAAGGAGTCAAACCGCGGCCCTGCAAGAGGGTGAAGGCACTTCAACGGAGGGATCAATTCAAACATCAATTGGGCCTGTGGAGCTTGCAGACTTATTTAAAATGCTGCAGACACAAGCCAGCCGCCAGGAGGAGCAAGCCCGCCGCCAGGAGGAGCAAGCCCGTGAGCAAGCCCGCCGCCAGGAGGAGCAAGCCCGTGAGCAAGCCCGCCGCCAGGAGGAGCTAGCACGACTTCAGGAAGCACAATTTGCTAAACTGAGGGAAGAACAAGCCCTTCGCCAGGAAAAGCAAGACCTTCGCCAGGAGTGAGCAAGCCCGCCATCTGGAGGAGCTAGCCCGCCGCCAGGAAGAGCTAAGCAAGAGTTTGTTGGGGGCTATTGAGAAGAAGCACGAAGTATTAGAAAAGCAGATTGATGCTCTCAAGGATGATGTGCTAAGCGTCAAGACCCAACACGAAGATCGACTCACCCAACACGAAGATCGACTCACCCAACATGAAGATCGATTCACCCAACATGAAGATCGATTCACCCAACACGAGGATCGATTGAGCCAGGTGGATGCTGAGATGCGAGAGCTGCATACCAAAATGGCAAGAGTGGGGACCCGGGGTGCTACGGTAGTGCCAGATTCTCCGAAAATCGAAGTACCCCACTTCGATGGAACGACGTCTTGGGCAGCATTTTGGTACCAGTTCGAGACGGTGGCTAAAGGAAAGGTGGAACAAGGAAGAGTCCTTGATAGCTCTGACTCTGGCTCTTCGTGGAGATGCCCTGCTCACGTTGGAAAACCTGCCTTCGGATAACAGAACTTTAGGTGCTCTCCAAAGAGCACCAGAGGGCAGGTACAGCGACAAACACCTAGAACACGCATATAGAGCACAACTCCGCGATCGACAGCAGAAGCCTGGTGAGAGTCTGCAGCAATGGGCAACGGAAATCGAAAGGTTTGTCAGACGTGCATACGTGTCATGCCCGACAATGGTGGAATCAATGCTCCCGCAAGCTTTCTGTGATGGAATTAGAGACGCCGACGTCAGACACACCGTGAAATTGAGGCATCATCAGACCTTACAGGAAGCTCTAGCCCGTGCTTTCGAGGTGGAAGCCGGGCGTCAAGACGCTAGAACTCAACGACTTCGAGGTTGTGGTGAAGGAAAAACCTTCTTTGGGTCCGATGTGCTACGGCTGCGGCGAGAGGGGCCATATTCGGAGAAGTTCCCCAAGCGAAGATGGCCACGTAGAACGACAGTAGCGTCCTCTACACAGGTGGACGCAGAAGAGCTGTCGTTAAACTAGAAGAAGCCAGGCCGTGGGGCGGGCGCTGGCTGGTCAACATCGAGCCCCTACCGTCACTGTTTCACAAATTGGTAATGGGAACAACCTTACAGTGGTTGGACAGCTGAACAGCGTAACGTGTCATTTTACTATTGACACCGGTGCTTCAAGAACAATAGTGCGTCCGGAGCTATTGAAAAGCGACTATTGTGTGGAATCAGAGACCATCCGTTCAGCTTCAAACAGCAACAGGCCAGCCAGTTACCGTCTTCGGTGAGACGATGGCGAAGATAACCGTTGGAGAACAAACCTTTGAATACGGCGTTCTCATAGCAGACATCACGGACGATTGCATCATCGGATTGGACTTTTTAAGAGACCAGAAGTGTGTGGTAGACGTCGCTAAAGGAGTACTTAGTTTCCCCGAACAAGAAGTATTCCTAGAGGGAGCGAGATCATGCGCAGTTTACTGCCTGAAAAATACAACCCTACCGCCGAGATCTGAAACTCTGGTCAAAGTTAGATTCCCTTACACTGCGTACCAAGGGCGAAGCGTCGTCATAGAAAACTGCGGCGACCATCCGAGTTGGATCACAGCAAGAACTCTGGCAATGACCGGAAAAGGAGCGCTGGTGCGAGTCATCAATCTTAGCGGAGATGAAGTGCAACTACGGAGAAACTGTGTCATCGGACGGTGCGATGCAGGTCAATCCATCAGAAGGCTGAAAAGGGCCCGGGAACCGGAATCCTGTCAACGAGATGATGTCACGCCGCTCCTAGCAAATTGTAAGGACAAGCTATCTGAGCGGGAACTTGAGCAAGCTAAAAGGTTGTTGCTAGATTTCAACGACATATTTTCGAAGGGTGACCATGATTTGGGCAGGACAGGTCTCGTTAAACACAGAATAGACACGGGAGACGCGCCACCAATAAAGCAGCGGCCTAGACGCCTTCCATTTGCCAAAGAGAAGGAGGTAGCAGACATGGTTGCTGAGATGCAGAAGAACCGCATCATAGAACCTTCAACAAGCCCGTGGTCTTCGCCAGTAGTCCTGGTAAAGAAGAAGGACGGCAGCACCAGGTTTTGTGTGGACTACCGGTTGTTGAATAATGCAACGAAGAAGGACAGCTACCCCCTGCCCCGTATAGACGACACACTGGACATGTTGAGCGGCATGAAGTGGTTCTCAACAGTGGACCTTAAGAGTGGGTACTGGCAAGTTGACATCCATCCAGAAGACAAAGAGAAGACGGCATTTACGACCGGAACTAGGAATGGATTGTGGCAGTTCAACGTCATGCCCTTTGGTCTTTGCAACGCTCCGGCGACATTCGAGCGGTTGATGGAAAGGGTACTGGTTGGACTTTGGGTGATGCATGCCTGGTCTATCTGGATGACATCATTGTCATGGGTCGAAATTTCACAGAGCATGTCAGTAACTTGAGGAAGGTTTTCACCAGAATACGAGAAGCAAACTTGAGACTCAGCCCAAAGAAATGCACGTTTTTCAAGGAGGAAGTCGCCTACTTAGGCCACATTATTTCATCGAAAGGTGTAAGGACTGACCCAGAGAAGATAAAAGCTGTCCAAGAATGGCCTATACCAGCTAACAAGACCGACGTGAGATCATTTTTGGGTTTATGCGCATACTACCGGCGCTTTGTAAAGAACTTCTCTGATATAGCGAAACCTCTTCATCGGCTCACGGAAGATAAACGAGTATTCGCCTGGGACTCGGAATGTGATCAAGCCTTCGTCAGATTAAAAGAACACCTCTGCACCAGTCCTATACTTGGCTACCCGAACAGAGAAGGAAGATTTATCGTGGACACCGATGCCAGCAATACTGGCATAGGCGGAGTTCTGTCGCAAGAGCAAGGTGAACGGGAAGTGGTGATCGCCTATTTCAGTAAGTCACTTTCAAAACCTGAAAGGAACTACTGTGTGACTCGTAAGGAACTGTTGGCGGTAGTGAAGACTCTACAGCATTTCAACAAGTATCTCATTGGAAGACAGTTTACCCTGCGGACAGATCATGCTGCGTTAAAATGGCTCTTGCAGTTTAAGAACCCTGAAGGACAAGTGGCACGGTGGCTAGAGCAACTACAGGAGTACAACTTCACAACAGAACATCGGAGTGGTAGAACGCATTTGAATGCCGATGCCCTATCAAGGAGACCTTGTCCTGTGGCCTGCAGTCATTGTTCTAAGACGGAGACTAAAGAAGAAGTCCGGATGATTACCACCCAGGGACTTGATAATGAATGGAGCGAAGACGCTATCAAAAAGGCGCAAAAAGAGGATAGTGATCTGAGGAGAATATTTGAATGGAAAGAAGTAGGTCAAAAACCTTCTTGGAGCCATGTAGCATCATCAAGCCCCATCACGAAAAGTTACTGGGCACAATGGGACAGTTTGGAGATTAAGGATGGAGTACTCTTCAGGAAATGGGAAACACCAAAAGGGGATCAAACGACACTACAGCTGATTGTACCCCGTAAACAAGTTGTTTCGCTACTGAGGTACATACACGATGAGGTATCCGGGGACATTTAGGCGTGAAGAAGACCCTAGAGAAGCTGAGACAGAGGTTCTACTGGATACACTGTCGGGAGGATGTCGAAGACTGGTGCAAGAAATGTACGACTTGCGCATCAGTAAAGGGCCCACAAACCAGAAGTAAGGGCAAACTCAAGCTGTACAACGTCGGCGCTCCATGGGAAAGAATCGCAGTAGATGTAGCTGGCCCCTTTCCAGAATCCGATGAGGGAAACAAGTACATCATTGTGGTCCAAGATTACTTCACAAAGTGGCCTGAAGTCTTCGCTACGCCTAATCAAGAAGCAAAGACGGTCGCCAAGAAGTTAGTCCACGAGGTAATTTGCCGATTTGGTGTGCCTCTTGAGATACATTCTGACCAAGGTAGAAACTTTGAGTCAGCACTGTTCCAGGAGGTCTGTCAACTGTTGGGTATGCATAAGACCCGTACTACACCAGCACACCCGCAATCCGATGGCATGGTCGAGAGATTCAACCAAACGTTGGAAAACCACTTGGCCAAAGTTGTGGACGAGCATCAACGAGACTGGGACCAGTACATACCGCTTTTCTTGCTGTCCTACCGATCTGCGATCCACGATAGCACCAGCGCAACACCAGCAATGGTAAACTTCGGTCGAGAAATGCGCCTTCCGGTAGACGCGTTGACTGGGACACCGCCAGAAGCTCCGAAACCAGTAACCGAATATGCGGCTGACCTACAGAAGCGCCTGGATGAAGTACATGCTCTCGTCAGAGACTGCAGTCTAAAATCCAGCGAAAGAATGAAAACCCGTTACGACCGCAAAGCCAACACCGACGGTTTCGATGAAGGGAGTCTGGTTTGGTTACACAACCCACTCAGGAAGAAGGGCAAATCACCGAAGTTCCAGCCAAGGTGGGAAGGACCATACAAGATCATCACTAGGCTGAACGACTTAACCTATCGGATCAAACAAGGGACAAGAGGCAAGCCGAAAATTGTTCACATTGATCGATTGGCTCGTTACCATGGGTCAAATGATGCTCGGGACGAGCATGACTAAGAGGGGGATAATGTTACGACCACGAGAGACCGTGCAAGCGGAATTAGTATAATCTTCGTATGGATAAGGTCTTTATTCGCTTGCATCGATAGTACGCTACACACTCTGGTAGGTTGTAGCGAGCTCTAGAGTGTTCTAAAGCAATAATAATATTACGACCTTGAGAGACCGTGCAAGCGAAATTAGTCTTATCGTCGTATGGATAAGGTCTATATTCGCTTGCACGATACTACGTCACACACTCTGGTCGGTCGGAGCGAGCTCCAGCGAGTTCTAGAAATTTCGATCCCCGCGAGAAGATTCTCGACGCCACGCGAAGAGCTGCGTCCTCACTGGGTATAAAAGCGGATGTACGACGCGACGGGACAGTTCCGATTTGGAAAGCGAAGCGAATCAGTCTCCTGCGAACTAAGAGTGATCGAGTGCGTTACCTGCGAATAGTCAGTGAAATTCAGTGTTTTAGTGTAATTCAGTGCTTTAGTGTAATTTAGTGTTCCGTGTTTAGTGTTATAATTAAGTGTTTCTAATTGTGTTTTTAAGTGTTAATTGTGTAATTGTTAGTCGATAAATAAATTAATTGTCTTTTGGTGACTTTTGGCGTATCTTGAATTTAACGTACCCTGTTCCCGCAACAATATCTACATCTACACTAATATTATAAAGAGGAAAGATTTGTATTTTTGTATTTTTGGATGTTTGTAATGAATAAACTTAAAAACTACTGGACCGATTGCAATATTTTTTTCCCCATTAGAAAGCTGCATTATTGAGAAGTAACATAGGCTATATTATATTTTTTTTAAAAATTAGGAATTTTACTAAAACTCCAATAATGTAACCCAAAGTGTAAAAAAATTACCTGAAAAATTACTTACGTTGCGTGCGCTGCGAAAACTATTGATGATAGAATAAAATCATTTACTACGACTTTGCAGAACTCTCCATTCTCTACAAAAAGTGTCGCGACAGCATATGTCTAAATATTATAGTTATGTCACAGTAAGCGGTTTTTTATTCTAAAAATTTAATTTATATGTCGCCGCTTGAAAAGGCTCTTTATTTGTATCTTGGTATTAATCCTTATCAAAATAAATTCCTAACGTTTATATTCAAGATGGCTTCAGTACCTTTAAATAACTTTTTGAATTATTCAATTCGGACATTTATTTCGGAAGATATCACGAATTTAAAAATGCAGGTATTAGAAAAAAGTCGCGTGGTTACCACTTTAATTTTAACTTGAAGGAATTTTGAATTCGCTTTAAATTCGTTTCGCAGGTAAATAAGTACCTGATAATAGATATTATAATTACATGTAATATTTTACATAGAGATAGAGGTATACCGAAGCGAAGCGAGGGCTAAAAAATATGACTGTTAGACTTATTACGTTAGTCAACATTTCTTAATAGCGGAGACGACTTCTGGCACCATATTGCACTCCAACCGCAACCAACAGATGACTGAGATTGAAAACTCCAGACTGAGATAGAGAACACAGATTGAGTAAGCGCCATCTGTTAATTTCTGTTGAAACTTGTTTAACAGACTGTCGTGGTTACAGTCCGGGATATTTACCATGTTGTTTTTTAATGAGCCCCCGTTATAAATATCCTGGTCATTTTCAGTTTTCTAATTGTTTAACAGATGTCGCCAAAAGTTTCAGATATTTGAATGTTGGCAATTTTTTTTTCTAAATCTATACTAATATTATAAAGCTGAAGAGTTTGTTTGTTTGTTTGTTTGAACGCGCTAATCTCAGGAACTACTGGTTCGATTTGAAAATCTTTTTGCGTTGTATAGACCATTTATCGAGGTAGCTATATAACATCACGCTGCGACCAATAGGAGCAAAGATACAATGGAAAATGTGTAAAAAACGGGGAAACGCGAACGACAGCTAGTTTCTAATTCGCTTATTTTTTCCCAGGAACTCGAGCTATGGGTGTCGGAGACGGTGAAGCGCATGGACAGCGCCGAGCCCGCGCAGAGCGTGGAAGACGCCGAGGCGCAGCTGGAGCTGCACCGCGAGAGGAAGGTACGATTGGCGACCTTAAGGCTATGGGGATAGGGTTGGGTTTTGAAGGGGATAAGGTGAAGTTTTGTGGGAAAATTGTCTGAAAGGGGAACGAGAGGAAGGTACGATTGTCGACCTTAGGGCTATAGGGATAGATATAGAGATAGATAGGGTGGGGTTTTGAATGATAGGACTTTAGGGCGGGGAAATAACTTAGATTTTTTAACTACATTTTAAGGTCTAATAGAGTTGAACGAGAGGAAGGTTTGATGTGCGACCTTAGGGCTTTGGGGATAGGGTTGGGTTTTGAATGGTAACTTTAGGCCGGGAAGATAAGGTGGATATTTGAGGGAAATTTGTCTAAGAGGGAATCGAGAGGAAGGTACGATTGGCGACCTTAGAGCTATGGGGATAAAGTGGAGTTGTGATCGTGGAGCGGGGTGATTAGGTTGATTGAGCGGGGTGATGATTTTTTACTACTTTGTAAGGTCTAATAGAGGGAAACGATTTGCGACTACAATTTGCGACCTTAGGACTATGAGCAGAGGGTGGGGTTTTGAAGGATAGGGCTTTGGGGCGGGGATATAAGGTGATGACGGTTTGGTAGCTGAGATTTTTTAATCCTTCGTAAGGTCTAATAGATAGAAACGAGAGGAAGGTAGACCTTCCAGGTAGGAAGGTATAATTGCAAAGATTATTCAGTATGGTAAAGGTATATTAGGCCTGAGTTCTCTCGTTATCAGTTCCCAACCGATAACACGTCTTCCTTTCCAGGCGGAGATCGACGGTCGCCAGAAGGCGATCCTAGCGCTGCAGAAGGAAGCGGAACACTCCCCAGAGAAACTGCAGCGCGTGAAGCAGCTGTCCGAAGCGCTGGACCGCGCCTGGCTCGAGAAGGAGCAGTACCACACGCAGGTGAGGGGGGAATGAGTGCTACGACCTGCACAGGTGCTACGACGCTACGGGCTACGGACTTGCCAGCGCTACGGATGCACTACTACCGCTGTTTGATGCGAGGCGAACGAGGTATTACGTCATTGACAGCGTAGACTAAGCTACGGTGCTACTACGCTACGGTGCTACGACCTGCTACAGACGTGCTAGCGCTACGGAAGTTCCACAGCTCTGCCCGAATCAAGAGGTTTGAGAAAGAGCAGTACCACACGCAGGTGAGGGGGGAATGAGTGCTACGATCTGCACAGGTGCTACGACGCTACGGGCTACGGACTTGCCAGCGATACGGATGCACTACTACCGCTGTTTGATGCGAGGCGAACGAGGTACTACGTCACTGACAGCGTAGACTATGCTATGGCGCTACGGTGCTACGACCTGCTACAGACGTGCTAGCGCTACGGAAGTTCCACAGCTCTGCCCGAATCAAGAGGTTTGAGAAGGAGCAGTACCACACACAGGTGAGAAGATAAGATACCACGACATCGGTAGCGTAGACAATGCTACGACGCTACGCTGCTACGGACTTGCAAGCGCTACGGATGCACTACTACCGCTGTCTGACTGCCAGCTTAGACTATGCTATGGCGCTACGTCCTGCTACGTTGCTACGGTCTTCTACGAATCATCTAGCTCTACGAAAGTCCTGCTAGGCCCGTGCCCCAGCATTGGGTACGTTTATGGCCTGATGATGATGTGTCACATTGTGCGCTTAATATGCTACGGTGCTACACCTTACTACGGTCCGGTTCTATATGCTACGACGGTGCTACGACCTGCTAAACGTCCCCTCTGCTGGGGCACTAGCCTAGGCCTAGTGCGATAAGGCCTTAGTCGACCACTTGGACTGCCAAGTGCGGGTTGGTCGACTACACCTTAGAATAGGCGTGACGACTGGGTCAAAATCTTATTATTCTATTTAGTCCGTAAGTTAGTTTATACAAAAATATGGGACACGTATTTTTTTGTTTTTCAATTGATTGAAAAATTACAAAATTATAGCTTATCAAACTTCTGGAGTGGGGGCTTGTGACGTCACAGTTACGCAAAAATTGTACCTAATCGTGACGTCATACGAAACTTCTAAGCACTATATCTTCATAATTTCTTGTTTGTGAAACAAAATAAAAAATACGAGTACAATATTTTTGAATAATCTAAATAACGGACTAATTATATTTTTTTAGTCGTCTCGCCTATTTGCTCGCAAGTGTGCAGGTTTCTTCCTTCTTCTTTTCTCTCTACCCCTCTCTACTCTAACCCTCTCTCTCTCTGCGCAGGCTCACCAGCTGCAGCTGCTGAAGGAGCAGGCGCAGCAGACGGAGGACTGGCTCGACGCCAAGGAGGCCTTCCTCAACAACGACGACCTCGGGGAGAATATCGATGGTGAGTCAAAAAGTGTTTGATAGCCTTTAGCAATACTATTAGTACAGTCTGTGGGGACATATAAAAGCCTCTGGTCTGCAAAAGGTGGAGTAGAAAATGTTTTGGCATTATATTGCTTACGTATGGCAGTTTATTAGAAATCCAAGTTTTCGACCTCAAGGGGCGCATGCGCGAGCCGCCATCTTGAATTAAAGGTGCCGAAATTCGTTTTTTTCTAAATAACGTCTAAACAGTTAACTGTATGACTAAAGTGTCTATGAAAAGCATAAAGAAGACAAAATTACTCACATTTCCTTCATACATATTTATTCTGTAAGTCTTATAGGTAAAAGTTTACAAGCGATGAAAAAAAAACGAAAAAATTATTTAAATCTAGTATGAATTATATGGTATGGCATTAAAAACACCCAGAAGACTGGGGCTGGAGATATAACACCAATGGGCTCAGTCCAATAACAACAACTGAGAAAGCTGCACCCCCAACGCTTTTAAAAGTAATTTCTTGCCACTGTAAAAAAGGATGCAGTAGAGCATGTAACGGGGTGTCCCATCTAGCGTTTCGAATTTGAACTAACGATAATTTGACATTGGAGACGTCAACTGTCATCGGAGAAGTGTCACATATTTAGTAATAAGTCTGACATTTACGAAATGGGTCGCTATTCGCTTGAGGAAAGCTGGGAAATATTAAAAAATTATTTCCAAAGTGGTGAATCGCCAACGCAAACTGTGCGAAATTTGAAAAAAATATTTGCCAAAAAAGATTTGCCGATGATGATGATGTGAATTGGCCTCCAAGAAGCTGCGATTTAACACCATTGGATTATTACCTTTGGGGAGCGGTCAAAGACGTTTGTTACGCCAACAAGCCAAGCACGATTGATGACTTGAAACATGAAATTGAAGTTGCCATTGCTGCCATAAGGCCGGAAACAATTGAAAATGTACTGAAAAAATTGGACTGATCGAATAGGGTACTGCCAAGTAAGCTGTGGTGGACATTTGACCGAGATAATTTTTCACAAATAATGTCATGAATTATGCTTTCAAATAAATGTTTGATCATTGAAATCTATCGAGTCGTTCTTTTTTTATAGCCTTTTTAAATTCGAAATTTTCCGTGAGACACCCTATAGTTGCAGAAAAGCTGGATAACAATGCTCTATTGTATGTGGGGTCTGTAGTGGTCAGTCCTGCAGAAATGCGGTAGATTCGGATAGATAACGAGGACAACGATGACGACGAAATTTCATTGCTGGAAACCCATTTTTTTAGAAACAGCGACATTGAAACTGAAAATTCTAGCGAGATTATTAAAGATATGACCTGCCCTCGCTTCGCTTCGGTATACCTCTATCTCTCTCTCTATATAAAATATTACATTAAAATATAATATTTATTATCAGGTACTTATTTACCTACGAAACGAATTTAAAGCGAATTCAAAATTCCTTCAAGTGGCAACCACGCAACTTTTTTCTAATACTTGCATTTATAAATTCGTGATATCTTCCGAAAGAAATGTCCGAATTGAATAATTCAAAAAGTTGTTTAAAGGTACTGAAGCCGTCTTGTATATTAAGAAATTTATTTTGATAAGGATTAATACCAAGGTACAAATAAAGAGCCTTTTCAAGCGGCGACATATAAATTTAATTTTTAGAATAAAAAACCGCTTACTGTAACATAACTATAATATTTAGACATATGCCGTCGCGACACTTTTTGTAGATAATGGAGAGTTCTGCAAAGTCGTAGTAAATGATTTTATTCTATCATCAATAGTTTTCGCAGCGTACGCGACGTAAGTAATTTTTCAGGAAATTTTTTTACACCTTGGGTTACATTATTGGAGTTTTAGTAAGGATCCCTAATTTTTAAAACATTATAATATAGCCTATGTTACTTCTGAATAATGCAGCTTTCTAATGGTGAAAAAAATATTGCAATCGGTCCAGTAGTTTTTGAGTTTATTCATTACAAACATACAAAAATACAAAAATACAAAAATACAAAAATACAAATCTTTCCTCTTTATAATATTATTAAAGATGTCGACATTCACCTACCTGGGCCATCAAAAAGGTTTAAAAAATAATTAGTAAATTTTTTAACCAAAATTTTAATTAAATTGATGATTTTTGTAACTTTTTACTTTTCAACTGCTTTTATGTTTTTACCTATAAGACTTACAAAATAAACATGTATGAAGGAAATGTGAGTAATTTTGTCTTCTTTATGCTTTTCATAGACACTTTAGTCATACAGTTAACTGTTTAGACGTTATTTAGAAAAAAACGAATTTCGGCACCTTTAATTCAAGATGGCGGCTCGCGCATGCGCCCCCCGAGGTCGAAAACTTGGATTCTAATTAGGCAGCCATACCCAAGCAATATGATGCTTAAACCTTTTCTACCCCACCTTTTGCAGAGGAAAAATACCTCCGGACTGGATTATATCGAATCATACAAAAAAAAATCTTGAAATTTTTTTTTTTTTAATTATCAAAATATTAATTTTCCAACTCGAAAACCCTCTCGGTTTTGCTATCGTTGTTTTTTAAGATACTACGTAATCAGGTACTGCTTGCCGTATAAAATCGATGCTTAAAGCTAAAGAAGCTCTACACCCTTAGTAATAAAGTGGTTAGAAAGTACTTTAGAGTTTCGGTTACATCTTTCGGCAGTTATTGATTTAAAAAAAGAACTGCACAAATCTATTGTGCTACTAAGCTACATTTACTGCGGGCCACAACAACCACTAAAATTTCACGGTGTATACTTCTGTCGCTTCTGAAATCCGTAACATAAGTGTTTAAGGAATTTGTCTGTGTTTGTCCATTGACCTAGATGAACAAATTTTATGTCATAAAGTTGGCTAGCTCGATGGAACAGCGGATAGTGTAGTTGTAGTGCCAAGAGTCGTGGGTTCCATCCACACCAGGGACATACATTCACGTGATGAACGTATGTGTTCGTATCGTGTTTGTGTATGTATGTTTATCAGTCTCTGACACCTATAGTACATTATCTGCTCAGTTTGGGGTCATTAAGGAGATGTTTTAAAATCTGTGTGTTGTTGTTGGCTGGCTCGGTGGAATAGTGGCTAGTGATCCTTGTGGATCCTAGTGGTTTACTACCTACGGTTCCAAGAGTCGTAGGTTCGATTCTCACACGGGACAAATATTTGTGTGACGAACATCGGTGTTTGTTCTGTGTCTGGGTGTATTAATAAATATATTTAAGTTTATTTTTGTATCCACTGTTGATCCTGATTTTCGTAACACAAGTGCTTAAGCTACTTACTACGGGATCAGATCAATGTATGTGATGTTGTGGAATATTTATATATATTTATATATTTTTTGGAATACTATTCTAACACCAACCTTTCTTTCTCTCCCCACAGCCGTAGAGACCCTGATCAAGAAGCACGCAGAGTTCTCCAAGCTCCTGGAGTCCCAAGTGGGCCGCGTGGAGGCGCTGCTGCGGCTGGCGGACGGCGCGCGCGCGGAGCACCACGACGCGGCCGCCGCGCTCCGCCGCTGCGACCGCGTGCGCGCGCGCCGCGACCGACTCAGGGTGAGCGATGATATGGGACTGTTTTAGTAGATAGATTGGTGGATAGAGGACTGATTTTGGTGGATAGAGGACTGATTTAATAGGTTAGGGACTGATTTTGGTGGATAGGGGACTGATTTTGGTGGAAAGAGGACTGTTTTGATAGATAAGGGACTGATTTTAGTAGATAGATGCTGATTTTGGTGGATAAAGGACTGTCTTAATAGACAAAGGTCTGATTTTTGTGGATAGAGGACTATTTTAATAGACAAGGGACTGATTTTACTAGAACGAGGACTGATTTTGGTAGAGAAGGGATTATGATTAGTAGAATGAGGACTGATTTTGGTGGATAGAGGACTCTGTTAGTCAATAGGAGTCGCGGAGTCGCTAATAAAGAACGAATCGATAGTTTAGTTGCTAATAAAGATCGCGAAGAGTAGCTAGAAAGAAAAGCGTCGATGGCCGAGTGGTTAAGGTCGTTGCTTGCCATGCGAGAGGTCGCCAGTTCAAACCCCGCCAGGTACCAATGTCTTTTTCAAATTTGAAATTCATATGTACCATCATTCGACGCTTTAACGGTGAAGGAAAACATCGTGAGGAAACCTGCACGCCTATGAAGAAATTCTATTGTTGTGTAGTCGACCAACCCGCACTTGGCCAACGTGGTCGACTAAGGCCTTATCGCCCTAGTTTAGGGTAGGCCCGTGCCCCAGCAGTGGGGACGTGTATGGGTTGATGATGAGCTAGAAAGAACGAATCTATAGAGTTACGCTACCAAACCTCCTCGCGACCGCCTGCGGGTGAGAGGGGACTGATTTAATAGACAAGGAACTGTAAGTAGTAGACAAGGGGCTGATTTTAGTAGGCAAAGGACTGATTTGAATGGGCTGGGGATTGATATTGATTTTGATAGAGAGGGAACTGATTTGAGAAGAAACAAATTTTGGTAGAGAGGGAACTGGTTAAAGAAAGAGACTGATTTTGATAGAGACGTGACTGATATAAGAAGGTAGAGTAGACTAATTTTAGTAGATAGGAGACTACTTTTAATGGGAAATCATCATCATCATCATCATCAGCCCACACTTGTCCACTGCTGGACATAGGCCTCTCCAAATGCACGCCACTCCTTTCTATCCTGGGCCACTCGCATCCAGCTCCTAGCACCCGTCCTGCCAAGATCGTCACACCACCTGGCCTGCGGAATTTAATGGGAAAGAATCTCATGAAATGTACTTGCAGAACAAATTTTTATAATTTCATGTCATCAATCCAACCATCAACCTATACCATCATTCATCACTGATTTATACCTCCCCCCCCTCAGGAGTCGTGCGAGGCGCGCGGCCGTAAACTGGAGCAGTCCCGTCAGCTGCACCGGTTCACGCGCGACCTGCTGCTCGAGACGGAGTGGATCGCGCTCAAGATGCAGCGCGCCACCGAGCAGAACTACCGGTTAGTGAGAAATTCCCAGGGGACTGATGTTAACAAACCATCCTTAATTTTTTTTTAAATAAGAGGCTAACAAGATGACCTCGCTCCACCTGATGGTAAGCGGTAGTGAGATCCACATATGAGGTCGACAGGCACAATAGACCATGTTGAGCCTGTCGCACTCATCCTGAAAGCCGTGAAAAAGGAGACCACTGCTGCGGCAACAACGAAACAAGGCGTGGAGTCTCGCATTGGTAATGCTGCTGTGCGGGTCGGAGTTGGCCAGTCCGCCGGACGGAAGGGCCCCCGTTTCTACGGGTCTCCCAGGCCGGCGGGCTGACCCGCTCCGCCCGCACAATACCGCCGCTAAGACTCCACTGGTCCGGCGCTTGCCGCAACAATGGTCCCCCTGGCTCCGGTTCGTACAGTGCTGATCCCGGAACGCGACCTGACCGAGAGAGGTCAGTCACTTGGCGGGTTTTACACAACTGTATGGTGGTAACAGCAACCGGTCGACAAAATGTCTCCCATCTGATTAAATATTAGTCTTTTTGGGTCTACACGCAATATTAGGAGTATCAAATACATAGCTTAGTCGCTCGCAACCATAATTGGTCGAAACGTCAGGCAGTAATAACGCATAAAGACTAATATTTAATGTAATGGAACGCGAAAGTCTAAAACCATCTTTGATTTATGGGAACTGATTTCACTTGAATTTGTATTATTTCAATTGAAAATCAGGACTCAAACAGCGTGGTTCGATAATATGAACGTCAAGTCTCAAGTACATTAGATGAACCATGCAAATTACTTTGAAGATTAAAAAAGATGCTGAAGTAATTATTTTGTAGACAAAGATATAAACAAGGTTCAGCAAACTGAAGCGGCAATGGGCCGGCCATAGCGCGAAGATACTAGAAAGAATACTAGAAGAAGTAATTGAAAGTGTGGGACGGCCACCTACCAGGTGGACCGACGACCTGGTGAAAATCGCTGGGTTTTGTTGGATGCAGGTGGCGGTAGACCGGTCGCGCTGGAAAGTTATTGGAGAGGTTCAGAAGTGGACTGAGATGATGATGATGATGTGATGTAAATATCACTTACTTATCGTATCTTTTATCCCAGGGACCTGTCGAACCTCCAATCGAAGATCCAGAAGCACGCCGCGTTCGAGTCGGAGCTGGCCGCCAACAAGCAGCGCATCGACGACGTCGCCAACCACGGGGAGGAACTCATTGGTGAGTTCATTTCAACTCTATTGCAACGGGATAAGGTTTATAAATCCCCTCCACACCTGAAGAATGCATTGTAGAGAGTACTGCCATTCCTATACAATGCAGAAACTGGTGACACGGACCAAGGGCTTCAGTTTATCTTTTCTGTCCTGTGCCATTAAGGCATGGAACACCCTACCAGGTCATGTCTTCCCTCTCTCCTATATTCCCTTTTTTCACGTGTATATTACCTATGCAGGCCTTTAGGGCGAGGGCGACAGAGTGCTCTCGATATGTAGACCTTATGTGTGAATCTCACGGCTACTTACCATCAGGTGGAGTGAAGTCGTATTGAAAGTCGATAAACTCATGTACAGGCATGCCCCGTGCATGTTATCCTGAAGTGGTCACTATGATATGAAGGGCTTATAGACTGTCATCTTATAGTTTCTCTCAGTTCTCAGTGTTTCTTTGTGTAAGATGTAATCGTTTTGCTCCAACTGCTATTTGCTTTTCTCCCCAGAATCCCAGCACTATGCGTCGTCGGAGATCGCCCAGCACGTGGAGGAGTTGGAGACGCGCTGGCGCGCGCTGCACGCCGCCACCAAGCAGCGGCGCGAGCGCCTGCAGCAGGCCTACCAGGCCAGGGTCTACCTGCGGGGGCTGGAGGACTGCGCCGGATGGCTGGACGAGGTGGAGGCGCAGTTACTGAGCGAGGACCATGGTGAGTGTTTGGTCTTTTCTGAAAGTACTGTTCTACTCCAGAAGACCTTGGTCTACTCCAGAATACCTTGGTAAAGTTGGTCTACTCCAGAAGACCTAGGTCTGCTTGGTCATCTTTAGAAAACATTGACCTACTTTGTCTACTTGGACTTCTCCCAAAGACCATGGTCGACCCGGACTTTTTATAGTCTTCTTGGATTTCTCCCAAAGACCATGGTAAGTACTCTACGACTTTGGTCAATTACCAAAGTCTTAGGTAGGTAACTAAGGTACACGCCGCCACCAAGCTGCGGCGCGAGCGCCTGCAGCAGGCCTACCAGGCCAGGGTCTACCTGCGGGGGCTGGAGGACTGCGCCGGATGGCTGGACGAGGTGGAGGCGCAGCTGCTGAGTGAAGACCATGGTGAGTGGACCTATGTCCAACCAAACCGAACCAAAGTCTTTCCTAGAAGACCAAGTAGACCAATGTCTTTTTGGTCTTCTAGGAAAGACTTTAATTTACTACGTGAACTACATGAATTTAGATGACCTTGGTCTACTTGGACATCTTTCGTCCGCCTTACATACCGTCTCCAAGCTGCGGCGCAAGCGCAAGCAGTTCTACATATTTTGCTCCAGAAGACCTTGGTCTAATTTATCCCGGATTAACTTAGACTACTTTCTTCGGAAAACCTTGGACTTCTCCATAAGACCTTAGTCTACCTGGTTTACTTATACTTCTCCCATAGACTTTTCAAAGACAATAAGAATTAGCATTTGACATGATCCCGATCTTACCTCTCCACAGGCAAAGACCTGGCGTCAGTGACGGCGCTGCTGAAGCGCCACTCCCGCCTGGAGCAGCAGGTGTCAAGCAAGAGCGAGACGGTCGCGCAGCTCGAGGACACGGCGCGCCAGCTCGCCGACAGCGGACACTTCATGGCCGAGGAGATTCTGGATAAGGCTGATGCTGTTGTTAAGAGGTTAGTGGATTAGATGGTTAGACGGACTCCACGCCTTGTCTCGTTGTTGCCGCAGCAGTGGTCTCCTTTTTCACGGCTTTCAGGGTGAGTGCGACAGGCTCAATATGGTCTATTGTGCCTGTCGACCTCATATTTGGATCTCACTACCGCTTACCATCAGGTGGAGTGAGGTCATCTTGTTATCCTCATATAAAAAAATAAAAAAAAAATCTGCAATCATTATTGTTCTGGCAGACTTCGAAAATGAATCGAATATTACTCGTGAAATATAAAATACTGTGATTTAATGCGATGGCCGAGTCAATATTTTTATTAAAAACGTTAAATATGTTTAATCGAACTGAATAAATCAATATACGACTTATATTTACATGCACATCACAACTTTTTACCGTAGAACAACTGAGTTGCGAGACTTGGTTTTTTTGACAAGTATTGTTTTTGATGGGATGGTTATCAACGATTTTAGACTTTTGCTTTCCGCAATCCATGTAGAAACGAGTACATGTGCCATGATGAGGTGATTACCTTTAATTGTTTATCACACTTAGAAAGCATGTTTACCTAAATATGTATCTCAATTTTGAGTGCCATTGTGTATAAATGTTGGTAGACTAAAAGTAATAAAATGTACGTCAAACAAGGTTAATATCCTCACTTCCCTTGCAGATACCGTCAACTGCAAGAACCTATGCAGATCCGTCGTGACAATCTCGAGGATGCCGCCATGCTGCACCGCTGGGAACGCGACGCCGACGAGGAGATACGATGGTAAGTACTAGTTAGTTTGAGGGGTGGCCGCTAGATGGCGCTTATATGTATCTATACCAAAGCCGCTCTAAGTTGGCCGAGTTGGTACAGGTCAGGCTGACTGCACTAGTCTTTGAGTATAAAGCCACTGGAGATGCCTTACACGGGCGACCCCCTCCGGCAAAGTACATTGGTCAACTGTTCAAACACGTTTAATAAAACTACTTGTCGCTGCACCACCGCCATTTTGCATTGATCCCTGTCGCGTGACGTTACTCTTGAAAAATGGTTAGTTGTGCAGTATTCTCATGTAAAAGGCGATCGAGAGCTCAAATTCGCAACAAGAGCGCGTTTAGTATCATATCTAAGTGTTTTTATTAACTTTTAAACGTGTATTTAAGAAGAATTGCCATTTAAAAAAAAAGTCGTTGCGATACGTAAACGACAGAAAAAAAATAAACAAGAATACAGTGGTACGGGGGCTAGTGATGTCACAAAGTCAAAAAAGCGACTCGACATTTGAATGAATCATTCACTCCCTGCAGTTAGTTGTATAATCCGTTTATTACTTTAATTTTGAATTAAATAAAATGTCTAAACATATGTTATATTTAAATCTTGTAAGATGAATTAGAAAAATTACTTTTCTTTCCTCTGGTCATACGATATTGAAATTTAGTCTGAAAATGAAAAGAAATTCTGTGACTCCCTTAGAGATATTTTTAAAGACATAGATATTTTAACCGTATCCTCTCAGTACATTTTGGACTGTATCTTATATGTTTACAAGAACATACAATCATTTAATATCGGATCCTCACCATTTTAACACCAGTAATAAACATAAGTTTGCCGTTTCAAGGCTCAGGCTTCAAAAGACTGGAAAGTCGTTCTTGGGTTTAAGCACAAAATTGTTTAATAAGATCCCACAAAATGTTATTGAATTACAATAATCAGTACAAGATAATTCAGTTCATTCACCAAACTGATTTTATTTTATTCTTTGTGTCATCACTATTTTTTTCGTATGTGTGTTGCGTAGTTACGTGAAAACTTTGTTTGTGTGCGTGTATTGTTTGAAGTGTTGAACATTTTTGTAGTGTGCGTTTATCGTTACAGCAAAATTTGTGTCTGTTGAGTTATTAATTTTTTGGTGGTGTGCTGTACGTGTTTACCTCGCCCCCCGCTAAAAGTGGCGAAAAAATTTGTTAGAAGCGTTGACGTTATGGCATCTCCAGTGGCTTTATACTCAAAGGCACTAGTGAGGGACAACAGTAAAATTGCCGAAGTATATAAGTAACAGTTATTTCCACTTTATAACCAAGCAAGGTCTAATTATAACAAATTTTTATTAAAAACATTAATTCACAACCAAAAGATTGAATTTAAGTTCCTTATTTATAAATATATTTATTTTTAAAATACAATACTTATTAAATCCTTCATCCTATTTTTAAAAATACCTGGTGAGTATTACCCACTAAGGTAAATGCACCTATTATGGACGTGGACCCCATTATGGACAGTTTTCAAAAATGTCACCAATAATAAGAAACCGGAAGGTGTTTTTTTGCGATCAGCAACATTAATCGGTTGTGCCAAAATTCTAGATTTGATGTAAACAACATTTGACAACTCTCCGCTATATTATTTTCGACTATAACGATTCTTATCTAGTGCGGTGCGTTTTGGTGTCGAGATTTGAAATTTCTTATAAGGAGCGCAATGTATGTAAGTAAATTTATTAGCTTTTTTTATGACAAGTGTAATATTGTTGTTAAAAATGATATTATTTATTGAATTACTGATAATAAAAGGTTAATTATATATTCTAATCTAAAACCTCATAGTAATTTTAGCCTCGGAATTTATCGATGTTCATAATTGGATATTTTTGTAAGCCTGTACCCAAATATGGACATTTTGTCCATGAAGGATATTTTACAAATATACGTTTTTCATACATCTTATAGTTGTACAATCGTTTACCTTTATCTTTATTTTTAAATCGGTCGCAAATTAAGACTTTGAATTTAATAATTCAATTATGAACATTGTGTCCATAAATGGGTGTCCAAAATAGGTTCAAATTTTTTAAATAAATAAATTTTGTTTCACTTTAGATATGGCGACTAGAAAAGCTTATACTAAAGAACAAATGGCAAATGCAATTAAAGATGTGAGAAAAGGACAGAAAATATCCACTAGTTAGAAAATAATAACTTAATAACTTTTCTAAAAAAAAAATTTTATTGAGTTGTTTGTGTTTTTTTATGTCATGTTACATTTATAATTTAAGACAGGGTAATATACATAATAATTCAGTCAGGGGATACCAGTCACAACTATCTGTCCGGTGGGTGGCGAACGGTATACGGGTAAGCGACCCCGGGTCCTCGAGCTACTATCGACTCAGTCCAAATCATCCGAGGCGATAGTATCCTTTCTCCCCTTTTCCTTCCCCCGTCATATATTATTACTACTCGTGGGAACGCAATAACCTTGTTAAAACAATGCACAAGGCAGAATGGCAGCGACGTGGTCCACAACCAGTCACGTCACGTTTCCCACGAGGTGAAAAGTGGATCGCTGGAAGTGATCTCTGCCTACCCCTCTGGGAAAAGGCGTGATTTTATGTATAAGTAATTGTTGAGACTGATTATAGCTGTATTTTGATAGGTATGAAACTAGTAAGAAGACATTTGATTTTTGATTATTGTTGGCAAAGTGAATAGAAAAGAGTGAAGGTTTTTTAAAATTTTTATTTAACCTCTAAACCAATTTGCTTAAAGATCGAGAAGTGAAGGAGATGATTATATTGAAATGTTATTTAAATAATAAGGCGTCCGACCGATTTCAGCCATGGCGGCCGATCTCAATTGAAATCAGCCTAGTGCGCAGGACATATTATAGTGCACAAATGCGCGCGCAAACACAAGTGCACTCTCTATTCCCTTACTCTCATAACTCGGTGAGACGGCAATCCGACATGACCGATGAGAGATCGGGCGCAGGACCACCGGCTTAACGTGCTTTCCGAGGCACGGGCGTTCAACCGCCTGCTTCCTGACTACGGGCTGAGAAATTTCATCACAGAAAAACTCACACAAATTTTGCCCGACCCCGGACTCGAACCGGGGCCCTCTCGGACCTTACGCAGCGCTTGCTACCAATAGACCAACGAAGGGGTCTCCTATTTAAATAATACTAGCTAGTTAAGAGGACATTTTTATTTGGTTTTTCTTGGCTTAAAGGCTTTGGCCTTTGCCGTTACTTTCGTAAATGATTACTTTTTGATAACTGTTTGTTGATTGATATTTGAGTTACCTATTACATTATTTTATTATTTAATTTAAATGGTTTTTATTTCATTATACTAACTTACTCAACCCTAATACTCTTGAGTTATAGATTTAAGCATTCAATTGAAGAATGTCCATAAATGGGTGTCCATAATTGGGTAACGTCCATAATTGGGGGTTCATAACTGGATCTTCCCTGTCCATAAATGGAGTTTGGCAAAGGTTATTTTTCCTAAATTATATTTTATTGAAGCTAACTTATATAATATATGATTTTAAACATCGAATACTTATTAAGAAAAGGACTTCTTATTAACCTCCAAATCCCTGCGAACGTATATTGCAAAGCACACAAACTATGAAGAAAAAACGAAAAACAAATCCTTAAACCGTCCATAATTGGTGCATTTACTTTACGTCACTATGAAAACGTGTCAAACGGCGTTACCTTGTAAAAGCGTAATACAGAGTGGAAATTTTACGTTTTCTTTTTATAATTCAATTATTTTAGGTAATAAAAGACAAATACTAGATAATTATACCGGAGCCGTTCTTAGAAGACTGATTTGACACTTTTTATTTTATATTTTGCATTTATCCTTGTTAAGAGGAACATATTTACGCGAATCATAAAGAACAACTTTTAAAAATAATACGTTATTTCAAAATTTCAAATGCACATAATTATCTAATTATTTGTCTTTTATTACCTAAAATAATTGAATTATAAAAAGAAAACGTAAAATTTCCACTCTGTATTACGCTTTTACAAGGTTAAGCCGTTTGACACGTTTTCATAGTGACGTAGTGGGTAATACTCACCAGGTATTATTTAAAAATAGGTTGAAGTATTTAATAAGTATTGTATTTTAAAAATAAATATATTTATAAATAAGGAACTTAAATTCAATCTTTTGGATGTGAATTAATGTTTTTAATAAAAATTTGTTATAATTAGACCTTGCTTGGTTATAAAGTGGAAATAACTGTTACTTATATACTTCGGCAATTTTACCGTTGTCCCTCACTAGTGCAGTCAGTCTGACATGTAGCAAATCGGCCAACTTAGAGCGGCTCTGGTATAGTGTTGGTAGAAGATAGTTCGGGAGATGGTCGAAAGATGGCACTAACTTAGAAAACTGAAAGTTCCGAAATATCGGTAGCTCATTAAAACAACACAACATGGTAAATATCCCGAGCATTTTCAGTTTTTCAAGTTAGTTGTATCTTTCTTACGCGCGGTTTAGATTTTTCATACAAAAGGATTTTCCCGCTAATTGCCGTTCCCTAGGGAATTTCGGGAATTCCTATCTTAGTGCACCTCTACGGTACCTAAGCTACGTGCCTTCCATTTCTAGGGTCTACGTTTAGCCGTTTAGGCTGTGCGTTAATATATCCGGCAGTCTGTCGGTCAGTCAGCCAGTTTTTTAACCGACTTCAAAAAAAGGAGGAGGTTCTCAATTCGTCTGTATGTATAATTTTTTTTTTTTTTTTATGTATGTTCACCGATAATTTCGTCAATTATAGACGGATTTCAAAAATTTTTTTTTGGTTGGATAGAGTTCACTTCCGAGGTGGTCCCATTTTCACCAGTCTTGGATCTGATGATGGGATCCTGGAGAAATCGAGGGCAACCTTCAAATTTTATAGGGACATGTACCGCGTTTTGCATATTATCTGAAGTCATATTGGCATTTGCTTCTGGCTATCATAATTTTATGATGCTGAGCTGATGATGGAAGGTCAACTCCTTAATAGTTATGAGTAAAAGAATAATTATTTTTAACCGACTTCAAAAAAAGGAGGAGGTTCTCAATTCGTCTGTATGTATAATATTTTTTTTTTTTTTTTTTTTTTTTTTTTTATGTATGTTCACCGATATTTTCGTCAATTATAGACGGATTTCAAAAATTTTTTTTTGGTTGGATAGAGTTCACTTCCGAGGTGGTCCCATTTTCACCAGTCTTGGATCTGATGATGGGATCCTGGAGAAATCGAGGGCAACCTTCAAATTTTATAGGGACATGTACCGCGTTTTGCATATTATCTGAAGTCATATTGGCATTTGCTTCTGGCTATCATAATTTTATGATGCTGAGCTGATGATGGAAGGTCAACTCCTTAATAGTTATGAGTAAAAGAATAATTATTTTAATACTGTATACGTATTAAGACTACTAGTTATAATATCAGTAGCATTACAGGTGAGCTAAACTATTAGGTTGACCAGTCTAGGATCTGATGATGGAATCCAGGAGAAATCGAGGGCAACCCTCAAATTTTATAGGCACATGTACCGCGTTTTACATATTTTCTGAAGTTATATTGGCATTTTCTTCTGGCAATCATAATGTTATGATGCTGAGCTGATGATGGAAGGTCAACTCCTTAATAGTTGGGAGTAAAGGGATTATTCTTTCAAATCTGCGTACATATTGATACTACTGGTTATAATATCAGTAGAATTATAGGTGAGCTTAACTAATAGGGTGTAAAAAAAATTAACACTAAAAAGGATGAAAAAAAATTGTAAACAAAAAAAAAACCGCCTTCAAAAACACGACTCACTAAAAATTACAAAATAATATAATACGAACATTAATCTGGGTATGAATTTGATATGTTGTTGAAGGCGGTGCCGTTTATATTTCACGCAGTTTTCCTCAAAAACTTGATTGGCACCGCCTTCAACAACAAATCAAATTCATACCCAGATTAATGTTCGTTATATTATTTTGTAATTTTTAGTGAGTCGGGTTTTTGAAGGCGGTTTTTTTTTTGTTTACAATTTTTTAATACTGTATACATATTAAGACTACTAGTTATAATATCAGTAGCATTACAGGTGAGCTAAACTATTAGGTTGACCAGTCTAGGATCTGATGATGGGATCCAGGAGAAATCGAGGGCAACCCTCAAATTTTATAGGCACATGTACCGCGTTTTACATATTTTCTGAAGTTATATTGGCATTTGCTTCTGGCAATCATAATGTAATGATGCTGAGCTGATGATGGAAGGTCAACTCCTTAATAGTTGGGAGTAAAAGGATTATTCTTTCAAATCTGTGTACATATTGATACTACTGGTTATAATATCAGTAGAATTATAGGTGAGCTTAAGTAATAGGGTGTAAAAAAATTAACACTAAAAAGGATGAAAAAAAATTGTAAACAAAATACGAACATTAATCTGGGTATGAATTTGATATGTTGTTGAAGGCGGTGCCGTTTATATTTCACGCAGTTTTCCTCAAAAATTTAAATGGCACCGCCTTCAACAACATATCAAATTCATGCCCAGATTAATGTTCGTATTATATTATTTTGTAATTTTTAGTGAGTCGTGTTTTTGAAGGCGGTTTTTTTTTTGTTTACAATTTTTTGTATCAATGAAATGACTGACTGACACTTTGTATGAAAAAAATCTATACCGCGAAAAAACTAGGCTATTTTTAACCGACTTCAAAAAAAAGGAGGAGGTTCTCAATTCGTCTGTATGTATAATATTTTTTTTTTTTTTTTTTTTTTTTTTTTTATGTATGTTCACCGATATTTCCGTCAATTATAAATGGATTTCAAAAATTTTTTTTTGGTTGGATAGAGTTCACTTCCGAGGTGGTCCCATTTTCACCAGTCTCGGATCTGATGATGGGATCCAGGAGAAATCGAGGGCAACCTTCAAATTTTATAGGGACATGTACCGCGTTTTGCATATTATCTGAAGTCATATTGGCATTTGCTTCTGGCTATCATAATCTTATGATGCTGAGCTGATGATGGAAGGTCAACTCCTTAATAGTTATGAGTAAAAGAATAATTATTTCAATACTGTATACATATTAAGACTACTAGTTATAATATCAGTAGCATTACAGGTGAGCTAAGCTATTAGGTTGACCAGTCTATGATCTGATGATGGGATCCAGGAGAAATCGAGGGCAACCCTCAAATTTTATAGGCACATGTACCGCGTTTTACATATTTTCTGAAGTTATATTGGCATTTGCTTCTGGCAATCATAATTTTATGATGCTGAGCTGATGATGGAAGGTCAACTCCTTAATAGTTGGGAGTAAAGGGATAATTCTTTCAAATCTGTGTACATATTAATACTACTAGTTATAATACCACTAGAATTATAGGTGAGCTGAACTAATAGGGTCCAATCTAGGATCTGATTATGGGATCCAGGAGAAATCGAGGGCAACCCTTAAATTTTATAGGCACATGTACCACGTTTCACATATTTTCTGAAGTTATATTGGCATTGCTTCTTGTAATCATAATGTTATAATGTTGAGCTGATGATGGAAGGTCAACTCCTTAATTGTTTGGAGTAAAAGGATAATTCATTCAATCCTGTATACATATTAAGACTACTATTATAATATCAGTAAAATTATAGGTGAGCTGAACTAATAGGGTGCTAAAAATGTAACACTAAAAAGGATGAAAAAAAATTGTAAACAAAAAAAAAACCGCCTTTAAAAACCCGACTCACTAAAAATTACAAAATAATATAATACGAACATTAATCTGGGTATGAATTTGATATGTTGTTGAAGGCGGTGCCAATTAAATTTTTGAGGAAAACTGCATGAAATATAAACGGCACCGCCTTCAACAACATATGAAATTCATACCCAGGTTAATGTTCGTATTATATTATTTTGTAATTTTTAGTGAGTCGGGTTTTTGAAGTCGGTTTTTTTTTGTTTTCAATTTTAATAGGAAAATATTGCTGCCTAAAGTTACTATTGCGGAAATGCGGATGCAAATATATATATTTTGTATGTACCTTCAGGATGAAGGAGCGCGAGGGAGCGGTCCAGTCGGAGGAGTGCGGCGCGACGCTGGCCGAGGCGCAGGCGCTGCTCAAGAAGCACCTGGCTTTGGAGGCGGAGATCATCGCCAGGTGAGGGCGGCCATCTTGGATGATGCACCGACTCTATAATATCAGGGCCACGCAATATGATGTTAGCTTTTAAGCTATTGCATAGCTTTTATCGCTGGCTTTGAGCGCGGCGACCGAACCAAGAAATTCCGTAAAGAAAAAAACCTCACAATCGTCTAACGTCGTGTCAGTTCGGTAGACTTCGGCACGGTGTTTGTGTGCGTGCGGTTAGACGTATTGTACGACTCTACGAAACTCGCACGAATCGAGACGAGCTGCTCCGAAATCGGACGATGCTATGCAATAGCTATACCGCGGCAGTCCCCGATTGCAACACGTCTTTTTTTGTTAGTGAAACAAGTGTGACGATGGCTATAATAGACACAAAACAATTGCCATGTGAGGGCGGTCATCTGGAATGATGTGTTGGAAGCCATGTTATAAAAACCATTCAGGATGATGTCAGCTTTTGGTAGTCAATTAAGTGTGTCGGAGGCTATCTTAGACCCAATTCTAGATGGTTTAAAATGGATTCAGCCATAATATTGACGGTCATCTTGGACGCCATATTGGATGCCATATTGTAAGCCATATTAGAAGCTAACTTGGGTATTATAATCTGACTAAAAAATAAAAAAAATATCAATAAAACGGTTTTTATTGCCAAATTTACACTAAAAGAAAAAATAAATACAAGATACAAAAAAAATATATACAATACAAAACAACATTTTGGCAAAAGGACTAGTCTCAGCATATGTTTGGCTCGAGCGGCCAGCGCTGGTTTTCACCTAACTAACTAACTACCTAATATAAGTCTGCCTTAAGACTAACTTCAAATTGATATAATGCCAGTTATTCAATAAATAGTGTTATGAAACAACCGTTCTTTTTCTCACAGAGAGCCAGCCATCAAAGGCGTGTGCAGCCGCGCGACGCAGCTAGCGCGCCGCGGGCACTTCGCCGCCTCCACCCTGGAGGCGCGCCAGCGGGCCCTCGCCGCGGCCCTGCAGGCGCTCGCCGCCGCCGCCGGCGCCCGCACCGCCAGGATCACGGAGCGCTGCGAGCTGCTCCAGGTGAGGAACTAGTACCACATATCCTACTAATATTATAAACGTGAAATTTTGTATGTGTGGATGGATGTTTGTTACTCTTTCAAGCAAATACCACTGTACCGATAACAATGAAATTTGGTATGCATGTAGCTGAAGGCCCAGAATAACACATAGGCTACTTTTTATCCCGGAGTTCCAGCGGGCATAGGGTTTCCGCGCGGACAAAATCGCGGACGGAAAGCTAGTGTTATAAATGTGAAAGTTTGTGAGTGTGAGACTGTGTATGTTTGTTACTTTTCCACTTCTAAACCGGGAGGAAATCACTATTACAATCACTACAAAAAAAACATGCTGCCCAAAGTCAATATTCCACGCGTACGATGTCGCGGGCACTAGTAGTCTAAATATATAAAAGGAGAAACTGACTGACTGACCGACACATCAACGCACATCCTAAACAGCTAAACGTAGGCACTTAAAATTCGGAAGAGACGTAGCTTAGATACTATAGAGGTGCACAATAGAATAGAATAATTGTTTATTTGATACAAATGTCTTAAAAGAAGGGTAGGCAGAGATCACTTCCTGCCATGTGCTACGTTCCTGACATACCACTTTCGCTTCATCCACATCCATCAACCTCTTCATGCACGCTCGTCGATTACGGGCACTTTTGATTTGATCTGTCTTCAAGGGAAGTGATCTCTGCCTACCCCTCTGGGAAAAAGGCGTGATTTTAGTGGTTCGTCCTCGCTTCGCTTCAAGTATATCTAAGACTGAGCTAGATCGATTTTTAGTCTTCGAAAACCCCCACGGGCTGATTTGTGAACCTAAACCATCCACTCAAACGCATACAGAAAAACAAAAAAAAACCGCCTTCAAAAACCCGACTCACTAAAAATTACAAAATAATATAATACGAACATTTATAATCATCTGGGTATGAATTTTATATGTTTTTGAAGGCGGTGCCAATCAAAATTTTGAGGAAAAAGAAGCACTCTGTGCTTGTCTGTTTGAAATATAAACGGCACCGCCTTCAACAACATATAAAATTCATACCCAGATGATTATAAATGTTCGTATTATATTATTTTGTAATTTTTAGTGAGTCGGGTTTTTGAAGGCGGTTTTTTTTGTTTACAATTTTTTTCATACTTTTTAGTGTTAAATTTTTTGTTACCCTATTAGTTCAGCTCACCTGTAATACTACTGATATTATAACTAGTAGTCTTAATATGTATACAGTATTGAAAGAATTATCCTTTTACTCCAAACAATTAAGGAGTTGACCTTCCATCATCAGCTCAGCATCATAACATTATGATTGCAAGAAGCAATGCCAATATCACTTCAGAAAATATATAAAACGCGGCACATGTGCCTATAAAATTTGAGGTTGCCCTCGATTTCTGCTGGATTCCATCATCAGATCCTAGACTGGTCACCGTATTAGTTCAGCTCACCTATAATGCTACTGATATTATAACTAGTAGTCTTAATGTGTATACAGTATTGAAAGAATTATTCTTTTACTCCTAAGTATTAACAAGTTGACCTTCCATCATCAGCTCAGCATCATAAGATTATGATTTCAGAAGCAAATGCCAATATAACTTCAGATAATATGCAAAACGCGGTACATATCCTATAAAATTTGAGGGTTGCCCTCGATTTCTCCTGGATCCCATCATCAGATCCTAGACTGGTCAATTTATTAGTTCAGCTCACCTATAATGCTACTGATAATATAACTCAGTAGTCTTAATATGTATACAGTATTGAAAGAATTATCCTTTTACTCCTTTTACTCCTAAGTGTTAAGGAGTTGACCTTCCATCATCAGCTCAGCCTCATAAGATTATGATTTCCAGAAGTAAATGCCAATATAACTTCAGATAATATGCAAAACGCGGTACATGTCCCTATAAAATTTGAGGGTTGCCCTCGATTTCTCCTGGATCCCATCATCAGATCCGGGACTGGTAAAAATGGGACCACCTCGGAAGTGAACTGTATCCAACCAAAAAAAAATTTTTGAAATCCGTCTATAATTGACGAAAATATCGGTGAACATACATAAAAAAAAAAAAAAAAAAAAAAAAAATATTATACATACAGACGAATTGAGAACCTCCTCCTTTTTTGAAGGCGGTTAAAAGTATTTTTAAATCGGTCGACCCGTTTAGGAGGAGTTTAATTTCGTACAGTACAATTATAAATATTAAGATGTTTGTCTTAAAACATAGTTAATATATTTAAGTTTATTTGTGTATCCACTGTTGATCCTGATTTCCGTAACACAAGTGCTCAACCTACTTACCACGGGATCAGATCAATGTATGTGATGTTGTGTAATATTTATTTATTACTAGCTGACCCGACAGACTTCGTCCTGTCAAAAAAAAAAAGGGCTGTTTTAGGGTTTTCCCGGCAATTATTCGATTGTTTCTCGCCGTAAGGACCATCCTTGGACTTCAACGAACATTTTAAAAAAAGAATTGGCCAAATTGGTTCAGGCGTTGTTGAGTTATGCGCTTACCAACACATTTTGCGATTCATTTTTAACCGACTTCAAAAAAAGGAGGAGGTTCTCAATTCGTCTGTATGTATAATATTTTTTTTTTTTTTTTATGTATGTTCACCGATATTTTCGTCAATTATAGACGGATTTCAAAAAATTTTTTTTGGTTGGATAGAGTTCACTTCCGAGGTGGTCCCATTTTCACCAGTCTCGGATCTGATGATGGGATCCAGGAGAAATCGAGGGCAACCCTCAAATTTTATAGGGACATGTACCGCGTTTTGCATATTATCTGAAGTTGTATTGGCATTTGCTTCTGGAAATCATAATCTTATGATGCTGAGCTGATGATGGAAGGTCAACTCCTTAATACTTAGGAGTAAAAGGATAATTCTTTCAATACTGTATACATATTAAGACTACTAGTTATAATATCAGTAGCATTATAGGTGAGCTGAACTAATAGGGTGACCAGTCTAGGATCTGATGATGGGATCCAGGAGAAATCGAGGGCAACCCTCAAATTTTATAGGCACATGTACCGGGTTTTACATATTTTCTGAAGTTATATTGGCATTTGCTTCTGGCAATCATAATTTTATGATGCTGAGCTGATGATGGAAGGTCAACTCCTTAATAGTTGAGAGTAAAGGGATAATTCTTTCAAATCTGTGTACATATTAATACTACTAGTTATAATACCACTAGAATTATAGGTGAGCTGGAACTACTAGGGTCCAATCTAGGATCTGATTATGGGATCCAGGAGAAATCGAGGGCAACCCTTAAATTTTATAGGCACATGTACCACGTTTCACATATTTTCTGAAGTTATATTGGCATTGCTTCTTGTAATCATAATGTTATAATGTTGAGCTGATGATGGAAGGTCAACTCCTTAATTGTTTGGAGTAAAAGGATAATTCTTTCAATACTGTATACATATTGAGACTAACTAGTTATAATATCAGTAGCATTACAGGTGAGCTAAACTATTAGGTGCTAAAAAATGTAACACTGAAAAGGATGAAAAAAAATTGTAAACAAAAAAACCGCCTACAAAAACCCGACTCACTAAAAATTAAAAAATAATATAATACGTACATTAATCTGTGTATGAATTTGATATGTTGTTGAAGGCGGTGCCAATTAAATTTTGAGGAAAACTGCATGAAATATAAACGGCACCGCCTTCAACAACATATCAAATTCATACCCAGATTAATGTTCGTATTATATTATTTTGTAATTTTTAGTGAGTCGGGTTTTGAAGGCGGTTTTTTGTTTACAATTTTTTCATCCTTTTTTATATTATAGATTTATTTATATATAGTAACAATTGTCTTAAACATTCTCCTCTCCCCCAGCTAACCTCCGAGATCGCCGAAGCCGAAGCGTGGCTGCTGGAGCGTCGCGCCACCCTGCTCTCCTCGGACGTGGGCCGCGACGAGGAGTCCGTCCTGGCGCTGGTCCGGAGACGCGAGGGCGTCCAGCGCGAGCTGCAGGCTGCGGACCAAACGCTGGCCAAGCTGGAGCGGGCTGCGGCTGCTTTGGCGGTGAGTTTGTACAATAAGGATCAATCTTATTAAAAAATCAAGCTTATTCAAAAAATATAAATTTAAGCCTGAGCCTACTAATTGCCTTGGAGCGAGCTGCGGTTGCGTTGGTGGTGAGTTTATAGAAAAAGATAAAAAAAAAGGAAATTTACCCCTCCTCCTATTTAGTTGAGTTGGACTACCTTCAGTTAGGACTAGATGGCGCTAGTTGTAAGCTTAGTCAAAAATATAAATGCACAAAAAAAGTTGTTTTCATTTTACATATCTCCGGCCAAATTAAAATTAGTAGGCTTAGAAAACTACCTTAATTTTATAAGCCTACTAATCACACATTCGACATGAGCGATTAGAGATCGAGCGCGTGACCACCGGCTTAGCGTGCTTTCCGAGGCACGGGCGTGTATTCGCCAAATTCCCGACTCCGAGCTAACTGACACAAATTTTGCCCGATCTCGGACTGGGACCGGGTACCTCTCGGTCCTAAAGCAGCACTTGCTACCAATAGACTAACGAAGCAGTCAATACTTTAGTCCTCTTAGGAATTACTACATTTATTTTTTGACGCTGTGATATGTCACCGGGAGAGGGGGTTCTCTCCCGGTGGTGTGTCGGACTCCTCGGCGACTGGCGAGAAGATGTTAAATGCCAGCTGCTACTTCTGGGCGGAGTGCAATGCCCAGGGGGTCTACCGACTAAAACACCCCGGTATACCTCCATCGGCTTGGCGACGTCATGGTTCCTGGCAAAGCCCAACTACAACGACGCCAAAAGTCTCCATTAAAGGGCGAAGGCATTACTACCCTCATTAGCCCTCTCTCTCTCTCTTTCAGAGCAAGGAGCCAGCCGACCGCGAGCTGGTGGAGGCGCGGCTGCGCGAGCTGAAGGCCGCCTACGAGGAGATGAAACTGCTCTCCGCCAAGCGCCAGCAGCGGCTGCAGCAGAGCCTGAAGTACTTCAAGTGAGTAAAGAAAGAAAGAAAGAAAAACATTTATTGACCACGACATAGAAATAACAAATACAATGAGACATAAATACACAAGACACAAAAAACCGGTGTACACCGGTTATCTACCACTAGATGGCGGGGCAAATTTCATACCGCCAATAGTTATTTTCTTTACAACTTAATCAAATTTAATTGTCTGTTTGTAATGAAACTAGTTTTCCGGCCGAAACCGAAACCCAATGGTCGGTCTTGGCTTTAGTTTCGGTCGAAACCGAAACTTACGTGATCAATTACAAAATACGTTTAATACTGAATTTTAGTGCATTTTACCCATTCGTCTGCATTTGGGGATGTTTTTACACATTGAATTACATTGTTGGAGTTTTAGTAGCGATCCTAAATTTAAACACAATTGTCTGACTGTCTGTTTATTCCCGCTAATCTCCAAAACAGCTGGACCCGACTCGGCGAAGTGAAAAGCGACTACAGGGCGTACAATACAAGTTTTTAATTTAGATAAAATTGATGATTAATGTAATAAACGTCCCTTATCATCAGGTTCGTCCAAGAATGCGAGGAGGTCCAAGAATGGATCGGCGAGCAGATGTCTGCGGCCGCCAGCGAGGAGTACGGGCTGGACGTCGAGCACGTGGAGACGCTGCAGCAGGCCTTCGACAACTTCCTCGCGCAGCTCAACGGTGAGTAGACCGCAGTAGACCGAGTAGACCGAGTAGACCGCTGTAGAACGCAGTAAGTCGAGACCGATAAGTGTTCAATTGGACGAGAAGACTAAATAGACCGAGTAGACCTCAGTAGACTGAGTAGACCGCAGTAGATCTAGTAAAATAAAGTAGAAATTGGTCTACAGCTGATTGTTTTTGTCTTTTAGAAGAAGAAACCATTACGGTTGCATTAGGTGCACTAAGAAAAGAATTCCCGAAATTCCCACGGGAATGCAAATAAGCTTTTAACTTTATCGATATTATAATTGTTCCAGCAAACGAGGGTAGAATTGAAGCGATATGTGAGAGTGGCAACGCCCTCTTGGAGGAGAACGCGCCGGAGGCCGACCGGGTGAAGCAGAGGGTCGAGGACACGCGCGGCCTTTGGGATGACTTGAAGGAGCTGGCTTCTGCCAGGCAGGAGGTATGTTACATCTTTTAAGAAAGAAAGAAAGAAATACATTTATTGACCACGACATAGACACGAAAACTTACAATTTCAATCGACGCACAGCCTAAATGGCTAAACCTAGGCACTTGAAATTTGGAAGGGACGTAGCTTTGGTACCGTAGAGGTGCACTAAGAAAGGAATTCCTGAAATTCCCACGGGAACGGGACTAATTCCCCGGAAAATCCTTTTGTATGAAAAATCTAAATCGCTTAAGTTGGACGCTTGAAATTTGGCATGCAGGTACATCAGAAAATTTAAAGATTAGTTACAACAGGATATTGCAAAATTACTTCGGGAACGGGAGTTAGCGGGAATAATATTTGTATGAAAAAATCTAAAGCGCATAAGATAGATGATTAAAATTTGGCATGCAGGTGTCCTAATAAGCGAAAAGCTTGCTCACAACGCAATATTGCAAAATTCCTATGAAAACGGGAGTTATTGGGCAAAAACGTTTGTATGTACGTACAATCCTGTAGTTCACGCGAACGAAGTCGCGGGCACAGCTATTAATAAATAATTGCTACATTTTGTGTGTAATGAATGCTCATTTCAATAAATCAATACTTGGGATCGGTGCAGTATGTCAGTTTAAGCTGTTCAAATTACTTACGAAAAAATTAAATCGACTGACCCTTTCCCCGATCTAATGAAAACGGGAACATCTCAGAAATAACTGCATTTAACAAAAAAAGAAATTCATATGTACCATTATTCGACGCTTTAACGGTGAAGGAAAACATCGTGAGGAAACCTGCACACCTAAGAAGGAATTCTAAGGTTGTGTAGTCGACTTACCCGCACTTGGCCAGCGTGGTCGACTAAGGCCTTATCGCCCTAGTTTAGGGTAGGCCCGTGCCTGGGCTGATGATGATGATGATGAACAAAAAAACGATTTTTTTCTAGGTCGTTTAATAGGATAACATCAAAAAATAATAATTATTTTTATTCTTTCTCGTAGGCCCTAGCCGGCGCCCGCCAAGTGCACGAGTTCGACCGGTCCGCGGACGAGACCGCCGCGTGGGTCGCCGACAAGGAGTCCGCGCTCAGCGCCGCCGCCGCCGCGCGCGCCCTCGGGCCCCACGCGCAGCGCCGCCGCCTGCACGCGCTCGCCGCAGACCTGGACGCGCTGCGCAGCGCGCACGACCAGCTCGCCAGCGAGGCGCACAGGTACTGACGACAGACAGGTGGCGCTGTAAGATACTAGGATGTTCCATCGGTAACCAGCAGATGGCGCTGTAAGATATTAGGAAGTTCCAACAGCAACCAATAGACCAATAGATGGCACGACCAGCTCGCGCGGGAGACGCACAGGTACTGACGACAAACAGGTGTGTCCACGCGCAGCGCGCACGACCAGCTAGCGAGTGAGGCGCACAGGTACTGACCAGTTGAGATACGGGCCGACAGGTGGCGCTGTAGATATAGATGGCACGACCAGCTCGCGAGCGAGGCGCACAGGTACTGAACGATAGGTGGCGCTGTAAGATACTAGGAAGTTCCAACGACAACCAATAGATGGCGCGACACGCACAGGTACTAGCCAATTGTAATACGGACCGACAGGTGGCGCTGTCCAGTGAGCGGACTGGCTGCTTACAGCCAGTTCCACTTCCTAGTATCTTAATACTAGGAAGTTCCAACGTCAACCAGTGGATGGCACGGCCAGCTCGCGAGCGAAGCGCACAGGTACCAGTTGTGACGACAGACAGGTGGCGCTGTAAGATACTAGGATGTTCCATCGATAACCAACAGATGGCGCTTTAGATACTAGGAAGTTCCAACAGCAACCAATAGATGGCACGACCAGCTCGCGCGGGAGACGCACAGGTACTGACGACAGACAGGTGTGTCCACGCGCAGCGCTGCCGATCTGGACGCGCTGCGCAGCGCGCACAACCAGCTCGCCAGCGAGGCGCACAGGTACTGGCCAGTTGTGATACGAGCCGACTGGTGGAGCTGTAGATATAGGTGGCACGACCAGCTCGCGCGGGAGGCTCATAGGTACTGGCCGGTTGTGAAGATAGACATGTGAGTACAGTGTCCACGCGCTCCGGCCGCACGCGCAGCGCCGCCGCCTGCACGCGCTTGTGAAGGCGGCCGGCAGGTGGCGCTGACACTATGGTGAAGAAACTTCTGGCAATCAACGGCCCACTGGTGGCCTAGACCAATAGTTAATACCTGCTTTAATCCCGGGCTCTTTAGACAGAGCCTGAAATGGTATCTAAACGGGCCTACAGACCTATAGAGTTTATTTTGCATGTAGACCTCATTTTGCTGTCTTCATAAATGGCACTGTCAGCCAAACCTTAATACTAGTGGACGACATTAACATATATGTAGTCCAGTCATTTAAGCTTAAATTATGTAAGAATCTCGGAATTCGAGATACCCAGCTGTAACTTTGTAAATACTTGGATATTGACACCCTAAAAGTGGTCTCAAAACCTACATATGGTAGGGTGTACGCAACTATAAAATTTTCACGGTCAAATGTCACAAATATCAGTTTTATGAACTTTTGAGGGAAACGGGAAGTTTTATCATAAAAGAGGATTTAGGAGAAAATAACTTATCATTTAACTTTCTATAAAAATTGTCCGTACGCTTTATTCCTTTTCGGAGATACAGCGATGCAAATAGTTGAAAAACTTGTATTTTCAAAGCTGACCCTCGTGCGATTGTGCTAGACAGTTAAAATTGTCAAGATTGATATATTTCAGTAGCCTCTATAACATCTAATACTAGAAAAAGCTCAAAACCAATGTTTAAGTGGGTTCTCATACAAAAACTATGTTGTTTTTTCTCACACTTGGCCGGTTTTTAACGTGGTTACCCCAGTAAAACTATTCCAGGCGACACCTTTTATAAGTAAAGAACACGAAAGCCTAGTTCAATAATTGTTTTATGTTGTTTTTCAGTATATTCAAACTGCTTATTATGGGTCAAAAAGTACGAAATAACAATTATTAGAATTTCTGTTTGAAGTATAACTGCAAAAAAACATTTTAAAAATGTTAACTGTCCATTTAACTCTATTATGAACGTGAAGATCCATTTATTATTATCCATCAACCAAATGTAATTTAATGAAAAGCAGAATTCTTAAATCTTCTGAATGCTGAAAACAACTCAAAACAATTATTTAACTAGGCTTTCATATAAACAACGTGTTCTTCACTTATAAAAGGTGTCGCCTGGAATAGGTTTACTGAGGTAACCACGTTAAGAACCGGCCAAGTGTGAGAAAAAAAAACCATAGTTTTTTTATTAGAACCCACTTAAACATTGGTTTTAAGCTTTTTCTAGTATTAGATGTTATAGAGGCTACTGAAATACATCAGTGGTGAAAATTTTAACTGTCTAGCACAATTGCACGTGGACCTGGAAGCTTTTGAAAATACAACTTTTTCAACTATTTGCATCTCTGTATCTCTGAAATGGTGAATCTTAGGAATAAAACGTACAGACAATTTTTATAGACAAATAGAAGATAAGTAAATTTCTCCTACACACTTTTATGATAAAACTTCCCGTTTCGCTCAAAAGTTCATAAAACTGATATTTGTGACATTTGACCTTGAAAATTTAATAGTTGCGTACACCCTACAATATGTAGGTTTTGAGACAACTTTTAGGACGTCAATATACAAGTATTTACAGACTTACAGCTGGGTATCTCGAATTCCGAGATTTTTTCCTAATTTGACTGGACTAATGGGCGACATCCTAATAACAAGTTCTAACTACGAGAAACAGATGGCGCTCTCAGGCATCCAACATGTAAACGTCGATGTCCGTCCAACATATGAATGGAAAAGCGTCGATGGCCGAGTGGTTAAGGTCGTTGCTTGCCATGCAAGAAGTCGCCAGTTTAAACCCCGCCAGGTACCAATGTGCTTTTTCAAATTTGAAATTCATATGTACCGTCATTCGACGCTTTAACGGTGAAGGAAAACATCGTGAGGAAACCAGCACCTGAGAGATTTTCAACGGTGTGTGAATCCATGTCAGAGGCCTACGGGCGGTTTAAAAACTCTGACTCCAGGTTGTTAATCAACCATACGATAAGAAGAAGAATGGCAATAACAGTAAGAAAATTGGACCGCATTGGTCCTAAATTGTGGGTTCAACTTAAAGACCCCTAAAGATTGGATGAAGCCTTTTCCTACCACAAACAATAATCTTTGTCTTCCTTCCTTCCCAAATTAACCTTTATATTATTTATTTTTATTTTTAATTTTATTTTGTTAGTTTTTTTTCTTTCGTTAATAAATTAAAACGGAATGTTGTATTTTAGTATTTATTCTCATAGTGTACTCTTAAGATAACCATGCTGTGTACATTTTTAAAGGAGTATTGTCTAGAAGACCTAGTTTAAACCTATATATTAAGTTAATTTTACGATTGTACTCTGTTAATGTACCTCAAATAAATAACTCTCCTCCTCAGACTGGGCGAAGCGTTCCCCGACGCCAAGGAGCACGTGTCGGCGAAGCTGGACGACGTGTCGGAGGCGCTCGCGGCGCTCACGAAGCGCGCCGAACAGAGCTCTATGGAGCTAGAGCTGGCTGATCAGCTGCAGGCGTACTTCGCCACTTACCAGGAGCTACTGTAAGTACTGAGTTGACTTACTTATTAGTGTCGATTTTTCTTTTTTTGTTTTCTGTATGCGTTTAAGTGGGGCCCTGGATGGTTTAGATTCACAAATCAGCCCGGCAGATGGCGCTGATTGCTTGAAAAGCATGTGATCTCGGAAACGGCCCTAACGATTTCGCTGAAATTTGATATGTGGGAGTTTTCGGGGACGAGAAATCGATCTAGCTCTGTCTGATATCTGGGGGATATACCCGAAGCGAAGCGAGGGCACGTCACTAGTTTAAGTATATTCATGTATCCACTGTTAATTCTGGCACCCGTAACACAAGTGCTCGAGCTACTCACCACAAGACCAGATCAATATATGTAAACTTGTGTAGAAAGAAAGCCATCTCTCTCTCAGTAGAAAACTGTAACTGTCCAGGATATACATATTCTGGACAGTTTACACGACAGTTTACGTGGTACACCATGTTGTAAAAATCTTATATATAAAATTCTCGTGTCACAGTTTTCGTTCCCGTACTCCTCTCAAAACGGCTTGACCGATTCTCATGAAATTTTGTAAGCATATTGAGTAGGTCTGAGAATAGGCCAACATCTATTTTTCATACCACTGAGTGTTAAGGGTGGTCCACGCAGACGAAGTCGTGGGCACAGCTAGTAAAATTATATATCTCTCTTTACAGAGCGTGGACCAACGAGATGATAGCTCGCGTCACGGCGGCGGAGCTGTCACGCGACGTGGCCGGCGCGGAGCGACTCGTCGCGCGACATAAAGACATGCGCGTGGAAATCGACGCCAAAGCGGACGACTTTAAGCAGCATTATGAGCATGGTGAGTGCATCGTACTATCCTCGGTACGGACAGAATACCAGCGCTGTAGCGGCTTCCGGGCTGATGTGGCACATGCTGAGGCCTGTACCTCGATGACCACTTCTCATAGTCCTTGTCTATGTGTGATATTTCTTTGTTTGAGTTGAGTTTTTGTGTCTTCTGTATTTATGTATCATAGTAACTTTTCGTGTCTATGTCGTGGTCAATACCCTCGTACGCAAAAAAATGGGTGCAGTTTGAGTTTTTTATATTCTGTTCAGCGTTAATGTAGCCTGACCCCAAAATATATACACCATTAAATTTTAGTGGTTGTTTTCTCGTAGTAGAATGATTCTATCTGAGTAGTAAAATAGATTTGTCCAGTTTTTTTTATTCAAATCAATAAATACCGGTCTTACGAAAGAGAAAACGAAACTTGAAAGCACGCTCGAACCGCTTCATTACTTAGGGTGTAGGGCTTCTTTAGCTTTATAAATCAATTTCATGCGGCAAGTATTACGAAATTATAGAATAGTTGAACTAATCTCTCCATCATCATCAACAGGCGAGAAACTGATCCGCGAAGGTCACTTCATGTCAGCCGAAGTGGCGTCGCGCGCGAACACGCTACGAGCCCGCGCCGACCAATTGGAGGCGGCGTGGGCGGCGCGCGACGACATCTACGCGCAGCACCTGGACGCGCTCGCCTTCCGCCGAGACGCTGATGCGCTGGACAGCTGGATTGGGAACAGGTGAGCTACGGACCGGTGGCGCGCTACGGGACGTGCTACGAGCAGCTCGAGGCGGCGCGAACTTGCGTAGTGTGCTTCAGACATAGCTTCGTTGGCGCTACGAGCCGTGATGACCAGTTGAAGGTGGCGCGAACGGGACTAGCGTAGCGTGCTACGAGCCGTTAAACGCGCTATGGTTCCCTCTTGACTTTATCTAGGGACTAGATAGCAGATAAAATAGCGGCTGGATGCCGAGGAACCGTAGAGCCATAGCCACTAATACCGTACCTGTACTCGCCAGATTTATTACCTGTGGCTATGGCTACGGAATTTTAGAGAGCTGTCGTGCTCACATATGACAATAATAAGGTGCTAAAAGCGCGCTATATGCTCCGCCCCCTGTACATGAACTGCTGCGAGACTTGATGCACAGGAGGCGGAAAGGGCGACCGTATAACTTTTACTATAGCGCCATCTTTTGGCCGCAATCGAAAATAACTTGTCAATTTTCAACATAACACCACGTCCAATGTTCACAGAGTGCCGCTGGTCCGCGACGGCAAGTACGGCGAGAGCGTGGCTCAAGTCGAGGAGCTGATCAACCGGCACCGCGACCTGGAGGAGACCATCGAGGCGCAGAAGGACAAGTTCCTCGCGCTCAAGCGGGTGACCCTGGTGAGTGATAGTCGTAGCTCCATAGCATGCTACGGGCGAGACTCGTAGCGTGCTACGGGTGAGCCGCGTAGCCTAGCGAGAGTGTAGCGTAGCGAGAGCGTGGGATAGGACAAGTTCCTACCGCTCAAGCGGGTGACATTGGTGAGTGATAGTCGTAGCTCGGTAGCATGCTACGGGCGAGACTCGTAGCGAGCTACGGTTGAGCCACGTAGCCTAGCGAGAGTGTAGCGTAGCGAGAGCGTGGATAGGACAAGTTCCTACCGCTCAAGCGGGTGACCCTGGTGAGTGATAGTCGTAGCTCCATAGCATGCTACGGGCGAGACTCGTAGCGTGCTACGGGTGAGCCGCGTAGCCTAGCGAGAGTGTAGCGTAGCGAGAGCGTGGGATAGGACAAGTTCCTAGCGCTCAAGCGGGTGCCATTGGTGAGTGAAGTCGTAGCTCGGTAACATGCTACGGGTGAGACTCGTAGCGAGCAACGGGTGAGCCACGTAACGTAGCAAGGCGCTCAAGCGGGTGGCGCTAGTGAGTGATATTCGTAGCATGCTACGGGTGACCCTAAGATTGCTACGGTTCGGTTAGTTCTTTATTCTACCGATAGATGGCGTTCTACCGACTGGCTATCTAACGTTTGATTTCCGCCAGGTGGAGCAAGCGTTCGCGGCGCAGCGCAGGGCGGAGGCGGAGGCGCGGTCCGCGGCCGCAGCCCGAGCCGAGGAGGAGCGCCTGGCGCAGTACCGGCGCCAGGAGCTGCGCCGCATCGCCGAGGAGCGCCGCCGCGACACGCCCGCGCAAGAGGAGGTAGGGTTGAAATAGCACTGTGATAGCGCCATCTGTTGGTTGCTTTTGGTACTTAATAGTTGTAAAATCGACCGAGAGATGGCATGGCCGGGGTGGTGTGTAACGATATCGAACTGAGGAGTTCCGATCGCGACTGTCAAATGGCGTGCACTCACAGCCTGCTTACTAGCATGGCGACGAGCTAGTTCAAATCGATGCCAACAGATGGAGCTTTCTTGCTTTACAATAGTTAAAACATTTGTTAAAACGTTTGGTTCATTAAAATTACTTAGCCTGGAGCCAGGAAGTTGGTGGATCCATGACCGTGTCTGGGAAAGCACGTTAAGCCGGTGGATCTGCACCTAATCTCATATCAGTTGAACCGCCGTCTCACGGAAATTTGAGAGTGAGGACACAGAGAGGGCATAGTAACTCAATACCATCAATTTGCCATTCTTGTTTCGAATTCTACGCAGTTGGTTGATCTCCACTGAGATAATTATGGTAGTTAATACATCTATTAATTCTTATATCCGTAACAAAACATAAGCTATAAGCTACTTATCTTGAATCCAAAACAATGTATGTGGTGTCGTAAGTTTTTTAATTTACTTCTTTACACCCCTAGGTGGAGCTGGTGGGCTCAACGGAAGGCGTGGAAGAGTCTCTCTCTCCAGCGCCGCAGTTCGAGCGGCTCCCGCGCGCCGACGCGCCCGTCAAGCGCGCGGAGAGCATGAGCGTGAGTGATTGCTTTTAGTTCGCTTTTGGGACGAGTTAGTTCCGCTGTTTGATGGTAGATGGCGCTGTTTTTAATAAAGTTTGTTCAGCCTATGAATTAAACATGGTGTTTTGAGTTTGCGCTAATGAATGAAGGTGGTGCGATTATTTGAAAAAAAAACTCGTAATATGTATAAATTGTATTGTTTTGTTTCCCATTTTTAACTGACTTCAAATGTATAGAATATGCACTTTTGTAGAATCGTTTCTTAATTACCAAGATACCTTCTCTCATCGAGAAAACTGTAAATTAGTAAAAAGTGAATTAGTAAATTTTCGACACCCGAAGCTTTTCTTACACACTTCGTGTCATTCACTATGTGTCCAGTTCCAAACCTAGAACAGGCTGACAATTAATAACAATTACTCGTACCTTCATAAACGTCAAATATCTACCCCGATAAATAAATGTTCGTATTATATTATTTTGTAATTTTTGGTGTGTCTGGTTTTGAATGCATATCTTTTTTTTTTAAAGACTAAAGATGTAAACGAAGCATCATCCTAATTTATCCTTATACGAATGTGACATATCTCGATTATTCCATCCAGGTGGTGAAGACCCCGAAACGTACTCCGTCGTTCACGACGCGCCGCCGCACGCAGAGCTTCCGCCGCCACCGGCCGCTGGACGCGGACCTGCCGCCCGTCGAGATCGAGGGTGAGTGACGCGCTGGGAGACGCTGTGAGAGACTGTGGGAGACTGTGAGACGCTGTGAGATACTGTGAGACGCTGTGAGAGACTGTGACACATTGTGAGATGCTGTGAGACGCTGTGATACGTTGTGAGAGGCTGTAAGACGCTGTGAGAGGCTGTGAAACACAGTGGGAGACTGTGAGACGCTGTGAGTGACTGTGAGACATAGTGAGAGACGGAAGGCAATAGGATCAAGTGTGTTGTCGTATCGCGCACACACACAGATTAATAAAACAACCACTGATATAAAAACATATTTGCAATGTATAAGACAATTTGATTTTAAAGTCAACTTTGTTTTTATCTAGCCTGTAATGAATCTGTACTGGACTTCCAAAATTTAGTCCATTTCTCTCGATCAGTGGCTGACGAGATGGCGAGTTTAAGTCTCAGGCATCGACTTTAATTGTAAAAAAAAAAATTTAGGAGGACACCTTACTGGGTGATCAATGATCACGTAAAAAAAAACATTATTTTTTATTTTCCCCAGGCTACTTGGAACGCAAGCAAGAGGCCGGCTGCGGCGGTAAGCGCGCGACAGTCCGCTCCTGGCGCTCGTACTACTCGGTGCTGTGCGGGCAGCTGCTGTGCTTCTTCAGGGACGAGCTGGACTTCGCCAGCGCCAAGGCTGCAGCGCCACCGGTCGCTATACTGAATGTAAGTGAAAAATGGAGTGTGGCTCTTGGACTATGATGTTGGGAAAAAGTACGTTGGCCCCTGGACTATGATGGAGAAAATTTTACGATGGCCCCTGGACTACGTTGTTGGCTTCTAGACGGTGTTGTTGCAAAAATGTACTATGGCACCTGGACTATGCCAGCGCCAAGGCTGTAGCGCCGCCCCACGCTATACTTAATGTAAGTGGGAAAATTAATGGTGGCTCCTGGACTACGATGTTGCGGAAAAGTACGTTAGCTCTTGGACTATGATTTTTGGAAAATGTACCTTGGCCCCTGGACTATATTCTTGGGAGAGAAAGAACGTTCGCCTCTGGACTATGATTAGAGGTCATAGTTCGGTGGCCCTTGTACTATACTTTGGTATGACGTATTGTGGTTTAACGGTGCGCTCTTACTACTCGGTGCTGTGCGGGCAACTTCTTAAAATTATGGGTACCCGTGGGCTATGGGGTTTAGAAAATGTAGGACTATGATTTAAGAAAAAAATATCCCATCAAAAACATCCTGTAAAAAAACTAGCCAAGTCTCGATGGAGCAGCTTGCTCATCTCTAAAAAGTAATGAAATCTAGACAAAATCGTGCCAAGCCTAAGGTTCCTTACTGCGATTTCTTCATTATTATAGTTAGTGTTGTGTGACTTGGCCGTTGAAGGGAACACAAGGGTACATATTCTTATATCTGTCCCTAGGCTCGCTGCGAGCAAGCAGGCGACTACACGAAACGCGCTCACGTGTTCCGCCTAGCGTGCGCTGACGGGGCGGAGTACCTCTTCGCCTGCGCATCACGAGAGCTGATGAGGGAGTGGGTCGCCAAGCTCTCGTTCCACGCCCAGCTGCCTCCGGAACTGCAGCTGACCCCGTACTCCGCGCCTCAGGCTGAGTCCCCCACTGCGGAGCTGAGGAGACGGCTGCATCAGTAAGTTGGAGTGGTTTGTTAGAAAAATTTGGGCTGTGGTGAATGGCAAGTAGACGGATAGGAAGGAAACCCTGGTCGATTACCACAACCTAAAGTTCTCCCTTCAACTCCCCAGTATGACTTCATTATCTAGATGCCTTGAAATCGAGTAATCTATTATTTTAAATTCTGTCAATGGAGATACAAATCTAGCATATGTTTAGTTAAATAAAAAAGTCTTTGGTAAATGTCTCATAACACAGCTTACCTAACTGGTCAGCGACCACAATCTGACCTTTTCATCTCAATGAAACATTTGAAATTTTCAACCTTCGAAACGTTAACGAAAATCTAAAGACAAAGGTTAGTTTAAGTTTCTTCAGCAAAATTGGTCTGTCCCAAACTCCACATACACCATTCGACCACAAACCCTGATCATCGACCACAACCTCACTCCCACCCTTCAACTCCTCAGGAATGCCTCCTCGTCATCATCAGCGGCGTCGTCTCCGGAGCCGGCGCGCAAGCCGCGCTCGCAGGCCGAGATCCTGCACGAGCACCGCTCCAGCCAGCAGGCGCAGCGGGCCTCCGCTACGCCTGAGAGGAATATAGGTCAGTGGATTAAATAAAATAAATATAAATAAATAAAATAAATATCTGGGACATTCCCACACACGGTCATCTGACCCCAAACTAGAGTTTATACTATGGGAGTCAGAGACTGATGAACATACATAGATATTTATAAATACATACTTAAGTATATAATCACACCTAGACACGGAACAAACACCGATGTTCGTCACACAAATATTTGTCCCGAGTGGGAATCGAACCCACGACGTTTGAAACAGCCAACCAGAATCAACTGTGGATACTCAATTGTACTTAAACTAGCTGTGCCCGCAACTTCGTCCGCGTGGAATAGTTATTTATATGCGGTTTAGATTTCGATGTAGATAGTCAGATGACTGTGTGTGGAAATGTCCTAGATATTTATTTATTTAACTTATTCTTTCAAAGTTGTGTTCCCAGTGAGTAGAACCCATATATTATAGTAATTTGTACGAGCAAAACTCATCAAATGCGGTGCTATTTCAGAATCGGCGGTCCTGCCGTCCCTCCCGCCGCGCCAGCCGCCCTCGCAAGACGACGGCTCTGACGTAGTGCTCAGGTAAATAAGATGAATTATTGTATCAGACACACATTCAAAATATCAGTAAGGTTTAAAAGTCCCGCCTACAAGGTGTAACTGCCTCGTTGGTCCATTGGTAGCAAGCGCTGCGTAAGGACCGAGAGGTCCTCGGTTCGTGTCCAAAGTCGGGCAAAATTTGTATGAGGTTTTTGACGTGACAAAGTCTTATAAATTGGTTTGCCGGGTGACGCTTCAAGAAACTGCGTTACGCTCCGCTCACTTTATGCGTTCACAATGAGAGCGAGTGAGAGACTCGCGTCCCTTCCACTCGGGCATGGTTAGCCCACCTAAGAGCGAGAGAGACAGACATAAAAAGTGAAAGGCACGCGTCCCTTCCACTCGAGCACAGTTAGCCCGCCTAATTATTCTGTAATGAAATTACTCAGCCCGGAGTTAGGAAGTTGGTGGTTGAACGCCCGTGCCTCGGAAAGCACGTTAAGCCGGTGGTCTTGAGCCCGATCTTGTCGGATTGTCGTCTCACCGAACTATGAGAGTAAGGGAACAGATAGTGCACTTGTGCACTATATGTCCTGCGCACTTGGCTGATGTTTATTGAAATCGGCCGCCATGGCTGACGCTGGAAGTGACTTTGTTTTATACTATGTAGTGATGTATCCTCTTCCCTCAGGAACTCAGAGCAAGTGAGTGCATGGGGCCGCTCACGCTTTTCCAACGGTCGTGATATCAATGCGGAGTTCATCAAATCGCAGCAAGAAGGTGAGACTTGATACCTCTGAAGGAGCGTTTGAACTGTGAAATGGAAACTTTTTATCGGCCGATAGGTTTAATATATTAATTTTTATTTATTGTTTTAAATGTCAGCCCAATGTAAATTTAAAATTTAAAAAACATCTCATTCAAAACCCCGCCTGAAAGTTGACTTGAACCACCGGACCTTCCGATATTTTAAATAGGTTTAATATCATCTGATTCTCAGTACCAACCCTTACCGCACTGAAAGGTTAATTAAGATATATAAAAAACTGTGTGTTCATGCGATAGCCGAGTCAATGCAATATATTTATTTAAATAAATAAAAAATTTGGGACATTTCCACACACGGTCACCTGACCCCAAACTAAGCAGAACTTGTACAATGGGCGACAGAGACTGATATACATACATAGATTTTGAAAAATACATACTTAAATACATAATCACACCCAGACACGGAACAAACGCCGATGATTTTCACACAAATATTTGTCCCAGGTGAGTGAGCGATTTAAAACGTTAAAGATTTTTAACATTGATATGGTCACTGTAAGATGTTGTTAAGGTTTGATAATTAAAAACTTTAAACGTTCCGTTTAACTAGAGACTGAATTAATTAATAACCGACTTGGTATTATATGTATCTCTCTTTTTACCGTAGAACAACTGAGTTGCTAGACTTGGTATTTTTGACAAGTATTGTTTTTTTTTGGGTCTTTATATTGGGTCAATATTTAAAACTATAAACTATTGTTAATATATATTTCTAATCGAGCTAAAAGTAAAATTGCAAAATTAAAACCATTCAATATTATTTATTTCACTATCGGCTGGTAAAGAGTTACTATGATACAAATGCAAGAATGAATGCAAGCATGAAGGGAACTAAAAGGATTAGTTGGAATGTGATTGCTGACTTTGGAATTATTTTAAAACTAGCGACTACCAACAACTTCGTTCGTGTGGTTGATGGAAATAGTTTTAGCAGCAATGATTTATTTAAATAGCCTGTACCTTGTAAAATTTGCTATTCATTAGTCATTAGAAAGTCCTGTCAAAATTGATGCAGTCGTTTCGAAGATTAGCAAGCCTAAAACAGACAGACACAAAAAAAAAATTGAGATTCTGTTATCGGTACCCAATATAGATGTTATACCCATTTAGTAAAAGTAGTTTAATATGTAAAAGTAGTTTAATATGTAATATTAAACTACTATATGTAATATTAAACTACTTACTAACAGGCACTTCAATTTTATTTAGTTGTACCACTGAGACCGTGCGAAGTGGGTGAAGGGGGAAATGGCGCTGATTGTCAAAAACGCATGTAATCATATGAGATGTCCGTTGTTATTGCTAGCGGCGGCCATTGGTACTAATTTCACTCCATAAGATTTAACGAAAGAAACGCCACCAAAATGAGGGCAGCACGGTCGTGTACGCTCCCAATAGAAATTTTTGGTTGTGTATGTTGAACAATTAAAAACCTCTAAGTAGATTTTTGAAAGAGAATGAACGATATTGATATGAACGATTTAGTATTGATATTGGGTTTATAATGTGCATGAGTTTGTATGTATGTTCGTTCGTCAAATCGCATAATGTTTGTCCTGTTCTAAGACATGTTTTGTCCTTGGAGTATGTGTATGTGATGTCGATCAAATTTTATATTATTTACTATTATATATCATTTCTTTCTATTATAATGTATAGGTTTAATATTGTTGGACAAGAAATATGTATAGCAAATCGTCATTTTGTTATTTGACGTTATTCATTTTTATGTCATTTTACATTTGTCAAAGCTCTGCCAATTGACATTTCTTAAATGACAAGACTGATTGTATAATTATTTTAACATAATAATGTTACTTATGCCAATCACATTAGAACTTCAAAATATTCCTTGTCCGCAAACTGTATTAAAAACATAGCAACCCAATTTGAAAACTAGTCTCGGGCTCCGCCCCACCGCTGCCGCTGTCCGGGCCGCCGCTCCCGCAGCGCGCGCCCGCGCCGCCCGAGCGCGCCCCGGCAGTCCCCGAACGCAATCCGACAATGACCGAACGCAATGTCGCAATGGCGGAACGCAACGCCGCAATGGCCGAACGCAACTCCGCAATGGCCGAGCGCAACTCGACCGAACGCACCCAAAGTGGCAACTCGCAGCAGTCCGTCCACGCGCTCGTGAATAGCTACCAGCAGAGGATGACGAGTAGCTACCAAGGCCAGGTTCAGGGCCGGGAGCCCCCCCGGGACTCGAACCGGAACACCTGGTCGCTGGAGAGGCAGAACAACAACTGGCAGAGCGTGGAGACCACGTCGCATTTCTACACCGCGAGCGAGCTGGGTCAGTGTAGTGGTGGCGTGTGGTAGATAATCGAGGAGACAGCATAATGATTTTTTTTATATTTTCTGAGTTTTCAACACTCGGTCATCTGACCCTAAACTAAGCAGAGCTATGGGCGTTGTGGACTGATATTCATACATAGATATTTATAAATTCACTTGCGGTCGCCCACGACTCTGTCCACGTGGAAATTGTATTGGCAATTGCAAAATTAGCTATTTATTAGTGAAAATCCAGTCAAAATTGGGCCAGCCGTTTTGGAGATTAGCGAGAATAAACAGACTGACAGACACAAATATTCTAGTTGCGTTTTTGTTATTGGTACCCGATATAGATTCATACCCATTTAGGAAAAAGTCGTTATTTTAATATTACAAACAGACACTTCAATTTCATTTAGTTGTATAGATTAGATATCAACGAACCATTTGATTTGAAGATTATTCTCCTTGAATAAAATCATTTTGCTGTTTTCTATTTGGCATATAATAACTAACAATAAATATTTTTTTAATAGTTGTTTTAAGTTTTAGTAGATAGAAACTATTTCCTTGTATTTTGCGCTTTGGTTTTCTTTTTGGAATTGTATCAATTTATTTATAAAAAAAATCTGTTTGTATCCCAATTATTTTGAATTTTCTCTTGCTTTTATTTCAAAATTCTTTTGTAAATTACTCGCTCTTGTAGTTATTTTTTTCCTTGTTTTATTTATTACTGTTATATCTTCAAAGAATACATATTGCATAATTATAAAGAAATGTATAAAATTGTATATTGTTAATTATTTCTTATATTTATAAAACACGCTGTCAGGATCCAGTCATCTTCTATATGTGCTTCACCGGGTGAAATGTGTGTGCTTTATGTCATATATATGTAATGTAATTTATAGCTATGTTTTTCTCGATATATAAATATCTAAGACTTTAGACTTTCGCTTATATTACACTAAATATTGGTCTTTATGGTCGCGAGCGAACTGACCATGATTGGTGTAACCCAGTCGAAACGTCGGGCAGTACGTAGCTATGTATTTGCTTTTCCTAATATCGCGTGTAGACCTACAAAGTACAATATTAAATATAAATATCTAGTCAGTAGTGCTATGTATTTCAATATCTCTTTTTCTGTTCTCTTTTCAGGTATATTCTTTCTATTTTATTTTCAGTATGTGGATATGCTTTATGTAGATTAGTGCATTTTATCTATGGTTTTATTTATTGTTTGATTTTGGGAAGTTTCACTAACTCTATGATTCGATTATGACGAAATTCAGATATTTTGACAAGTTTGAGTTTTTTTTTTTTGTGTTTAGTGCTATTTAAAGCTAATTTAAAATTTGGACGTTCAGGCGGGGTCATGAAAAAATCACATTCGTGACCCCGCCTGAACGGGGCCCTTGATTACAATTATCAAGTCTTAATTAACTTAAGAGTACCGGATCAAAATTATCAAGTTTTAATTAACTCCATAGTACTATTATAAATTTTTGGTTTCTAAATCTCATAACTTAGTGGAACTTTACAAATAGCAACACCACTTTCAAGTGTTATAGTATATTTATTGATTGTGTAGATTATTGTGTGTATTCGCTATTTGGTTTGCTTCTCTGGGTGCTTGAAAGGTACAATATACAAATACAAATTGTCAAAAATATGACCTGTCATATGACATGTCATAAGTCACATACACAGCAGGCTGCAACAAAATGACAATCATTGTTTTTAAAGTATTTCTTTATTATTTTAAATTTGTTAATTGAATCTGAATAAATAATAAAAGGTTGTCACATTTGGAGCCTAGTTGTGTGTGTGTTCTCACTGTTTATTAACTTTGAACCTTATTTCCTCAGCATACGGTGGAAACAGCGGCGGCAGGCCTGCCTCCGTCGCCGGCAGCGGTGGCTCCCCCGCGTTAGATCAGAGACCAGCTTCTAGGTAAGTTTCACGATAAACGACCGGGACTCGAACCAGGGACCACTTTAAAGTATAGGCTTTTCAAGCAACGCTTGGCACTAATGGCTACTTATTTATTTTTAAACACTTGCGCTCGCGACTCTGACCGCGTGAAGTATGGTATAGTGAAGTCGGTTAAAAAATAGCCTTCCTCATTGCTGTTATTATCCTTGTAGTATATTTCACTTAAATTAGTTCAGTAGTTTATATTTGTATTTTTTACATTTATAATTTTAGTAAAGATTATCAGACAAATACGCAATTACATAATCATTCACTGGGCTGCTTCTTTCTTAAAGTTAAGTTTTTCTAAACTTAAATTATCTGTCTACAGATCATCAGGTGAATCTGAGCTATCCGTCAGCGGAGTCACGAAGGACAAGAAAGACAAGAAGGGCGTATTCGGAGGCCTGTTCAGCAGGAAGAAGCGCCCTCAGAGCCATATGTAGATCATTTGAGAGGAAATCATTTTTCACAGTAAGAATAGTAAGCGTAAAATAAGTTGTATAGTCTTTAATTTCGAAGGAGATAGACATAACGCCATTTTGACGTTTGACACCTCCGTTTGACAGTTCTTCCATTACGATTCCAAAAGATGTTTTCATAACAGTCTACTACTGAATATCAGACCTGTCAAGTTATTTTGCGCTTACTATTGCGAAGATTCGTAATTTTGCGAAGCGTTTTTTTTTTTGTATATAATATCTTATTGATATAATACACCAGTTTAGGAAAGACCCTTTTGGTCGGCAATTTGTTGATAATCATGCTTTTGCTATTTGATAATGTTTTATGGTATGTACTAAAACTTAAGTTAATATTTGGGTATCTGTGTATTACACAAGCGGATAATACGAGATAATCCTCATTTTTAAACATAATCAATATCCAATGTTGACTAGTTTATACTACATTCCATAATGTGTTTTATACTTGTTGTAATTAATACCAATATTGCGTATCATATTTGGTTCGCATTTGGTATAAAGTGTTTACTTATTTAATCTATGTCTATGTAATATTTAACCATAGACTAAATAATTTTTATGAGACATTTTACGATTATGACAAAATCATAAATTGCAAATCAATACAAAATGTCCAATGTCACGTTTTTTTTTAATCTAAATCTTGAAACATTCCCTTTGAAATTAGAAATGGTCACAAAAAATAAGAAGACATACTGACAAAATGGGACCAATTATTTGTACTTATTTATTTAAGAATTAATGGAGATTTTGATTAAAATTGTGTGCCTTACAACATCCTGGCGATGTGGTGCTCATAATAAGAAAAAAAAACATAGAAATCGTCAAATAACGATACATTCCTCTTGAAAGAACTGCTTGAATTATTACTAGCAACCGAAAGGAGATTTTGTTAATGTTTTAGAAAAAAGTATAATAAAAATTCATTTATTCTATTAAAGATAAAATATACTAAGTGCCTTCGACAGATCAATTTAAAATAAAACTGTCAGTAATTATTATATCAATGTAGAAGTATTAAAGCAATAATATTGGCTTGGACAATAATAATGTGGTATATCTAGTTTTTTAGGATTAAGTTTAACTATTTCGTATTTAATCTTTATCTGAGAAACATCGCATTGGGATTGCAAAATGGCGACTAATAAAAATAAATCTTTTGCGCTTACTTTAATCACTAAACTGAGATGAAAAAGCAATAAAATACAGCTATATTGCAATCCCACTGACGAAGATGTATGCATAATTTTAAGTTATATTTTTTCGTTCGCTTTAAGAAAAATCATTGGCCATTTTTTAACATTTTAATGTTTTTCTTATTTTTTATTATTATCAGTTTTTGATTGCGTTACTGGTTTTATTTTGTTAGCTAACGATTCAATTTGTCACTGCTCGATAATGGAACATTTAAATTAGGTAGTACAAAAAAAGTTACAAAATATATAAAATCATATGTTTGACAGATCCTTTGTCAAATAATAATAATACATTACTCAGATTATTGACGATTTGAGTGATCAACATTTTACCAAGAATAATTATTTCTTCTTTCAAAGTGACGTGATGTTTTCGAATAAAAATCAATAAAAAAAGTAAATAACAGTATACTATTAACATATTATAGGCAGTGATGAAAAAATCGAAGCGTTAATCCACAACCCCACTAAGTACAACTATCCACCTTCCCTACAATGTAGTCGTTGATTTTATCGAGTTTTATAATTGTTATAACTGTTTTACTAATAACTGCCGATAGCGCAATCATAACCTGAAATACGCGAGCAATAGACACATAGAAGGACAGGCATCGGAATGACATTCCAAATTTGACAGATTACAGATGAATGTCAAAAGTTCCAGAATTTATAAGAACCTCAGAATGACATCCCAAATTTGACAATTTAATGTCAAAAGTTCCAGAATTAGTTAGAACCTGTCAATAATTTAGCAATAATTTATTAAAACCAGATTATAAGTTCAGGTTTTTTTTTATTTGCGCTGGACATTCGCAGTATTGAGGTTACAATAATAATGGAATGATTTATGTGTCTTTTATTTGCGATGTCAAAAGATGCTTGGTCATATATTGACTGTCAATATTGTATCATCATTGTTTTTTTTGTTGTAATTAACGTTTTTGATTTCACTTATTATAAATTGCAGTCACTTTGAGTTAGGTTATATTCATCATAAAGATGACTGATGACCGAGAATCTTCTGACATTTGTCATAAACCTAATGTCATACATAATCTGTGTATATTTCTTTCGAGTAACAAATTGTATTTGGAGCACTTATTATGTGAAATCATGTTATGTTAGTTAGGAATGCTTCTCAAGTGTAATATTGAATATATTTTTGTGTAATTTTAAATAGTTATTTTATTTCCCCTTTATGAGAACACCGTTCAAAACGGTGATTTTTTTAAACGAAAGCTATCAAAAAAATTGGAAAATTTCACATTCATGCCTGACTGGACGGGGACCTGAACCCACGATCTTGAGGTTAGGTGCTAACCACTCCTGTAAAATATGCAAAATGACGGTTACAATCTTCTTTCTGAAAAGGCTTGAATTACCTACAAATATTTGTTCTGTATGGGAATCGAACCCACGACTCCTGGTGCGATCATAAAATTATTCACCAAAAAAGAGTAAAAGAAGTATACATGTTGCGCCGACCCCACTTAGCGTGGGACAAGGGCAGGAGAATGATGATGATGATACCCAAAATCACGAGTCTGCTAAAGACCGCACCAGACCTACATAGAACGGCAGAGGAACCGCAGGGTTGAAGTTAGAGCCGTACTTGTGAACGACATTTATGTTGCCTCTCTGAAAAATGCCTTCTAAAGCAGTCCTAAGCAACGCGGCCTGCAACAAATTCCTTTGGACATTCGTCCCCGGCTTATTCTTCACGTAATAACTCAGATCTGTGTAAGGATCTACGGGTATTCTGGGATTGACAACACCTTCATAATGTTCGTAAAGTTTATTCACACGTGAAACGGAACGTTTGGGTCTGAAAATTTTGCGTAAATTCTCGATTTTCTTTTGCAAGACAACCTTTTTAGCGTGTATTGTGTGGATTGCAGCTTTTATTTTTTCAGCTGCGGCCTCTTTGTGTAAGTGGTCGTAATGTATATTCGTCTTTATATCTTTAGTTATGTGTTCTAAATGGCCATGGTGAGCTGGGTGATGGATATCAACATGTGGGAAGTGTGGTATGGTTGGTACATGGGGTATATGGGGTAAATGATGGTGATCATGCAAATGGGCTATCGGTACGGGCAAATGATGAATTACAGCCTTCAACTTGTCAGTTATATCCTTAGGTATGTCGTAATGTATGTCCGTCTTTATTGTTTCCCTAACATGTTCTATAGGGACGGCCCGCTTGTTACGCAATATCTTCATCAGTTTCTTAATTTTGTTATTCGTCAAATGTTTCTTAGTATGTGCCGTTTCGAGAGCGGCTTTGAGTCTCTTAGCGGCCTCTCTGTCTACGTTGTAATATATATTCGGTTTACTTTTAATATATTTGCTCAAATCCTGCATAGGATCTTCGGGGAGTTTGTTAATTTTCGTCGCATGATCGATAGAACGTTTCATTATAGAATGTAAACTGTTTTTGACATCGAAATAATCGATTTTCGGGTTTTCTTCGTGTATTTTTTCGGTGATATGGTTGGAGTTGGTCCAAACCTTATGTTTCGCGTAGTATTTTAAAACTTTTACAAGTGGATCTGCGGTGTCCGTAATGGAACGTTTCCGAACGGATTTGACAGGTTGTTTTGGCGGGAAAGTGTGTTTGTTGTCTGTGGCCAGGAGTAGCTCTTGTTCTAGTGATGAGCGCGCGGTATCGTCACTTGATCGCCGTGACACGCGCGATGGCGCCGGATCGTCGGAACCCAATCTGCTGTCTATGAAAAAGAGAAAAATCTGTATTAGAATATATTTTTTAGATACGATAAAAAATTCTCGATTCGTTTATAAATGTGCCAATCACTCTTTCGTTCTTAAAATGTTACCAATAAATTAAACAAATCTACTGAGCGAAATATTTATATTTATATTTGACTGGCTCGGTGGAACAGTGGTTAGTGACCCTGGCTGGCGGTTCCAAGAGTCGTGGGTTCGATTCCCACTCGGGACAAATATTTGTGTGATGAACATCGGTGTTTGTTCCGTGTCTGGGTGTGATTATATATTTAAGTATGTATTTAAAAATATCTATGTATGTATATCAGTCTCTGACGCCCATAGTACAAGCTCTGCTTAGTTTGGGGTCAGATGACCGTGTGTGGAAATGTCCTAGATATTTATTTATATTTGGATTTTTTTGTTTATGTATATTCAATTTTAAATCGACCATAATGTAATTTACCTACAGTCTAACATATAGTTCTACGACCATAATGTAATTTACGGTCTGATAAATAGTTCTAATACATTACACCTATGCATGTCGTTAATTCCCAAGTTGCGCAACACTTTGGAGGCTGATCGAAATCAAATATCTCCGAGCGATTTCCTTCCTTCCTAACGCAATTACTTAACCGTAACGCGTGCGGTAACCTCGAACAAATTGAAATAAATTTCCACAGATAATAGGCTAACTTTAATCTTATAACTGCTATTCCGAGAACTGTTTTAACGCCACTTAGAAATATTAATTACCATTTTCGGATTCGGATGTTGTAAATATAATATAATGAAGATATCTTCACTAACCGTGGCTAACGAGCTTCCTACAATGATTTTATTTTAATAGATTTCATGATTAATCTAAAAATGTGTTTTTGCTTCGGTATGGATAGGTTTCACAAAAGCCTTATTCTTTCAATTTCCCACAAGATACCCTGTGTCACTATATTTTTTTTTGAAGAGTCAGAATTTTACGTTAATTATTGGACCTGTATCGTACACCCGTAAAGAAGTTATGAGGTTGTGTGAAGTTGACCAATCAGCACTATGACACTTTGCTAATCGCATTGTTCAGGGTAGGCTTGTGCCCCTCAGTAGGATATTATTCTTATACTAGTGGCCGCCCGCGACTTTTTCCGCGTATTAATGACTTTTAGTAGCAATGATGTATTAAAATAGCCTACATGCCTTGTAAAATTTGTTATTTATTAGTGAAAGTTCCGTCAACGGTCTCCCATAGTACGTTCCTCCCGGAGGAACTGGCACTGGACGGAACGGGAGGAATCCTCCCCCCCCTGGTCCAATTTTGAAAAAAAGTAGCGCTGGTGTCTTTCCAGTGTGCCAGCTATCTCCATACCAAGTTTTATGAAAATCTATAAACACGTAATTTTGTGTTCGGGGTTGAATTAAAAAAATAAGAATAAGAAGCCTATATGTTATCATATCTATAAAAATCCATAAACACTTATAAGTTCTCCCATACTACGTTTCACGTCAATCTACTTACCATTTAGCCTCAATCTCTCAGCATCATTATCAACGCGGTCTGAGACTGGCCAGACGCAGCGCTCGGGATTCAAACCTATGACTCCTGGGGTGAGAAACAGGCCTCCAACTTACCATTGAACCCTAGCCGTCTCAGCATCCCCCTGAACGCATTCTGAGGCACCCTGAAACCGCAGCGCTCGGTCGCGGGCGCCGAGTCATTGGAACGGAGGCAGTTCAGCAAAGCTGTCTTCATGTCGTCTGATAGCTCTGGTAGAGGTAGTGGTATCGGTGGTAAGGGACTTGCTAGAGGCGGGAAAAAACCTGGTTTAAGACTGTACAGAGATAATTCTACACACGCAGACAGCTTTATTATAAAGTCTGTAAAGTGGGAACATGTTTCATTGGACAGACATAGCTACAGACTTCTGAAACGGCCTCCAATCACAGTCGTTCGCCCGAAGGCAGTTAAGCAGGGCCTAGCGTGGAGAAATGGTAGTTATTTTAAGCGATGTGCTGATTATATCAGGTACTGCTTGCCGTATGAAATTGATGATTAAAGCTAATGAAGCCGACTGTCTAAGTGATAAAGCGGTTCGAGCGTGCTTTCGAGTTTCGTAAAACCGGTATTCATTCATTTGAATGAGATAAAAACTGCACAAATTTATTTTACTACTAAGATTCTTTTACTGCGAGAAAACAACCACTAATTTCACGGTGTACATACTTGGCGACAATGCGTAGTAGCTATGACTGACCATCTTTGGTTTTGTTGTATATGGTATCGAATATAACATTATTGTATGTAGTATTCTCACCAGAAGAGCGTCGATGGCAGAATGCGACCAACCTGCACTTGGCCAGTGTTGACTGAGGCCTTGTCCTAGTTTAGGGTAGGCTCGGACAGTGTCGGAACTAACCTTTAAGCTTTAAAAAATTACGCCTTTGAGAAAAAAGACTAAATACAGGTCTAGTCATTCATGCACCCCTCCATGGACCAGCCCTGTGTATGGGTACCGCTGACACCGCCCTAGTTACGGCACTGGGCTCGAGTTAGGGCCCTCCGCGGGGACGAATGTGGAATTGTGGGCTGATAATATCATACTCACCAGGAGTCGGTGCAGGCGTGGTGTGTGCGTGCGGCTGAGGGTCGTAGCCGGTGAGGGCTGCGAGCTTGTCCAGGTACCACGCCAGACGGAGCAGCAGCTCGTTCTCCTCCATGCTGTCTTCCTACACACAAACAGACGGACATATTTATTTAGGGCAAGCCCCCACTAGGCTTACAGTAAGCGGCTGGCAGTTTGCTTTCATTTAGGCCGCCTGTCCACTGAAGATTTTTTGCTAATATTTCTCTGTTTCTCCGCTCCGGTGGGCAGGCAACCTTAAACAGTAATGTATACTAACTGTATGAGCGGGTTCACCTGCTCATACTGTTAGTATTCATTACGCTTCTAACTGTGAGCCTAGTGGGGACGTACCCTTAAATAGATGTTATGTTTATTCCTACAAACCTTACAGAATTAGGCCATCACCTCATCGTTCTCCATCATCATATAAATAACGCGTGCGACATCTATACTAATATTATAAAGCTGAAGAGTTTGTTTGTTTGTTTGAACGCGCTAATCTCAGGAACTACTGGCTCGATTTGAAAAAATCTTTTTGCGTTGTATAGACCATTTATCGAAGAAGGCTTTAGGCTATATAACATCACGCTGCGACCAATAGGAGCAAAGATACAATGGAAAATGTGTAAAAAACGGGGGAAAACGCGAACGAAGTCGCTGGCACAGCTAATCCATAATAAGGCGACTAACCTTGATAGAGGTCAGCCAACTGTGCAGAATGTTAAAGTGAGTGCGACAGGCTCATTATGGTATATTGTCCCTGTCGACCTCATATGTGTATCTTACTACCGCTTACCATCAGGTGGGGCGAGCTCATCTTGTTAGCCCATTATAAAAAAAAACTCACATAAATTTTGCTCGACCCTGTACTCGAACCGGGGTCCTCTCGATGCTCAGCCCTTACGCATGCTGCCAATAGACCACCGAGGCAGTTACCTTATTATACTTGGAGGTGAACGCCACGTCTTGCAGACGCCTCGTGGTGTGCAGCGCGAGCTCGGCCAGCCGCCGAACGTGCTCGCTGCTGCGGGTCGCCTCCTGGCAGAGCGTGGAGAAGTCCCGGAGGCCGGAGAAGGAGCCGATGGAGAGAGGGGACGTCATCTCCGGTGGCAGCTCCTGTAGGAGTCACCAAGGGGCAAATGTTCAATTGTTTAATGCTGTCATCATCAGTCATTCAAAATGCTGTGCGACCGCAGCGCTGTAGCCCTTCATCATCAGCCCATACACGTCTCCACTGTTAAAGCGTCGAATATTCGTAAATATGAATTTCAAATTTGATAAAAACAGTGGTATTTTGGCCGGGTTTGAGCTAGCGACCTCTCGCATGGCAAAAGATTCTGTTATAACGTGTTAGTTACATTCGGCTTTTTTCTGTTTAATTAAACATTTAGGATTTGGACAATTGTCCACAGTATATATTATTTTGTGTTTTAAATGATTATACAAACAAAAAAAGACTTATTGAATTTCTTGAGCTTCCCACATTATAATAATGTTGCGGGAACGGGGTACGTTAAATTCAAGATACGCCAAAAGTCACCGAAAGACAATGATTTATTTATCGACTAACAATTACACAATCAAACACTTAAAAACACAATTAAAAACACTTAATTACAACACTAAACACGGTACACTAAATTACACTAAAACCACTGAATCACACTAAAACACTGAATTTCACTGAAACTATTCGCAGGTAACGCACTCGATCACTTCTAGTTCGCAGGAGACTGATTCGCTTCGCTTTCCAAATCGGAACTGTCCCGTCGCGTCGTACATCCCGCTTTTATACCCAGTGAGGACGCAGCTCTTCGCGTGGCGTCGAGAATCTTCTCGCGGGGATCGAAATTTCTAGAACTCGCTGGAGCTCGCTCCGACCGACCAGAGTGTGTGACGTAGTATCGTGCAAGCGAATATAGACCTTATCCATACGACGATAAGACTAATTTCGCTTGCACGGTCTCTCAAGGTCGTACTATTATTATTACTTTAGAACACTCTAGTGCTCGCTACAACCTACCAGAGTGTGTAGCGTAGTATCGTGCAAGCGAATATAGACCTTATCCATACGACGATAAGACTAATTCCGCTTGCACGGTCTCTCGTGGTCGTAACATTATCCCCCTCTTAGTCATGCTCGTCCCGAGCATCATTTGACCCATGGTAACGAGCCAATCGATCAATGTGAACAATTTTCGGTTTTGCCTCTTGTCCCTTGTTTGATCCGATAGGTTAAGTCGTTCAGCCTAGTGATGATCTTGTATGGTCCTTCCCACCTTGGCTGGAACTTCGGTGATTTGCCCTTCTTCCTGAGTGGGTTGTGTAACCAAACCAGACTCCCTTCATCGAAACCGTCGGTGTTGGCTTTGCGGTCGTAACGGGTTTTCATTCTTTCGCTGGATTTTTAGACTGCAGTCTCTGACGAGAGCATGTACTTCATCCAGGCGCTTCTGTAGGTCAGCCGCATATTCGGTTACTGGTTTCGGAGCTTCTGGCGGTGTCCCAGTCAACGCGTCTACCGGAAGCCGTATTTCTCTACCGAAGTTTACCATTGCTGGGGTTGCGCTGGTGCTATCGTGGATTGCAGATCGGTAGGACAGCAAGAAAAGCGGTATGTACTGGTCCCAGTCTCGTTGATGCTCGTCCACAACTTTGGCCAAGTGGTTTTCCAACGTTTGGTTGAATCTCTCGACCATGCCATCGGATTGCGGGTGTGCTGGTGTAGTACGGGTCTTATGCATACCCAATAGTTGACAGACCTCCTGGAACAGTGCTGACTCAAAGTTTCTTCCTTGGTCAGAATGTATCTCAAGAGGCACACCAAATCGGCAAATCACCTCGTGGACTAACTTCTTGGCGACCGTCTTTGCTTCTTGATTAGGCGTAGCGAAGACTTCAGGCCACTTAGTGAAGTAATCTTGGACCACAATGATGTACTTGTTTCCCTCATCGGATTCTGGAAAGGGGCCAGCTACATCTACTGCGATTCTTTCCCATGGAGCGCCGACGTTGTACAGCTTGAGTTTGCCCTTACTTCTGGTTTGTGGGCCTTTTACTGATGCGCAAGTCGTACATTTCTTGCACCAGTCTTCGACGTCCTCCCGACAGTGTATCCAGTAGAACCTCTGTCTCAGCTTCTCTAGGGTCTTCTTCACGCCTAAATGTCCCCCGGATACCCCATCGTGTATGTACCTCAGTAGAGAAGCAACCTGTTTACGGGGTACAATCAGCTGTAGTGTCGTTTGATCCCCTTTTGGTGTTTCCCATTTCCTGAAGAGTACTCCATCCTTAATCTCCAAACTGTCCCATTGTGCCCAGTAACTTTTCGTGATGGGGCTTGATGATGCTACATGGCTCCAAGAAGGTTTTTGACCTACTTCTTTCCATTCAAATATTTTCCTCAGGTCACTATCTTCTTTTGAGCCTTTTTGATAGCGTCTTCGTTCCATTCATTATCAAGTCCCTGGGTGGTAATCATCCGGACTTCTTCTTTAGTCTCCGTCTTAGAACAATGACTGCAGGCCACAGGACAAGGTCTCCTTGATAGGGCATCGGCATTCAAATGCGTTCTACCACTCCGATGTTCTGTTGTGAAGTTGTACTCCTGTAGTTGCTCTAGCCACCGCGCCACTTGTCCTTCAGGGTTCTTAAACTGCAAAAGCCATTTTAACGCAGCATGATCTGTCCGCAGGGTAAACTGTCTTCCAACGAGGTACTTGTTGAAATGCTGTAGAGTCTTCACTACCGCCAACAGTTCCTTACGAGTCACACAGTAGTTCCTTTCAGGTTTTGAAAGTGACTTACTGAAATAGGCGATCACCACTTCCCGTTCACCTTGCTCTTGCGACAGAACTCCGCCTATGCCAGTATTGCTGGCATCGGTGTCCACGATAAACCTTCCTTCTCTGTTCGGGTAGCCAAGTATAGGACTGGTGCAGAGGTGTTCTTTTAATCTGACGAAGGCTTGATCGCATTCCGAGTCCCAGGCGAATACTCGTTTATCTTCCGTGAGCCGATGAAGAGGTTTCGCTATATCAGAGAAGTTCTTTACAAAGCGCCGGTAGTATGCGCATAAACCCAAAAATGATCTTACGTCGGTCTTGTTAACTGGTATAGGCCATTCTTGAACAGCTTTTATCTTCTCTGGGTCTGTCTTTACACCTTTCGATGAAATAATGTGGCCTAAGTAGGCGACTTCCTCCTTGAAAAACGTGCATTTCTTTGGGCTGAGTCTCAAGTTTGCTTCTCGTATTCTGGTGAAAACCTTCCTCAGGTTACTGACATGCTCTGTGAGAATTTCGACCCATGACAATGATGTCATCCAGATAGACCAGGCATGCATCACCCAGAAGTCCAACCAGTACCCTTTCCATCAACCGCTCGAATGTCGCCGGAGCGTTGCAAAGACCAAAGGGCATCACGTTGAACTGCCACAATCCATTCCTAGTTCCGGTCGTAAATGCCGTCTTCTCCTTGTCTTCTGGATGGATGTCAACTTGCCAGTACCCACTCTTAAGGTCCACTGTTGAGAACCACTTCATGCCGCTCAACATGTCCAGTGTGTCGTCTATACGGGGCAGAGGGTAGCTGTCCTTCTTCGTTGCATTATTCAACAAACGGTAGTCCACACAAAACCTGGTGCTGCCGTCCTTCTTCTTTACCAGGACTACTGGCGAAGACCACGGGCTTGTTGAAGGTTCTATGATGCGGTTCTTCTGCATCTCAGCAACCATGTCTGCTACCTCCTTCTCTTTGGCAAATGGAAGACGTCTAGGCCGCTGCTTTATTGGTGGCGCGTCTCCCGTGTCTATTCTGTGTTTAACGAGACCTGTCCTTCCCAAATCATGGTCACCCTTCGAAAATATGTCGTTGAAATCTAGCAACAACCTTTTAGCTTGCTGAAGTTCCCGCTCAGAGAGTTTGTCCTTACAATTTGCTAGGAGCGGCGTGACGTCATCTCGTTGACTGGATTCCGGTTCCCGGGCCCTTTTCAGTCTTCTGATGGATTGACCTGCATCGCACCGTCCGATGACACAGTTTCTTCGAAGCTGCACTTCATCTTCGCTAAGATTGATGACTCGCACCAGCGCTCCTTTTCCGGTCATTGCCAGAGTTCTTGCTGTGATCCAACTCGGATGGTCGCCGCAGTTTTCTATGACGACGCTTCGCCCTTTACACGCAGTGTAAGGGAATCTAACTTTGACCAGAGTTTCAGATCTCGGCGGTAGGGTCGTATTTTCCAGGCAGTAAACTGCGCATGATCTCGCTCCCTCTAGGAATACTTCTTGTTCGGGGAAACTAAGTACTCCTTTAGCGACGTCTACCACACACTTCTGGTCTCTTAAAAAGTCCAATCCGATGATGCAATCGTCCGTGATGTCTGCTATGAGTACACCGTATTCAAAGCTCTGTTCCCCAATGGTTATCTTCGCCATCGTCTCACCGAAGACGGTAACTGGCTGGCCTGTTGCTGTTTGAAGCTGAACGGATGGTCTCTGATTCCACATAATAGTCCTTTTCAATAGCTCCGGACGCACTATTGTTCTTGAAGCACCGGTGTCAATAGTAAAATGACACGTTACGCTGTTCAGGTGTGCGACCACTGCAAGGTTGTTCCCATTATCATGAAACAGTGACGGTAGGGGCTCGATGTTGACCAGCCAGCGCCCGCCCCACGGCCCTGGCTCCTTCTAGTGTAAGCGACAGCTCTTCTGCATCCACTTGTGTAGAGGATGCTACTGTCGTTCTATGTGGCCATCTTCGCTTGGGGCTTCTCCGAATATGGCCCCTCTCGCCGCAGCCATAGCACATCGGACCCAAAGAAGGTTTTTCCTTCACCACAACCTCCCGAAGTCGTTGAGTTCTAGCGTCTTGACGCACGGCTTCCACCTCCAAAGCATGGGCAAGAGCTTCCTGTAAGGTCTGATGATGGCTCAATTTCACGGTGTGTCTGACGTCTGCGTCTCTAATTCCATCACAGAAAGCTTGCGGGATCATTGATTCCACCATTGTCGGGCATGACACGTACGCACGTCTGACTAGCCTTTCGATTTCCGTTGCCCATTGCTGCAGACTCTCACCAGGCTTCTGCTGTCGATCGCGGAGTTGTGCTCTATACGCGTGTTCCAGGTGTTTGTCGCTGTACTCTGCCTTCTAGTGCTCTTTGGAGAGCACCTAAAGTTCTGTTATCCGAAGGCAGGTTTTCCAACGTGAGCAGGGCATCTCCACGAAGAGCCAGAGTCAGAGCTATCAAGGACTCTTCCTCGTTCCACCCCTTTCCTTTAGCCACCGTCTCGAACTGATACCAAAATGCTGCCCAAGACGTCGTTCCATCGAAGTGGGGTACTTCGATTTTCGGAGAATCCGACACTACCGTAGCACCCCGGGTCCCCACTCTTGCCATCTTGGTATGCAGTTGTCGCATCTCAGCATCCACCTGACTCCAGACGATCCTCGTGTTGGGTGAATCGGTCTTCATGTTGGATGAATCGATCTTCATGTTGGGTGAATCGATCTTCATGTTGGATGAGTCGATCTTCGTGTTGGGTGAGTCGATCTTCGTGTTGGGTCTTGACGCTTAGCACATCATCTTTGAGAGCATCAATCTGCTTTTCTAATACTTCGTGCTTCTTCTCAATAGCCCCCAACAAACTCTTGCTTAGCTCCTCCTGGCGACGGGCTTGCTCCTTCCTGGCGACGGGCTTGTGTCTGCAGCATTTTAAATAAGTCTGCAAGCTCCACAGGCCCAATTGATGTTTGAATTGATCCCTCCGTTGAAGTGCCTTCACCCTCTTGCAAAGCCGCGCTTTGACTCCTTGTTACTCGACCCTCACTGTCTTCTCGTGGTGTAAGAGGCATCTTGAATCCCACTTCTGACACCAATTGTTGCGGGAACGGGGTACGTTAAATTCAAGATACGCCAAAAGTCACCGAAAGACAATGATTTATTTATCGACTAACAATTACACAATCAAACACTTAAAAACACAATTAAAAACACTTAATTACAACACTAAACACGGTACACTAAATTACACTAAAACCACTGAATCACACTAAAACACTGAATTTCACTGAAACTATTCGCAGGTAACGCACTCGATCACTTCTAGTTCGCAGGAGACTGATTCGCTTCGCTTTCCAAATCGGAACTGTCACGTCGCGCCGTCCACCCCGCCATTATACCCAGTGAGGACGCAGCTCTTCGCGTGGCGTCGAGAATCTTCTCGCGGGGATCGAAATTTCTAGAACTCGCTGGAGCTCGCTCCGACCGACCAGAGTGTGTGACGTAGTATCGTGCAAGCGAATATAGACCTTATCCATACGACGATAAGACTAATTTCGCTTGCACGGTCTCTCAAGGTCGTACTATTATTATTACTTTAGAACACTCTAGTGCTCGCTACAACCTACCAGAGTGTGTAGCGTAGTATCGTGCAAGCGAATATAGACCTTATCCATACGACGATAAGACTAATTCCGCTTGCACGGTCTCTCGTGGTCGTAACAATAAAATGTCTATAGGTATTTAAGTCCCTGTTTATTGCTTTAAGAACCATACAATGTGCGCAAACATAATGATTGTTAATTGTTTAATAGTATTTATCATTAATCACCACTATGCCTTGATTAAAGTAATACGTACATACAATAAGTGATTATATAGACATTAATAAGGCGTGCAGCGTCGATGGCCGAGTGGTTAAGGTCGTTGCTTGCCATGCGAGAGGTCGCCAGTTCAAACCCCGCCAGGTACCAATGTGTTTTTCAAATTTGAAATTCATATGTACCATCATTCGACGCTTTAACGGTGAAGGAAAACATCATGAGGAAACCAGCACACCTGAGAAATTTTTCAACGGTGTGTGAAGCCATGTCAGAGGCCTACGGGCGGTTTAAAAACTCTGACACCAGGTTGTTCATCAACCATACGATAAGAAGAATAGGTAAGGCGTGAGCCTTCTTCCCCGAGGGGTAGGCAAAGATCACTTCCTGCTATGTGCCACGCGATTCGTGTGTAGGGTTGCCAACTTTTTTTAGCAGAAATAAAGTATTTCTGATTTTAAAGGAGGTAAATAAAGAGTATACACTTTTAAAAAAGAGTATCATTTATTTTTATCTTTTATTACAGACGTGCACTAAACATTTTGTAAAAAAGAGTATTTTAGCGTACTCTATTAGTGTTATAGATTATAGAGTACGACCACATGAAATAGAGTACAATACTCTATTTTAGAGTACGGTTGGCAACCCTATCCCTGTGGCCGAATACTGGACCGATTACGTTTGATTTTGCCATCGACTCGATAAGAAGAAGAAGTCATATAATTACCGTGGTGTAGCTGACTCTGCTGCAGTTCTCTAGGAGCTGGACGTAGCGCTCGATGGAGCGCCGCAGCCCGTCCACGTACGCCGTCCCGTTGCGCACTGCGGCCTGCACCTAGGAATACCACAGTGGGGCATAAGCATTATCTAAATACATTCTTTCTTTATGGGAATTCTTTCTTTCTTTTTCTCATATTATTCGGAAGACTACAACGTAAATATTTGAGACTTTACATATAGCCATCTGACATCCCTAGCTAAGCAAAGCTTGTACTATAGATGACTTAGGAGTGAGAGCCATCCGCTCCCCCGCAAGTCCAGTGATGATGACGAGGCTACTCCAAGCCATCATCGTAAGTCAGAATGAAAAAACTATGGATGACATAGATGATATGGGTCAATTTCAACAAGTCCATATTTTTTAACATTTCGGTGAACTTTTTATTTGTTACTTTGTTGAAAATCCAAGCATGTAGAATTGTTATTTACGTTATCCATATAATTAATTTTAACCCGACATTAAATTAAATTCATATACTTAAGAGATATAGTACTTTGAAATTTTGGTGTCACCGAAATGAAAGAAGAGTTCACCCAAATGAGACTTCCCATCACCGAAATGAGAACCGCAATACACCGGAATGAAATCACTTATGTAGTCACTGAAAAAAGTAAACTGTTACCAAGTATACAGCCTACAACCTACGTTTTGAAGAGTGTAAGGTGTCCGACCGATTTCGGCCATGGCGGCCGATCTCAATTGAGATCAGCCAAGTGCGCAGGACATATTATAGTGCACAAGTGTACGCGCAAACACAAGTGCACTCTCTATTCCCTTACTCTCATAATTCGGTGAGACGGCAATCCGACATGACCGATGAGAGATCGGGCGCAGGACCACCGGCTTAACGTGCTTTCCGAGGCACGGGCGTTCAACCGCCAACTTCCTAACTCCGGGCTGAGTAATTCCATTACAGAAAAACTCACACAAATTTTGCCCGACCTCTGACTCGAACCGGGCCCTCTCGGTCCTAACGCAGCACTTGCTACCAATAGACCAACGAGGCAGTTAAAAGAGTGAAGAGTGTATTCATCACACATTATTGTATTTTTCTTACTAAAATTAAAACTTCGGCCTTATCAATAAAAATGCATCTCCGTTAATCGTTTAACAGTGGTCGATGGAAACGTGGATACAACCCAGTCTTGATCTTTGTCAGTTCCAGATTCAGCTCTCAATGCATAAAGTCCATCTGCCAATCAATACCCCTAACCTTACATAGACCGATTAAAGTGCAATATGCAGTAGTGCAATAATTCGTTAAACAATTGACAAAGCCATTATAATGCTTGATTCATTACCGAACTACGAACGATTCGTAGGTATCATCTGGAAATCGTCGTGCCAACATATCCCAAGAGGCTGTCGTACTTCCAACGTCCCGGGTTTGACTCAAGAGTCATCTGCGCCGTTTAAAAATTATGAATCCGCCTATAATGCCGATCCATTTTCACAAGACACATGTGATGCTTGTGAAATCTTAATGCTGTCTATCCATGCAAACCAGCGAACCAAATGGATTAATACAGTCACCAGCATTGACATGACCCACAATAGTAAAAAGGCCTAGACCACAATCCGTAAATGGACCGGTGAGCCCTCTCCTCTTCAAAAGTTCCAAGTAAAGTTACTGCAAACAAAATTGCTCATCAACTGTTGCTGAATAAGAAATCGTACACTCGCCTTCCCAGAATTCAACTTGTACAATGCCTTCCGAAAGAGAATTTACTGAGCCAGCCTTTTGACGATATCATTTTTAGTGTTAGATACTTGAAATCTGGTAAAGCATCGATTGTTGATAATATTTCCACAGAACAACTAAAAAACTTGGATCCTAAGACTATTTGCTCGTTACAACCGAAGTTCAATGATTGTCTACAATCTGCGAAATTATCACGTCTATGGATCTTGATATTGCCATTCTAAAACCGGGAAAAGTTCTAGATGACCCTAAAAACCTTCCGCCCATTATCCTTGCTCAGTCACACATACAAATTACCTCAACGACTTTTGCTTAACCGCCTATCACCTATTAGATCAGCACTTAATTCCAGAACAGGTAGGATTCAGACCTAAAAAATCATGTTGTAACCAGACGTTAAACCTCACCCAACACATGCCATTTTATCATAAACGTCTAGTCCATAAGATTTGTATTTGTAATTCAGAAGCTACACTGATGTTATTCTGTTTTGTGAACCAAAATAAATAACACAAAGAGGATAGTTTTGAAATGGGAATGATTACAGCGCTGTATGCGTGGATCTGACAGCAGCTTATGATACAGTGAACCTGAAGCGTCTCTTGTGGAAAGTCTACTCGATGGTCAATGACTAGAAATTTATAAAAATACTTGGTGAGCTGCTCCGCAACCGTAGCTTTCAGGTCCATTTGTCTGAAGAAATAAGCAGATGGCGATCCCAAAAAAACGGTAATGACCGTTTTGTTGGAATCACTACTTTTCAACATCTACACAAAAGACCGACCATGTTGCCGATGACCTGGCGCTCATATCACAAACACAATCCTGTGAAAACATAGAAATAAACCTCACTTCAGCCTTAGGGTTCAGACACTCTCAGACTAAATATAACATGGCAGGGACAACCACAGAAGTTAAAGTCGGCATAGCTTTATATTTAGATTTAGAAAGTACCGAATCTTGACACAGATCCACCTTCTGCTCGTCTTAACCTCTGGTCTAACACGTTTGCTCCACCCGTCCCCTTGGTTCTACCTTCAGAAAGCCTTCCAACAGGACACGATTTGCCATGGTTAACCTGAAGGTCCCTGGACAGACTCCGTAGCCAGGTTGGCCAATGCAAAGATAATATGTTTAGGTGGGGGTTTCCTGGACAGGAGGATATCGCGTGCCTATGTGGTCTCTCACCATTGTCCATGGCTCAACACACTTCATGCCCCGCCTGTCCCAACTCCTGTACACAAATTGAGCTGATAGAAGGGTCAACAACCGCGGTCCGGGTGGCGGAATTATCCAAAATAATTTTAAGTGTTTTGCCATCGACACGAAAAGAAGAAGAAGAAGAATAACTTACCATTTTGAACTTCATCATTTGACTTTAGATGCTGTTGACAAACATTTCAAGTTAATCTGTTATTACTTTAATCCAGAGTCTTAAATATATAAAAGAAGAATCACTGACTGACATATCGATGCACAGTCTAAACGGCTAAACGTAGGCACTTGAAATTTGGTAAGGACGTAGTTTAGGTACCGTAGAGGTGCATTAAGAAAGGAATTCCCGAAATTCTCACGGGAACGGGAAAATCCGGAAAATCCTTTTGTATGAAAAATCGCCCACGCAAACGAAGTCGCGGGCACAGCTAGTGAAAAATAATAATTTAATCTGAAATTCATTTGGGAACATGTAAGAATAAATCAACAAATATATTGTAATTATCAACAATAAAAATAAAAATATATTCCTTTCGAAATTACAATGTAACAAAATAAATTAAGGTCTTTATTCACCGAAATGAAGTAATTTGACACCGGAATGACAAAAGAAATCACCGAAATGAAGATAATAATCACCGAAATTACCAAATTCTCACCGAAATGAAAAAAAGTCACTGTAATGATATTTTTTCTCATTCCGGTGGTCAATTTAGGTCACCGAATTCACCGGAATGAGGTCACCGATATTATATACAGCCCATAAAAATAAGCACAACAAGGAAAATATAAATAAAAGAAATAAATTGATACGACCTACTTAATTGAGCGACATTTAGTAATAGTACATAGATTTTATAGACATACCGAATGATTGGATCACAACTTATATCCATTCACGTGAATGACAAAAAAAACGGTACGCAGTCACCGAAACCCACTTACTTACGTTTTTGGCGGGAACTGCAAACAGCAACACACGTCCTCTTACGTTAAGCGCTTAGGCGGCACTGATGCGCAGATTTACTGCGCAGTGGCAAGAAGCTAGTGTTTTTCGATGCCTAGATATTCGCGTACAACGAAAATTCACCGCGATGACATATCTCATTTGGACACGTGAATTTGTACTTACCATTCATTAAATATAACAGATTTTGTATTGAACTTTCCGCAATAAGGTACTGTCATTATTAAGGATTTAAATAAAAAAAGTTAAATCCCTAAAAAATCAACTGTTTTTAAAATATGATTAAAAGTATACTGAAAAACAAATTGTGCCGCGTCACCGATATGATACAATTGGGGGTTTAAGATTTTTTTTACCTAATTAGCGATAATCATAATTTAAAAATATTTATAGTCACCTATAGGAGACAACACCTTTTATCTAAAAAAAAATATTACAAGTTAAAAGTGCCATCCTGCACTAGCAGTTTCAGCCGTGCCGTTTACGATGGAAATTCACCCATATACATACATTCATTCATAGACCCAGACAGGGAACAAACGAAAAATAATGTTCATCATATGAATGTTTGTCCCGCATGTAGGGTTAGGTACCGTGAAGAGCAAAAGTAGATGATCAAAATTAAAAATTCCATACTAATGGACGGAATTCGCGTTTGAAATGATTTTAAGTTTTACCAAACATTTACTTTGTTGCATAGTCCTGTTAATTTTAATAATAATAAATATTTGAAATTCTCTGTCGCTGTTGACTATACCTGCCTAGGTACGTTTTAATGTAAATTTGGTACTATGTTCGATATTTTATATTTTAATATCTTGTAAATTCGTTTTTTCTCTATTTTTATTCCTGGACCTTACTGACTCGACGTTAACTTGACGTTCATCGTCAGCCTCTAACTCAGTTCACGGCTGGGGGGTACCGGCTTCCCCAAATTATCACCACTCCCGCCTATACTCGACATTAATTCGTCTCGGACAGGTCGTGTGTAGAGGGCAGGAGAGAGGCTCGATAGGCCAAGCTATTGAAAATCGACTGATGGGGGGTTAGAAAGCTTACGCGGACAAATTAGGGGTAACCTTGATAATTACTTCAAGATCTCGTAATAGTTATTAGCGTGTAATAGGAAACAAAATGGAAAACATTAACCTTGGGCATGCGTGCAAGAGGGATTTTAATAACAGATATTATAGCTACTTACTTTTCGCACCATATAAGACTCGTAGTTCTTATAAGAATTCGCGTAGATATCCTCGTCATTTTTATTCACAGCATTATGTTTATGCAAATTACTAAAGTAATTATATTCATTAGTATTATGCAAGCTATCGCCGTTTATATTGTCAAAAGTGGTACCATCTCTAGATTCGCCAATGTGAGACTGAGAATCGTATTTCTCAAAATAATACCTCCTTACTTCCGGCAAATCGATGGTCCACCCTGTCACATGATCAGAAATAGCAGTTACGAATATCACGCAAAGGAGCGCGGCACTAGTTGCTGTCATTTTTCCCGCCTAAATATGACAGTTCGGTTTCGAAAATGGCGGCCTTGACATTTAATTTTTTGTTTTTTGGTAATATTATTTTTTTCAACAAAAATGCAGTAGACGTGGTTATTTGGAAGTAACGCGATCAGAACTGTGTTGGGAAATAAACGAACGGTAGGATGTGCGATTTTTTGCGTAATTATTCGTTTCCCGCGCCCATTGTTAGGCAAGTACGAATCGATCACGTTTCCTATAGGTACTGGTAATTATCGAAGTCTATATCTGGCACACAGAGGTATTCATTACATGTGTACCTACTTGACATACATAACTTCCTTCCGTCACTAAGGTAGCGGCGCTTATCTACAGAAAAAATTCAAATTCAAATTCAAATTCAAATTCTTTATTGCACACATGTGGTTATACAGATGACATAATAAATTACAGTTCCAAGACATGAACCCTGATAGGGCATTGCAATATAATTCTTATTCTACTTATTATAATAATTTACAGTTTCTTAACTTTTAGTTTAAAAAAAAAAATAATAATAATTGTGTAGTTCTAATAATAAATATGAATTAATGATACCTACTTAAATACTAATAGGATTATGTGGTACAGTCATACTCGAAAAACTCCTTCAAGTTGTAAAAGCAATTTATGATGAGGAAATGTTTAAGCTGGAGTGAAAATTTACTATGGTTTTCCAGATCTTTTATATATTTAGGGATTTTTATTATATATCTTTATTGCACTTACTTCGGGGCCAGTTTGGTGTATTTTCAATTTAGAAACCGGAACAGCTAGTCTACTTCTTTGTCTTAAGTTTTCAGGTCTTTTGTGGATGGGGTATAAGTGAATATTTTTCCTAACAAACTTACTAACTTCTAGGATGTAAACGGATGTAAGAGTAAGGATTTTGTATTCAATAAAATAAGGTCTGCAACTTGTTTGTCCATCTACATTTGCTAATATCCTAATGCACTTTTTTTGTTTAATGAAGAGGGAATTTATTTCTGTGCTATTTCCCCACAAGACTATTCCATAAGATAGCCAAGAGTGAGCGTATGCATAATAGGCCATTTTGGCTGTATCGAAGTCAGTTACTTTTTTTAGGTGGAATAGGGCATAACAAAATCTTGCTAATTTACAGGAGATGTTCAGGATATGAGTTTTCCAGTTGACATGTGTGTCGATAGTGATTCCTAGTAATGAGAATGATTCTACAGTTTCTATAGTGTGGTTTTTAAATTTATAATCTATTTTTAGCGGGGGCTTTTGGCAGGGACGGAATTGCATAAGTTTTGTTTTTTTTAGATTTAAGATTAGATTATGATCATTTAGCCATGATGTTATGTTTAGCATTATCTTGTCAAGAAGAAGGTTTAGCTCTATATCACCTGTACAAGGGAATGTAACTGATAAATCATCTGCAAAAGGACTCCTGTTGAGTCTAAAATCTTTGGTAGGTCATTTATATATATCAGGAATAGTATGCACCCTAAAACACTGCCCTGGGGAATTGATCCTGTTACGTGTATTTTCCCTGATCTTACATTGGATATTAATCCAGAATCTGGTTGAAAATGTTCCAATTCGACGTATTGGACCCTATTCTTTAGGTAGGATGTGAACCAATCATGTGCTACCCCTCTTACTCCTACATCAAAGAGTTTTTTAATAATATGCCATGCGAAACGCGGTCATACGCTTTGCTCATATCGAGCAAAATACCTATAGCATATTTCTTAGTATTAATAGTGTTAAGTATTTCTGAAATATATTTATATGCTGCAGTTGTTGTGGACCTATTTTTCCTGAAACCATTTTGACGTTCATCTAGGATGTTGAAAGTTTCACAGTATGAGTAAATCCGTCTTGTCATGGCCATCTCGAATACTTTAGCGAACGTGGGAAGGAGGGCGATTGGGCGATAGTTGCTTTTGTCGGTAGGGGTGTCGCTTTTTATATACTGGTTTAATTATAGCTACTTTCAACTGATCCGGGACAGCACCCTCGGCAAAGGATTGATTTATCAATGAAGTCAATGGGTAAGCTAACTCATCTGCGCATTTTTTTATTAGCACTGGTGGCAACTCATCATAACCAAAACTTCTTTTGTTTTTCAAGCTACGCAAAATATCGATAACTTCAGTTTTATCCACGGGCCTTAGGTATATTGAGCTATTGATAGGCGCAACAGCAGGGCGACCGCGCGGCGGGGGCGCCAGGGGTGCGCCGGCGCCGTCCCCTTCACTGCCTACAGCTGCGAAGTATGTATTGAACATGTTAGCCAAGGTATATGGGTTATCAATTATTTTGCCTTGTTCCTGTAGTTTTATATTTTCTCGGGTTCGTCTAGGAAGTTTGTTTGTTGTTTCTTTAACGACTTGCCACATGGATTTTGTAGTATTGTTTGAATTTTTAATCCTACGTATATAATTTAGTTTTTTCGATTTATTTACTATTGATTTCAGCGACTTTTCGTATTTTTTATAGTATTTTTTTAGGATAGGGTTATCAACTTCAGCGATAAACATTTTCAGCAGTCGTTTATGTTTACATGATATTTTTATGCCCTTGGTAAGCCAAGATTTTTTACTTGTATTTTTTAATTTAATTTTTACTATTGGTATGCAATTATCTAGATTCTCAAGTAATATTTTTATAAAAGAATTGTAGTTGTCAAATATATTTTTATCATTACTAATAACTAGGTTCCAATCTATATTTATTAATTCCAATTTGAAGGTATTCATGTTTAAATCATTAAATATTCTTTTTTCTACTTGCCACTGGCTTTTTATATTTTCCTTAGCAGAATAAGTCTCGACGAATATACCCTTATGATCAGATAGGCCGAGATCTTCTACATTGATGTTAATACTACTTTTTTGAAAGTTTGAGAATAGTAAATCTAGGCATGTCGAGCTTGAACTAGTTACTCTGGTGGGTTCTTTTATTAACTGCTGGAAGTTATAACTTTTGGTCATGTCTAGTAAAGTGTTAGTTAAATTATTTTTACTCAGAACGTCGATATTAAAGTCCCCTCCAACAAGGACATTCTTTTTGCTATGTTTTGAGGTTAAGACTTGTAAGAGTTTTTCCAGCGAGCTGAAGAATACTTCAGAATTTCTATTTTTTTCAGGCCAGTACAAGGTAACAATTAACAGATTAAGGTAGGGTATTTCGATACAACACGTTTCCAAAAACAAATTCCACAGAGATACATCCCACTTCTGACCTTTCCACACAGGCCAAATCATCACTTACTAAAATACATACACCACCTCCTTCTCGGTGTTCCCTACAGAAACACGATACACACTTAAAACCAGGTAAGTATAACAAATCAATTTTATGTTTAGTGATCCATGTTTCAGAAAGACATATTACTTTAATATTTTTATCATTTTCTGTTATAAACTCTATCAGATGTTTTTTGTTATTAAGGCTTCTAATATTTTTGGTACAAAATTTTAAAATTATTTACGAAAGGAATGAGAATTCTTATAATTAATACAATACTGTTGAATATCACCATCTAAATGAATATTAGATTGTTTTTCATTACATGTTATCTCATTATAAATACATAATATTAATTGAAATAAGTCTCTTACTATAATCTTAAAGGCACGGACATTTATTTTGCCTGTGTACATTGAAAACATTTCATCAGTATATGAAAGATTTTTGTTCGAATCTAGGATATAACAATATTCATGGATCAGATTATCTTGATAAATTAATTCATTAAACACTTCAACTCTTATGTTAAAGATATTTGCACTGTAAGAATGCTTAAATGTTGGCAGACAGAGAATTATGTTGGTATGCTTGACTGACTGCAGCTTTTTGTCTTATATTATTTACTATGCTACTGTAATTTCTTGAATTAATAAAATCAAACTCGCCTAACATTATGATACAATAATCAGTACAGCTATATGATTCAAGTTTTGCTTCTAGTCCATTCAGAAGATTTTCAATTCTTGCTCCCGGCATGCGGTAATGGCACATCTGTGAAACGTCGAATTTCTGCCAAATAATGCTAGACTTTTTGTCGTGGTCTATGGCGCTAATTAAGCTGATTTTAGTTCTTCTTCCAGCCGCGTTCTTTGTCTCCTTGATAGTATCGCCGTCTGGTGTCGCGGAGGTGTTACTACTTAGTCGATCGGGTTGGGCTGATGTATCTCGTCTACGTGGGGTTGAAGTAAGTTTCTTACTGTTTGAATCTATAGATAATAATGCATTATTTCTAAAAGAAGGTCTAGTCTTTCCTTGCTTAGCTAGTGATGTAGATAAATTATTACTTTTTTTGCTTGTGTTGAGATCCTCACAGCCTAGGGTCTTATATAGTTTTATTACTTTTTCTTGCGCTATTGTTTTCCTTATCAGTTTTTGATTTTCCTGGTTTAATTTATCTATTTCAGAGTGGGCTATTTCCAACTCTCTTTTTAGATTTTGTATTTCGCTTCTTAAGTCGTCTATAACGTAGTTACTATGATCCGGGAGACTATGTGTAGTTTTATTAATGCTTTCGTTTATTGTGCCACAAGTAGAAACATATGATGTTGTTAAATCCGGTAGAGACGTTGGCTTTTTCTGGCTTCGCAGGGTAATATATTTTTGGCAATCGCCACTCTCCATGTCGCTTTCATCCGGCAATGTCTCGAAGGAGTTCTCAGTTGAGATTGTTATGATTTGTTTAACAGGTGATTCATCTTTAAAACGGCACTCATCGCACTGTAGCTTTTTCCTATTTTCCGCCTCCATCAAGTAGAACCTTTTTTTCCCCAATGCTAGTACAATCGATGTGGAAGTAGTTTTGACAATTTTGGCAAATGATATAATCTCGTCTTTTCATTGCCGTATTACATTTATGACACAACGTTGCCATCTTTGAAGTGATTTAGGTATTACACTTTGAGAGGAATGTACAACAGGAATGAGCAACTAGCCCTTCTTTATTCAATTCAATCTAAATGTATCAGCTTTTTGAATTACGTACAGGGAAGTGCCATATAGCGGGATATTAAAAGCACCTACTATTAATTTGCTGTACGAAGAAGATATATTCTTAGAAAAGCAACATTGCTTTTCTAGATCAGCAGGAACTAGCAATTATTATTATACAAAATATTTATTGTGTCACGGCTTGGATCTGAACCCAGAATGCACGGATACTGCACGACGTGAACAGGTGCAAAAAGCATTCGGCCGACGCGCTATTTATGGTAATGGTCGAATATAGACATATGCTCATGCGTTCGTTGTTGTTTGAGCGGGTGAAGTCGATGTTGTTACAGTTCTATTGTTCTTCAAGGTCACTTATCCGGCACTTTGAATTTTAACGGCACAGTTAGATATTTAAAATGTTAAAGGGCACTCACAGTTCTACCGCATTGTTTGATATAGTGCAATTAGTGGAAGGAGCACGGTCTTAGGCACATTTGGATGTAAGTTTCGAATAAAATGGAACACTTTTTTACTAACAAAACAATTTAAATTCGGCGAGGAAGTCAAAACACAACATTGTCGGACGGCGGACGCCGACTACCCAGCGCAGAAGCGCAGCAGCAGGAGCGCCGGTAAGGCTTAGTGGCTGCATTTGTAGTCGTTATACAAATGTTTAGGGTTCCGTAACCATGCCCAATTAACATACCTTCATGTCTGTCTGTCCGTCTGCCTGTCACAGAGCTCCATCTCATGATCTCATCAACCACAATCTACAAAAAAAAATTGGGTAGGTACCTATTCGACTTCAAGTCTTAAAAATATTTTCTTTTTATCCCAATAAGCAGATTATTTGTTTGATTATGATAAAAATCTTTTAGACTGCATTTCATTAGAAGAAAGGCCCATCCGTAGATAGAAGTAGGGTCTAAAACGTAGTGATTAATATTCTCTTTGGTAGGGTCTAGTCGTATTACGGTGGGTATACGAGGTCATGTAACTACACAAAATAAAGACTGCTAATTGCAATTCCATGGGCAATTAGGCATTAGGTAGGACTAAAATAAAATGCTAAGTATAATAAATGTAATTAACATGTACCTACATAACTTCTAATATAAAAGGCATAACTTATTTGTGATATCGTGCAAATAATTTCAATAAATTCACCTAATTATTCACTTAAGCTGAATTCTGAAGCGTATCTAAGTAATAAAGAGTTTATCTATACGATCATAACCAATCTCGCAGTTTTCTCACACGATATCTTTTCCTGCGGACAACCTTGCGTTTTAGTAAACCATTTAGAACATCGGATAAGATCTAACTTAGCTAACTACATCCGCCTGGCTCGTTAAAGTACTATATTGGTGTAGCCACTTGAACAGTTCTGGGTTGAAGGCCTAGGTCTAGCCAAAATGTAACAGTTATGGCGACACCCAAATAGAAAGTACCTAACGCAACCAAGAGATGGCGTTCATGGAGGGGTTTATATAAGTATCATTATCATCAGCCCATATGCGTCCCCACTTCTGGGACACGGGCCAACCCTATACTAGGGCGGTAAGGCCTTCTCTTATCTCGTAGTGGAGACCTCCTAACCGGATCTCGTCGACCCCCAGGCATGGGCGAAGCTACCGTATCAATTATACGGGGCCCCCGGGCCACGGGAGCCCCCAAAGTGGGTAAGGAAAAAAAATAAAAAAAATATTTTAAAAATGACAAAATTTTATAGCAATCCCCCCTTTTTACCCGACTACGGCAAAGCAAAAGGAGGGTTATGATTTTGACAGGCTATGTATGTATGTATGTATGTATGTATGTATGTATGTATGTTTGTATGTATGTATGTATGTTCATCTGTTTCCACATAACTTCTAAATTGCTTGTCAGAATTCGACAAAATGACATATCATTAGAAGCGTCTTAATTGTCCGCTGGTTATAGGCTATATAGGGTTTCACAAAATCTAATGTGGCGCCCACTAGCGGACAAAACATACAGAGTAAAAAAATAAAGTTAAGATAAATACGCCGTGTTTGGTATCATTGGAAAGCGCTTTACTTGTACATTTTAAATATATATATATTACTAGCATTTGCATGTGACTTTACGTATATTCATGGACTGATTGCATATAGTTCACATCTTTTCGTTCATAGCTTCTTTACTACGTCCCCTTAAAATATAAAACATGTTGGTTCATCAATTTAACTTTTGATAATATTATGCGCCACAAATACACTTTAACACCAAAATAGTACAAATAATAAAAAGTTAAAAACTAAAACCCAACTACGACAAAAAACGACGCTGAAAAGTATAAAACAAGACTTTTAGAACACTGAACTGAACAAAGTTGCTTATGTAGTTCCAAGTAAATGGACACAGTAGACTCTACCAAAATGCTTATGTTGAAAATTGACAATAATGTCATACAATACTATTTTGAAGTATGCAATATTTACTATGTAGAGATAAGTTTTCATGTTTGGAAAGGCGTAGTCACACGTTCCATACACAAGTACCTACCTACCGTAGCACTTTGACAACGTGTGACTGCGGTTTTCCAAACATGAAAACCTATCTCTACATAGTGAATATTGCATACTTCAAAATAGTATTGTATGACATTATTGTCAATTTTCAACATAAGCATTTTGGTAGAGTCTACTGTGTCCATTTACTTGGAACTACATAAGCAACTTTGTTCAGTTCAGTGTTCTAAAAGTCTTGTTTTATACTTTTTCAGCGTCGTTTTTTTGTCGTAGTTGGGTTTTAGTTTTTAACTTTTTATTATATATAAGGGCCTCCAAAATTTTTTTTTATACGGGGCCCTGACAAAGCTCGCTACGCCACTGCCCTCAGGGATCTTTTGTGTTAGCCCTACCTTTATACAAAGGCCTACTACTCCTTGAAGATCAAATGAATTATGCAGTAAGGCCTTAGTCAACCACGCTGGCCAAGTGCGGGTTGGTGGACTACACAACCTTAGAATTTCTTCATAGGTGTGAAGGTTTCCTCACGATGTTTTCCATCACCGTTACGGCGTCGAATAATCGTACACATGAATTTCTAATTTGAAAACACACTGGTAGATTCGTGGCGGGGTTTGAACTGCCGACCTCTCGACGCTTTTTAGGGTTCCGTAGCCAAAATGGCAAAAACGGAACCCTTATAGTTTCGTCATGTCCGTCTGTCCGTCTGTCCGTCTGTCCGTCTGTCACAGCCGATTTACTCGGAAACTATAAGTACTACAGTGATGAAATTTGATGGGAATATGTGTTGTATGAACCGCTACAAAAATATGACACTAAATAGTAAAAAAAAGAATTGGGGAATTGGGGCCCCCCATACATGTAACTGAGGGATGAAATTTTTTTTTCGATGTACATACCCGTGTGGGGTATCAATGGAAAGGTCTTTTAAAATGATATAAAGTTTTCTAAAAACATTTTTCTTAAAGTGAACGGTTTTTTGAGATATCAGCTCTCAAAGTCGTAAAAAGTATGTCCCCCCTCTATTTTTATAACTACGGGGTATAAAATTCTAAAAAAATAGAGGTGATGCATGCTAATTAACTCTTTCAACGATTTTTGGTTTGATCAAAGTATCTCTTATAGTTTATGAGATAGGTTGATTTTTATTATATTTGCTGCTACGGAACCCTTTGTGCGCGAGCCCGACTCGCACTTGGCCGGTTTTTCTATTTGACTCCACAAACATAGCGCACAACTAAGTGTACCAGACACGAAGTTAGTCTATGCTCATTTTAAAACTGACTATAAATTAAGAGGTCGTAGTACGGCCCCTGATCTTTTATAATCAGGGCCGTATTTACCAGGGGGTGCAAGGGGTGCGGTAATAAAGAGGGCGCATGCTGAGTCCCTCACCCCGGCGCAGAATAGACAAGACGGCCCTGCTTATAATAACCCACTCGCGTCAGATTCGGTTTTAACAAAGGATGTGAGTGACTTTTACTTCACCAATTAGCTCAAAATGTTAGTAGGAACTCAGGGATATAAATGAAAAAATATGTTTTGTAATAAATTTATTTACAAATAAATACACAATCAAATATGAACACATTCCTTGCAAAAATTAATGGCGGCAAGCTAAAATTGCTCTTACAAACTAGGCATTGGTAATGACGGCACAAAATATCTTACAAAAAAAATATACAGTAATAAGAAAAAATATCAAACTCAGATCATTGTTGCCCTGCGAATATATTTAAACTTAATTTTTTTTTATTATTACCGATTATTGCTTATCCAAATTTATTTGATATAAAAAAAAATATAAATACTTACATAGACTTGTATTCAACCTTTTTTTGATGATTTTTATTTTATTTCATTTCTATTTTTATGATTTCATCAAATTTGTTATTTATTATTTTAAAAAAGTTAATTTGAATCTTTACTTCAACTTGAATGTATCAAAGTATGTAAATGCAAACTAAATAATATGTTGACTAAAAACAATATGTATCTACTCGGCCCGGAGTCAGGATGTTGGCAAAGCAAGCGCGTGCTTCGGAAAGCACGTTAAGCCGGTGGTCCTGCACCTGATCTCATCCGGTCATGCCGGATTGCCGTTTCACTGAGCTTTGAGATTGTGGGAACGGAGAGTGCATTTGTGATTGCGCGCACACTTGTGCACTATAATATGTCCTGCGCACTTGGCTGATCTCCATTGAGATCGGCCGCCATTGCCGAAATCGGTCGGACACCTTGCTATCATCTAGCTAGTAGTAGTAGACACTTACTTGTATGACATATTACATCAATGAAGAATATACCATCATATTACCATCAGTTATAGATGTATCCGAAGCCGGCCGGTGGACGTCTGGCCTTTCGCAAATAAGCAACTATTCTAATCTGTGTCAATAAAAAAAATGCTTTGGTCTACTTGTGTTAGTTTGTGCCTTTTTGGTCTACTTATGGCTTGTTACATATACGGTCTACTCGGTCTTCTCATGGTCTACTCGGTCTTCTCGCCGTCTACTCGTCTTTCTTATTGATCTTCGCGGTGGCTGACTGCTTCTTACACTCTTCGTAAATTCCGTCGAGATCAAACGCTGCCTTCAAGTTGTCCTTTGAGAAGAGGAATCTGAAAATTAAATATTGTGTCACTTGAGTCAAATTAAGACTAATCAGGACAAAAAAAAAACAATTGAAAAAATCTTTTCATTATTTTTTATAATGCATTTTTTTTTATAAAATATATGTAGATTTTATTAATTTTATTTTTTAATTTAAAAAAAATGTCTTAATATATCATTTTTATTTTCTAGTACTTCATAATTTTTTCGCAAGCATTTTTTGAAGTGAAACCTTCTTTAGCTGCGCTAAGGGCTGACTTTTTGTATGGGTAAAAACATCCATGTGATACTGATCGAAAAAGTGTAAGATCGTTTAGGCGGCACGGGGCGCTTGCGCGAATGTCCGTGTGTGTTTATGTACAGCGCGCCTCGCGTATCCGAGGATGGTGACAGCTGATGGCTTGACTGTTGTGTAGTAACCACACTGTTGTTTATTCGTATATGAGCAGACTGCCGAAGGTCTTTAACGCTATAGGTGAAGGGTTGGATATCTTTAAAGATAGTCTAGCTAGTTTTCGGAAGGCAGCCATGCTTTTTTTGAGATCTAGATCTTAATTAAGACAAATTGTGAAGTTATTGTTTCTGTTATTTATTTTGTTTTTTTGTATAACGATAATTAAATAAGATTTTAGTTTTAGTTAGTTTAAGTATTATGTGTTACTTTTAGGTGCATGTTGTGACACCTTAAAATGTTGTACATTTATCTCAGTTATAACAGCAATATTGTGATAATTATTTAATGTAACAACCATTGGATGTCCTTATGAATAAATAAAAAAAAAATGAGAATTATTTAAATTATGGAAATGCCTTGTACTTATGATTAGATATAACGTTAATATTCAAGTTTTCACTTCTGCCGGCACTCCCGGAGTGCTATTTTTTTTCCCCTCCTAGGCACGCTGCGATACTGTGGGTATGTGTGTGTGTGTGTGTGTGACTCACTTCTGCAACTTCCCTGTGTGGTCTGGCATGGGGCGGCGCGCGGCCTCCGCCCCCGACCGGAATAGCAGCAGAGTGGGCAGCTGGCGACTCGTCGGGCCGTCCGCCACGCGGTGCCGCGCCGCCGCCGCCGGGTACCTGGGGTCATTCAGCATCATCATCATCATCAGCCCATATAAAAAAGTATAAAAAGGAAAAATCATTTATTTCAAGTATAAATCTTTACAATTTAGTTGCCGGGGCTTCGTTTAAAGTAGTCGAAAGACACTTGTGAAGGGAAAAATATACGTCCCCGCTGTTAAGGTACGAGTTCACATCCTTGGTGGTTCCGAACTAGTGATACACATTAGAGCTTTACTTCATTGGGTATAGGCCTCTCATCCTAGAAGATTAACTACGATGATGGCTCGGAGTAGCCTCGTCATCATCACCAGACTTGCGGGGGAGCGGATGGCTCTCACCCCTACGATGATGGCTTGGAGTAGCCTCGTCATCATCACCGGACGTGCGGCGGAGCGGATAACTCACACCCCTACGATGATGGCTTGGAATAGCCTCGTCATCATCACCGGACTTGCGGGGGAGCGGATGGCTCTCATCCCTAAGTTCTCACCTGCCAACATCCAGCTTGCCAAAGCGCAGATTGCTGAGCGAATAGCTAGCGGACAGCTCCGCGAAGACAGGGGCGAAGGTGACGCAGGCAGGGTGCCACGCCGCGTAGAGACAGACCAGCCACACAGTACTCTACAAAGAATAGAATAGACGTTTACTTAGCACAAATTGTAATAAACAAGAAGAACCAAAGTTGCTAACATAAATAAATAAATAAAAATCTGGGACATCTCCACACACGGCCATCAGACCGCAAACTAAGCAAAGGTTTCACTATGGGCGTCATAGACTAATATACACACACATACATGTATATTTATAAATACATACGTAAATACATGATCACACCCAGACACGGAACAAACACCGATGTTCATCACACAAATATTTGTCCCGAGTGGGAATCGAACCCACGACTCTTGGAACTGCCAGCCAGGGTCACTAACCACTGTTCCACCGAGCCAGTCAGACATAGCCCGTCGGATTAGCAAACTGAAGTGGCAATGGGTGGCCACATAGCACGATTGGACACTGTGTCCTATCTGTATTCCTACCCAGGTAATTTTAAATGTTCGTATTATATTATTGTCATTTTTAATGTGTCGGTTTTTTTAAATAGGCTAACAAGATACCCGTTCGAGGACCCCATCACCTACTACGACGGGCAGATCGTGGAGGCCGAGTTCCAGAACATAATCGCGGACAAGGAGACCAGGATCGACATGTTCAAGTGTAGATTAGCTGGTGCAGCGGCAATGCAGAGCAGCTTTGTTGTGATTGTTGGTGTGATGTTGTTGTTGATGAGAGTTCGGTAAAGTATTGTGAGAAAATGGCGAGCTGTCAATAGGGTCTATTGTGTCTGCGGACCTCATTTGTGGACCTCACATCGGCTTAATATTAGGTAGAGTGAGGTCACCCTGAGAGACTTAAAATAAAAAAACTAAGTAAACAGTTTGAGTAAAACGCAAATCAACCAAAAGTTGGGTAGCCAATAGCTACTAAAAGTCTTGTTGCAATTACATAGATCATTTAATTGAGTGGAAATATACTTGCAAATTAGAAATTTCCATTCCAAACTTGCATCTTAGTTCTACACACTACATTCCGTATTTGCCAAACGCAACTGGCGATATCACATTCTATTATGAAGAAATTCAAACTTGTGATTTGCTATTCACAAGGCAGCTTAGATAGCAATTACTTTGTTAATCATTTTAAACTACTTAACTAATCTATTTTTGGTTTTCTACTTTATAAACTCACTATTTACACCTTTATATTGTGTTTATCTTTTTATACATATTTTTTATAAAACATATCTTTTTTATAGAATCTCTGAAAAATGCTGGTAATTTTTATTTTATTGTGTTCTTTTTGTACCTGTATATTTTCAGTCAGGGATACTAATCACAACTATCTGTCCGGTGGTTAGTGATCGGTATACGGGTAAGCGACCCCGGCTCCTCGAGAGACTCAGTCCAAATCATCCGAGGCTATAGTATCCTTCCTCCCCTTTTCCTGACCCCATCATATGTCCCTTTCATTCCCATTTCCTCATTCCTTCCATTTCCAATCCAAGGTCTGCCGTGCCGATAGATGAATGACTAAGGGCTAAGTCGCAAGCGTGCCACTTTGCCCTGGGACCAGGTGACTCCAGATAAAGGCTAACCTTCTTCCGGTATGCGGGACTCTATCGGACGTAAAAGTTTTTATTCCCTTGCTACTCGTGGGAACGCAATGAATTTGGAATTTAAAAATCAAAATGGCGGCGACGTGGTCCGCAACCCGTCACGTCACGTTTCCCACAGAGGTGAACAGTGGACCGCTGAGAGCCGGTTTGCTACGTTGAATGTGAGGGGAGGAATGGATAGTAAAATTGATGAAGTGTGCCAGATGATGGATGAAAGACATTTGGACGTGTTATGCGTGACTGAGACCAAGCGGAAAGGTTGTGGCACTACGAACGTAGGACCCTACACTGCATACTGGTCTGGAGTACCCAGTGCCAATCGAGGCTGCCAGGGAGTTGGTGTACTCCTTTCCGCTAGAATGGATGAATGTGTGGTTGAGTATGAAAGTGTGAGCCCTAGACTTCTCTGGATTAGGCTTAAGGTCGGACTTTTGCGGATCTTTATCCTTGGTGTCTATGCACCGACGGATCTAGGTTCTAGTGGATCCGCTAAAGCAAAAAAGATAACCAGGATTTCTGGGAGAGTGTGAGAGACACCTTAGCAAAATGTAAAAGTAATGAAAGAATTATTATGTTAGGTGATTTTAATGCGTGGGTAGGAGTAAAGCGTGATGGGTATGAAAGTGTCCTTGGCACGTATGGTGACGAGAGAACTAATGATAATGGGAGATGTTTGCTAGAGATATGTCTGGTGTGGAATCTACGCGTGACGAACACAATGTTTGCTCACAAAAAGATCCACATGTATACAAGAGAAGAAGGAAGTTCGAGAAGTATGATTGATTTTATTATTGCTGATGAAAGGATTAGACAGACACTCGTAAACACCCGAGCGTACCGTGGTATCTCCATTGATACAGATCACTTCCTGGTTGTATCCCGTTTGAGTGGTCTATTCAATGGCTGGCGGCATCGGGTCAAAGAACCAACGAGTGTTCTGGAAAGAATAAAGGTTGAAAACCTACAAGAAGAGGAAGTGAAAGGAAAATATTGTAAAGGTTGAAAGAAAGGTTCAAAAATCTGAATGAGATATGTGAGATAGATGATTTGTGGACGTCATTTAAAGAGGGTGTGGTAAATGTTGCCACAGAAGTATGTGGGAAATCTAAAAGGAGAAATGGAAAGAGTGATAGAAAGGTATGGATGGATAAAAGCGTACAAGATGTTGTAAATAGAAAGAAGAAGGCTTGGCAGGACTGGTTAGCAATCAAAGCTAATCACCGAATGCAAAAAGCGACGAATGATGATGTGAGTGACGCAAGAAAGGAATATAAACGTTTGAAAGAGTTAGTCAAAGAAACTGTGGGAAGAAAGAAAGAAGAACGAAAAGATGATTTCGACAGAAGACTTTCTGAAGATTTCCGGACAAACATTAAAGTTTTCTGGAAATCCATACGGGCGGCCCGAGGCAAAACAGCAGAGTCGGTGCTGACTAAAATCAGAAACATGGATGGAAGTCTTGCAAAAGGAGAAGCATGTGTGTTAAAGAGATGGAAGGAATATTTTGAAAGTCTTTTCGAAAGGGAGGAGGTGCGGGTACAGATGCCTGTATCTCATCAAGAGAACGAGAATGAAAGTGCAGAGGATGATAGTATTAGCATGGATGAGATTTTGGATGGGTTGAAAAGAATGAAGCTAGGTAAAGCTGCGGGATTTGACAGGGTTTCCGTAGAGATGCTGAGGGCTGGAAATGGAGTGGTGGCTACTCAGCTGCACCGCCTTTTAACCTTTGTTGGGCGAGTGGCCGAGTACCAGAAGATTGGTGCAAGGCCATGATTGTACCGTTGTACAAGGGAAAAGGGTCGCAGCAAGAGTGCAAAAATTACCGCGGAATCAGCCTTCTAAGTGTTGTCGGAAAATTGTATGCGAAAGTATTAATTGAAAGGGTAGTGAAAGTAACGAATGAAAAAGATTTGGGATGCACAAGGGGGATTTCGAAAGGGCATGGGATGTACGGATCAAGTCTTTTCTTTGCGATGCATAGCTGAAAAATTTCTGGCTAAAAGCCAAAAAGTCTATTGCGCTTTCGTGGATTTGGAAAAGGCTTATGATAGAGTGGTGAGGCATGAGTTATGGTCGGCATTATCTTTGTTTGGGGTGGGCAGTAATTTGATACGAGCACTGAAGTCTCTTTATAAGGACTCTAGTGCTTGTGTCAGAATCAATGGGACATGCACTGATTGGTTTAACATCGAAAAAGGTGTTAGACAGGGATGTGTAGCGTCACCATGGCTGTTCAACCTATTCTTAGATAGTTGCTTGACTAGTCTGAGAGAGTGTGAGAAAGGTTTGAGAATGAATGAGTCAATCGTCCAGTGTCTCCTTTACGCTGATGATCAAGTCCTTCTTGCTTCATCGGCTGCGGAGTTGCAGGATATGATGACTGTTCTATATGAATCTTTAAAAGGGAAAGGAATGAATGTGAATGTCAGTAAGACGAAAGTCATGGTTTTTGAAAAAGGTGATGATATGACAGTTTGCGATGTTATGATTGGAAGTGAAAAAGTAGAACAAGTGAAAGAATTTGTATATTTGGGATCCAAGCTCACAAGAGATGGTAAGTGTGATAGCGATATTGAAAGGAGAGTGAATGCTGGTAACATGGTGAACGGAGCGCTGCACACCTTTGTGAACAGTCAGAAGGTGTCCAAAAAGGCACGTCTGGCGGTTCATAGAGGAGTGTTGATCCCGACACTAATGTACGGAAGCGAAAGTTGGGTATGGCAGAAGAAGCACGAAAGTAGGATAAATGCAGTGGAGATGCGAGCACTTAGAAGTATGCTAGGAGTGAAACTGAGTGATAGAATTAGAAACGAAATAATTAGAGAACGTTGTGGTGTGAAAGAAGATGTAGTGACTAAGGTTGAGAAAGGTATGCTTAGATGGTTTGGTCATATTGAGAGGATGAGTGAAAGACGATTAACGAAGAGTATATATAGAGAGGGTGTGATTGGAGATGTCGACAGGGGAAGACCAAGAAAGACCTTTCATGACCAAATAGGTCAAATCTTAAAGAAAGGTCAAATCAAAAGTACCCGTAATCGACGAGCGTGCATGAAGAGGTTGATGAATGTGGATGAAGCGAAAGTGGTGTGCCAGGACCGTAGCACATGGCAGGAAGTGATCTCTGCCTACCCCTCTGGGAAAAAGGCGTGATTGTATGTATGTATGTATGTATGTATGTAACAAGATGACCTCACTCCACCTGATGGTAAGCGGTAGTGAGATCCTCATGTGAAGTCGACAGGCACACACAATGGACCATATTGAGCCTGTCACACTCACCCCGATGGCCTGCTTAAATGCCGTTTTACGCCTCGCATGTAATTATTTTAAAAGATACTTTGTCTATTAAGAAAAGGTTTAGAAAATTGCATGGATAGTTAAAAAATTCAGATATTAAAGTTTTTTTTGGTTCCTAACTGACATATGATTGATGATGGCTTGCGAAGAAGCAGATGGCTTTCACCCCTAATTAAAGTATTTAAATTACATAACATTGCTTCCGCTGTTTTCGAGATTATGTAATTTTTTTATAAATAAATAAAAATTATTTATTTCGGGCAAGGACCATATAGTATGATTTTAAGCTTTCACATTCCATTACACTAAATATTAGTCTTTATGGGTCTACAGGGTGTAACAGGGGGGTGGATCATCGTAAGTCAATCGATGGGGACTTCAATACCTATCGATATAACCCCATGTATGTTCAGCGATTTTCAATAGTTCCAAAGTTATTGAGATTTTTGTGAATTTTTTGTAAGAAGCCGGAATTCAGTATAAAAGTCTTCACTGTTAGCTAACACAATCAAAAATTTTCGCACAGGAAATTGTTGGGCGTCTTATCAAAATGAAGCTACTCACGGAAAGTTAGCTTGATAGTAATCAAGTGAAAAAATACTCCACGGATCCTGTACTACTACGGATGTAGGTAGATTTTAAAATAAGTTCTAGAAAAAACACAGGCACTTTTTTTCGCTGGAGGCTTTGAAAGTTGGTAGACACAATTCGATTCATAAATGAATGTGAAGAATTATTTTTTTACACCAATATGATAGGGTTATGACTCAAATTGGTAACGTAATTATGTAGACCCACTATTGAACTATTTCTAGAAAAAAAATCATGCAAGCAGATCCAGTAGTTAAGCTACAGTGAAGACTTTTATAATGAATTCCGGCTTCTTAAAAAAATTTCACAAAAATCTCAATAACTTTGGAACTATTCAAAATCGCTGAACATACATGGGGGTTATATCGATAGGTATTGAAGTCCCCCATCGATTGACTTACGATGATCCACCCCTCCTGATACACCCTGTATACGCGATATTAGCGAGTAGCAAATACTTAGCTACTTACTGACCAACGTTTCGACTGGGTTCCACCAATCATTGTCGCTCGCGACTCATGCGCGAGTATTTGATACTCCTAATATTGCGTGTAGACCCATAAAGACTAATATTTTTAAGGTCCATATAGTGACACTATATTAGTAACAATAATCTTACAAGCTATGTCAGTAATTTATAATATTGCCAACCTTATTCTTCTTCAACTCCTCATCCAGGCTTTCATGTCCTCTGAAGTAGGTGATGTGCTCGGGACCCAAGTATGTGGGCTCCGGCAATAGCAGGGCCGTCAGGATGATCAGAGCTCCATATGGGAGACCATATCTGGAATGTATAAAACATGTAAATAAATAAATCGAGCCTTTACCGCCATTTTAGCGTAACCGACAAAAACCAAATTTTACAGGAGAAGGTTTTTTTTTAATATTTTTGTACAGAAGTGTGCTATTAAAAAGAAAAATCACAAACGTTAATGATTTTTAGCGATTTAAAGATAGGGTTTGAAATAAAGCAAAAATAATGAGTATTTAAGCCATTTATGGCGCATACAATATTTTTGCTGTCACAGTCTATAGTTATTCTGGCGTTTACGATAACATTACCTACCTAGTATAACTTTGTCCAAGAAATAATATTTGATAAAAAGATGGGCATTTCAAGGGTTTTTCAATGAAATATTTATATATTAAAAAAATATTTATATTAATTAAAAAATACACATATTAAAAAAAAATCTGATGAAAATAGCACCATTTTGAAGGTTCATCTGTTAACTTTAATATACCAAATTTATTCATATCACACCAGTATTAAGGGAACTATCCCGGATTAAATGACAAAGAAACATAGAAAAATAATGAATGAAGAAAACAACAAATAATAAAAAAAAATTTGGCCCTAAAATTACATTTCCATATTTAGTGTTTCCTCCCCTAGCAGCTGCAATGCAATTTTTGACCTAATCAGCTTCTGGATTGATTCTTGCGGGATACCTTCCTTCTCCTCTATCAAATCCGTTTTGCTTATCACAGTTGAAGGAGCAGGACTTCTTGAACGAACCCTCCTCTTCAGTTCATCCCACTCGTGGTCAATGGGATTCAAGTCCGGGCTAAGCGTTGGCCGATGTGAAGAAAATAGCGATACCGACTTCTCCGAGGTATGCAGTTGTGCCACGGGAAGTGTGACAATGAACGTTATCGTCAATAAGGAGGAAGTAATCACTGATATATCCTAAATAGGGTACGATATGTTGCCGAACAAAATGCCGGCCCACATCATTCATGAATCGCCGCCTTAGCCACTGTTTCAGCGAAACAGCACTGCTCAAATTGCCCCCCAGGCTGCATGTAGACCCGGCCTCTTCGGTCGCTGCCGTGCAAACACATTCGGCACTCGTCGGAGAACAAGACTCGCCTCCATTGCTCAACTTCCCAATCAAGATGTGTGCGAGCAAATTGAAGGCGTGCTTGTCGGTGACCTGCCCTGAGTTTCGGGTCTGTAGCAGGCCTTTTTGAAGTCAAATGCGCTTGCTTGAGTCTTCGATGAATCGTCCACTCACTGGCAGCTACCATACGAACCTTTCTGGCGTCCTGCTGGGCGGCGCCACCGGTCAAATGACGGTTTTGCTGAGGTTGGCACGATAAACGGTTATCCCTCTCCGATGTGCACCGCCGCCGTCCAGATCTTCCGAAAGCGTTTATACGCTTTCAAAACACAAGACTGGCTTATGTGGAGCTGTCCTGCGAGAGCCCGCTGGCTGAGCCCTTTTTGCAATAAGGCGAGAATTTGTGCTGCTTCTACAGCTGTAGTTTCCATGTTTGGGATCGAAAGCAGCTGAGATGTGTACACAGGTCAACGTCAGCTTTTTAAATACTGATGTGATTTGAATAAATTTGGTAACATTTTCATTAATCTATAGCTGTAACTTAGTATAGTACGGAATCAATCAGATCGGCTATTCCATACAAACTTAACCAAAATTAAAAGTTATAACCAAATAAGATTGCCCATTTACCAATATTTGTAAAACCACCTTCGGGAGATACTCATGGAATTTGCTGTAATGCTATTTTGTGTATGTAATATTAATTTAGGTAAAATAGACATAATTTATGAAATATTTAACCAATTTACTAATCTAACACACCAATCATTTTAAGTGAAAGAATATTAAATTGCAGGAAACTCGCTGCTGAAGTCGATATTGCTGATTTATAACTGTTGAGTTTCCTCTCGAAGTACACTTATAATTGAATTCACACTATTTAAAACATGATTATGTATAAAAGTATTTTTTGTTGCAGTAGAACTTTTCCGGAAATAAACAGGTCGCCATAGGTTTTTTATAGTAAACGCCCACGATCATGCACTAATGTCGGTTGTGATAACAAGTGTAGAAACTTGCCGATAAAAATGCATGTGTCGCCACGTTAAGATTTAGAAATATATGCATTCACGATAATTTTAGCACTTGATATAACTTTGTAACGGTATTTTTTGGAGAAAAACATAAACAGGGATCGATCCGTTAAGGTTTAAAATATTAGTTTTGATTAAAAACGATTTTTGACAAAAATGTCGCTACGATAATTTGGCGGTAACGGCTCGACATATTTATAAATATCTGGGACATTTCCACCCACAGTCATCTGACCCCAAACTAAGCAAAGCTTGTACTATCATCATAGACTAATATACATACATACATATTTTTCTTTGTAATTTACAAAATTTTATTCCTTGAGCAATAAAGTTATTTTTATAACCACTTACTTAGATACCACATACTTAGATACATAATCACACCAAGACACGGAACAAATACAGGTGTTTATCACACAAATATTTGTCTTGAGTGGGAATTGAACGCACATCTCCTTGAACCACCTGCCAGGGCCACTAACCACTGTTCCACTGAGCTGAGCCAGTATATAACTTCAAGGAGGTCATATATGTTACTAAAATACTTAAATTAGCACTTCAGTAACACATCTAGGTCATATGCTGAGTGTAAAACCAATTAGTGGATGGGCAAAACCAAATATTATGATGTATTAAGTATTTCAGTTAGCACTTTTTGCTGTTGTTTTAACTTTGGTATATGTAATTGATATTTTATTGTTATTTATCTTTTTGTATTATAATAAATCATTTAAGTTTAAAATATTTCTGATTCAAACCTGATAATGGTCCATGGATATTAGTTAACTTACAATATGAAAATCAATTAATTTACTTATTTAATTGCAGCACTTATGTGGTCATAAAGATATTAAAGTAAGATGAAAACATTTTTAAAGTGATATATTACAACCACCACCATGAGTGAATATAATAGATCGTAAATAATGTAAAAATATCCTTACCTTATATCAGCGTAAAACCAAAGAATAAGATTAGCAATCTTAGTGTAGACGAACGAGGATGACAGGTAATTGACCATAGTCACACTGCCCGCCTTCCGAGTCCTCAGCATAACCACTATAATTAGGAAAAATAGGATTTCCGTCTCTCGGCTGTCCAATTCGCAGTCCACATCAGGGAAGAGAATATTGCAAATTAAACCAGTACGCTTGCAAGTGACGTACGAAACGCTAAGTAAAATGTTCACCCAGTAATACGGCTTTAATATTTGCCGCAAATCGTTTTTGAAAGCCATCTTTATAAATATATATAGAAGAATTAAGCGCAGCGCTAGGTCGGCTCGCCCAGTGCCGAAACGTCAGGATTCAGAACTGCCAAAGTGACGTTTCAGAATTGACAGATGCGTTCAGAAATTATTCAGCACGCATGATAACGGATTACATTAACAATTTTCAAACGGTTTTATTTAGATTGCCAAGTTTGTTTCTTTATTTGTTATACCAGAGCCGCTCTAAGTTGGCCGATTTGCTACATGTCAGACTGACTGCACTAGTGAGGGACAACGGTAAAATTGCCGAAGTATATAAGTAACAGTTATTTCCACTTTATAACCAAGCAAGGTCTAATTATAACAATTTTTTATTAAAAACATTAATTCACATCCAAAAGATTGAATTTAAGTTCCTTATTTATAAATATATTTATTTTTAAAATACAATACTTATTAAATCCTTCATCCTATTTTTAAAAAATACCTGGTGAGTATTACCCACTACGTCACTATGAAATCGTGTCAAACGGCGTAACCTTGTAAAAGCGTAATACAGAGTGGATATTTTACGGTTTCTTTTATAATTCAATTATTTTAGGTAATAAAAGACAAATAATTAGATAATTATGTGCATTTGAAATTTTGAAATAACGTATTATTTTTAAAAGTTGTTCTTTATGATTCGCGTAAATATGTTCCTCTTAACAAGGATAAATGCAAAATAAAATATAAAAAGTGTCAAATCAGTTTTCTAAGAACAGCTCAGGTATAATTATCTAATTATTTGTCTTTTATTACCTGAAATAATTGAATTATAAAAAGAAAACGTAAAATTTCCACTCTGTATTTTGCTTTTACAAGGTTACTCCGTTTGACACGTTTTCATAGTGACGTAGTCGGTAATACTCACCAGGTATTTCTTAAAAATAGGATGAAGGATTTAATAAGTATTGTATTTTAAAAATAAATATATTTATAAATAAGGAACTTACATTCAATCTTTTGGATGTGAATTAATGTTTTTAATAAAAATTTGTTATAAGTAGACCTTGCTTGGTTATAAAGTGGAAATAACTGTTACTTATATACTTCGGCAATTTTACCGTTGTCCTCACTAGTGCCTTTGAGTATAAAGCCACTGGAGATGCCATAACGTCAACGCTTCTAACAAATTTTTTCGCCACTTTTAGCGGGGGCGAGGTAAACACGTACAGCACACCACCAAAAATTAATAACTCAACAGACACAAATTTTGCTGTAACGATAAACGCACACTACAAAAATGTTCAACACTTCAAACAATACACGCACACAAACAAAGTTTTCACGTAACTACGCAACACACATACGAAAAAATAGTGATGACACAAAGAATAAAATAAAATCAGTTTGGTGAATGAACTGAACTATCTTGTACTGATTATTGTAATTCAATAACATTTTGTGGGATCTTATTAAACAATTTTGTGCTTAAACCCAAGAACGACTTTCCACTCTTTTGAAGCCTGAGCCTTGAAACGGCAAACTTATGTTTATTACTGGTGTTAAAATGGTGAGGATCCGATATTAAATGATTGTATGTTCTTGTAAACATATAAGATACAGTCCAAAATGTACTGAGAGGATACGGTTAAAATATCTATGTCTTTAAAAATATCTCTAAGGGAGTCACAGAATTTCTTTTCATTTTCAGACTAAATTTCAATATCGTATGACCAGAGGAAAGAAAAGTATTTTTTCTAATTCATCTTACAAGATTTAAATATAACATATGTTTAGACCTTTTATTTAATTCAAAATTAAAGTAAAAAACGGATTATACATCTAACTGCAGGGAGTGAATGATTCATTCAAATGTCGAGTCGCTTTTTTGACTTTGTGACATCACTAGCCCCCGTACCACTGTATTCTTGTTTATTTTTTCTGTCGTTTACGTATCGCAACGACTTTTTATTTAAATGGCAATTCTTCTTAAATACACGTTTAAAAGTTAATAAAAACACTTAGATATGATACTAAACGCGCTCTTGTTGCGAATTTGAGCTCTCGATCGCCTTTTACATGAGAATACTGCACAACTAACTATTTTTCAAGAGTAACGTCACGCGACAGGGATCAATGCAAAATGGCGGTGGTGCAGCGACAAGTAGTTTTATTAAACGTGTTTGAACAGTTGACCAATGTACTTTGCCGGAGGGGGTCGCCCGTGTAAGGCATCTCCAGTGGCTTTATACTCAAAGACTAGTGCAGTCAGTCTGACATGTAGCAAATCGGCCAACTTAGAGCGGCTCTGGTATACCTATTATGTTTATACAGATTTTTCGACCTTACCTCACTGCCACTTGGGTTGTTAATAATTGCTGCTTATTTTGAGGACTATATCAGACGGGTTACAGTCTAAGCTAAGTCAGATTGTCAACTCTTCGCTCGAATTCCGTACTTATTGCATAGTTTGCGGTCTCCACAACGTAGGTGTTGAAAACTGTGTCAGTTAGTTGCTAAGCGAATCTAAGGATGCCTAATCGCAAATCAAGCCCAGCGGGTATGCCGACTGGTCGCTATGCTAAGCTTAACTGAGGTTACCTAATCGCAAATCAAGCCTGTGACTTTAACATACGTACATACATAAAATCACGCCTTTTTCCCAGAGGGTAGGCAGAAATACTTCCAGCGATCCACTTTTGACCTCTGTGAGAAACGTGACGTGACGGGTTGTGGACCACGTCGCCGCCATACTTTGACTTAAAAAGTATATTTATTAAGGGGTATCATTTTAGTCCAGTCAAAATAGACAAAAATAAGTGCTATACCAGAGCCGCTCTAAGTTGGCCGATTTGACACTTTTTATTTTATATTTTGCATTAATCCTTGTTAAGAGGAACATATTTAGCGAATCATAAAAAACAACTTTTAAAAATAAGACGTTAATTCAAAATGTCAAATGCACCTAATTATCTAATTATTTGTCTTTTATTACTTAAAATAATTGAATTATAAAAAGAAAACGAAAAATTTCCAATCTGTATTACGCTTTTACAAGGTTACGCCGTTTGACACGTTTTCATAGTGACGTAATGGGTAATACTCACCAGGTATTTTTTAGAAATAGGATGAAGGATTTAATAAGAATTGTATTTTAAAAATAAATATATTTTTAAATAAGAAACTTCAATTAAATCTTCTGGGTGTGAATAAATGTTTTTAATAAAAAAAATTTATAATAGGGTATTTGATATTTTTTTTATTTTGATATAGTTGGATGGACCACTCGAACACAAAGACACTGTTGAAAGTATCACTTTGATATCTGGATAACTCTACGAGATATTACAATTTTAATTGCACATTATTTGGGCGAGCTCAAAAACGCTCCATACAAACGTCGACTGGCGTGTGACGTCACACGTTAGTTTGTTGTATGCAGCGCCTAAGAAGTTTGTTTTCATAATGAAAGATGTGACTAATTCTGTTATTAATAAGATGACAAAGGAATTTTAAATGATTTTCGCAATTTTGAAATGGACTTGCCCACCCAACTTTAAATGTCTTTTGTAGTCTCATTTCGCAAAAACATTTGAGTTTCGATTTCATTAATAATATTGATTTACATAAATCTTACTGATTTTCATAAAAATACCCTATTAGACCTTGCTTGGTTATAAAGTGGAAATAACTGTTACTTATATACTTCGGCAATTTTACCGTTGTCCCTCACTAGTGCAGTCAGTCTGACATGTGTCAAATCGGCCAACTTAGAGCGGCTCTGGTATAACTTAGACAAAATTCGCATAGAGCTGAAAATTGCCAGAGACGTTAAATACATCATAATGAACGAAATATCAAAAATCCCCATCAATCCTACTTCTGCAAAAAAATTATTCAAGGTCAAAAGTATAAAATTAAGGATTTTTCCATTTTTTTCGAAAACAGTAAGTATTATCGTAAAAATAGGTCAAACAAAAGTTGTAGATCATACAATTTTCTACAAAAATGGTCCAGTCACTTTTTCTTTTTCGACTCACCATTCGCGAGATATCGTGGTTTTAATCATTAGAAAATTCATATTTTACATAATATGCATTCATCTGTTGATATCGTTTTTGATCGATATGTTACCGGCCAAACCCGATTTCAGGACAAACTAGTTTAGCCTAGGCCAAACTAGTTTGTCCTAAGCCTGTCAGGATAAACCGGTATAGCCTAGTCCAAACTAGTTTGTCCTAAGCCCGTTAGGATAAACCAGTTTAGACTAGGCCAAACTAGTTGATCTTGATATAGATACGCATTATCTAGGATATACTGGTATGGCCTTTTCCATACATTGTAATATGTCAAGAAAGTCAAAATAAATAGATTATCCAAATAAAATCCTCCGCAATAGGAAAAATAATAATTTTTATTATACTATAATATTATTTCTTGTTTCTTATAAAGATAGGATAAACCGGTATGGCCTTCTGTTTACAAAAATTAAATTTAAAAATTGTGATAGCATAAAAATTAAAGGAGTTATAGTCGAAAACATATTTTATTTTTCTCTACTCCGTAACTGAAAATTTCGGCATGTGATTATTTGGAGCAATGTGAGAGTACGCAGTATAATACAGAGACCCAAAACTATTGTATTGTGTATAATGAATATACATAACTATCTGTGCCCGCGACTTCGTTCGCGTGGACTATGAGATTTTACATCCAAAAGTTTTTGCTCAAAAACTCCCGTTCCCGTGCGAATTTTGCAATATCGCGTTGCAAGTAAAAAAAAATTCAGGGTTTCAAGGGTTGAAAGGGGGTTAAAACATGAAAATTATTATAGAAAATATAAAATATTACTTACTCTATATTTACACACTAATGTATTTCTTTGTGTTTTTTTCAATGTAGGGGTTGTTTGCAAGGGTTGTAAGATTTTCAAGGGTTGAAATTATTTTAATATGAGGTCATTGTGTTAGAAAACACTTCACGACTTCATCACTCACTATTAGACATGTTTTTTATCGTTTAAGGTTTTGTTTACACCCTTTAAAAATAATAGGCGCAGTTCAGATCATTTTCACTTTTGAAGTTATAGGGTACATAATACTCATATGATTATTTCTTTTTATTATTATTTGTTAAAGTATGATTGTTTGTATTATCATTTATTATCCACTAGCGGCCGCCCGCGACTTTGTCCGCGTATTAATGGGTTTAAGTAGCAATGATGTATTAAAATAGCCAGCTACCTCCATACCACGTTTTATAATAATCTATAAACGTAAAAGTTTTCCCATACTAATTTTCACCCCCCCCCCCCCCACTCCCCAATGAACCCCATGGGGATTGAATTAAAAAAAAATAGCGCTGGTGTCTCTCCGGAGTGCCAGCTACCTCTATACCAAGTTTTATAAAAATAGACAAACACGTAAAAATTCTCCTATACAATTTTCACCCCCCCCCCCAATGGGGATTGAATTTAAAAAAAAAAGTAGCCTATATGTTATTCCAGAGTGCCAGCCACCAGCATACCAAATTTCATGAAAATCGGTTCAGAAGTTTGAGCGTGAAAGAGTAACAAACATCCATACATCCACACATCCATACATCCATACTTACAAACTTTCACGTTTATAATATTAGTAAGGATAATTTTTAACGACATAATAATTGTAATAATTAAGACATTATTGCTTACATAAAAAAAACATTTATTTCTTGCCAAATATAGTATGATTGCACGAATGAAAACTTAACGACGAATCATTATAAGAAGTAAGAAATAAGATTATAGTATAATAAAAATTATAATTTTTCCAATTACGAAGGATTTTATTTGGATAATATATTTATTTTGACTTTCTTGACATATTACAATGTCTGGAAAAGGCCATACCAGTTTATCCTAGATAATGCGTATCTAAATCAAGATCACCTAGTTTGGCCTAGTCTAAACTGGTTTATCCTAACGGGCTTAGGACAAACTAGTTTGGACTAGGCTATACCGGTTTATCCTAACGGGCTTAGGACAAACTAGTTTGGCCTAGGCTAAACTAGTTTGTCCTGAAATCGGGTTTGGCCGGTAACAGATATATGACCTGGAATAGGTTCACTAGGGTAACCATGTTAAAAACCGCCCAAGTGTGAGAAAAAAAATACATAGGTTTTGTATGAGAACCCACTTTACACGTTGGTTTCATGTTGTTTCTAGTATTAGATGTTATAGAGGCAACTGAGATACATCATTCGTTAAAATTTTAACTGTCTAGCACAATCGCATGGGGGCCTGGAAGCGTTTGAAAATACAACTTTTTCAACTTTGTGCATCGCTATATCTCTGAAATGGTGAATCTTAGGAACAAAGTGTTGAGACATTTTTTATAGATAATTACGTGATAAGTAATTTTGTCATACATACTTTTATGATTAAACTTACCGTTTCGCTCAAAAGTGCATAAAACTGATATTTGTGACATTTGACCTTGATTATTTTTTTTTGCAGACGTGGGATCGATGGGGACTTTTGACAGATTATTTGTAATAGTGTTCCCAACATTCATGCCAATTTTCAGCTCTATGCGAATTTTTCCTAGGTTAAATGTCTATTTTGACTGGACTATTTGCAGATGGTAAATCAAATAAACAGAACGACTTATTTTTCATTATTTTATTACAAACTTAATTTTTAATGACATATCAATTATTTAATAGCAATATCAACTAGAATTTACATACAACATAGTACCTATCTACTCCATAATCATTAACATATTAACATGTTACTAGCTAAAGTATACACAATTCAATTACGAATAAATAAATGCGTCGAACGTATTGATAAAATTGGTTTATGATGAACAAGGCTAGGACGACCGGGTTTAAACCAAAACTTTCATGCTATTACAATCAAATACAATAAAAACATTGAGAGGTTTTTATAACCATGAACTGTATTACTGATATTGTTTCAAGTATTAATAACATAGGATCGATTCACAACTATGTATACAGCACTTAAGAATGCAAATTGTTACTAATCAAAGTAACTCACGCGCATTCACTCCAAAATAACTGGACAGATTTAAAATTTGGTACAGATAAATCTATAGACTGAGATAGGACATCGGCTACTTATAGACTGATTTCGAAATAAGGGAGTGAGTGGCGGGTGGAAAGAAAATTGAAGGATTGATTGGTGGAACTACACAGCAAGTACATACTATCTGTTGTATGAAGCAAGAGTGTAAGATGATTCCGGTTACCGCCTGATTTACCCGACTGTTGAAGAAAAGAGGGTAATGTTTCACGAGCGTATGTGTTATTTCTTTGGCACGCTCTACAACTAGAATGGCTTGCTTTTGAGTTGACGTGATAGGTAAAATTTACTTAAGTCATATTGGCTTCAAACTGAAAAATTGGATAAAAAGAAAACCGAATCATAGAATTTTGTTAACTACTTCGATTCTTGCAACGCCCCTTTATAATGGTGTCACCACCATTGACACCTCCGCCGGCGGCTTCCAATCAACCTCTATCGGCAATTCGTAAGACTCAGAAATAGGAACTATAGAATCGATATCGCCCTTCTTATGTGACCTTTCAATGTGCTTTTTCAGCTCATGAGGCCTAGTGAACACTGCTGCACAGAGGTGACAATTAGCCAACGCTCCCTTCCCATGCCTTCTTTTGGCATGTTCCGACCTCCTTGAAGAAGATAGGAACTTCTCCCCACAATCTTCACACGTGTACGGCTTCTCCCCTGTATGCCTGCGCTTGTGGTAGACCATCGCCATCCGAGACACCAGCTTCGCTCCACAGATGTCACATTCAAACTTCCTCTCTCTAGTGTGGACTATTGTGTGCTCAGCCAATCTAGCTGGAGTGTAAAACCTCTTTCCACACCACTGGCACTGATGGGGTCTCACGTCCATATGAATCCATATTATGTGATTCTTCAATTGAGGCCTGGAAAGGTAAGTCTTTCCGCAGTAATCGCAGGTGAATGTTGCTGGATCTCGGATGTTTGAGCGCTTGTTTTTAGGCAACGATTGAGTTAGCGGCCTCGCGCCCGGCTCACACTTAGACCTATGCTCTCGATAGCACACGCGATTGGTAAACTGTCTCCCACAAGCTCTACAAGTCCTGACGGCGTGCATTTGGGAGTGAGCCTCGAAGGTAGCCTTTCTGGGGAACGTTCTGCCGCAATCGGCGCACGTCAGCGACCCGGCTTTGTGAGCCTTCTTCATGTGCTTTTCCAATCGCGGCTCACTCATGAACAAAAGTGGACACTGATCGCACGACACCACTGTCTCACCGTGCACTTTGGCCAGATGCTCTTTAATCTCTTTGCCCCTTATGACCACTAAACCGCAAAATGGACACGCCTCTTTCTGTCCACTGTTGCTCAAATGCTGGCATAAATAATATGGACTGTAGAACGATTTGCCACAGTCAGGGCATTCGCAACATGGACCAGAGCGCGTGGTACGCTGCTTCTTGTCTGTTATTGTCTTCTTCTTGGTCATTCTACTCCTCAATCTAGCTAGAACAGTCTTAGCATCGCCTCCAGAGAAGTCTTTCAAGACGTGCATACTCAAGTTATCTGGCTTCATGAAAGCGCATAAGGATTTGACGCCTACAGCGTTCGAATTGGCTATGTCTGATAGGTTTTGGACGGCTTTCAGCCAGAGTTTTTGCGAGGTTTGGGTCAAGATACGGAACTCTTGGGCGGCGAGGGCCGTGGCTACGCAGGATGCGCACACGCCGCCCGGGATGTAGGAGTCGTCTTCTATCTGAAATTACAAGTGTTTAGTGATAACTTAGGACAAAGACAATAATAGAGCTTGCTGACTTACTTGCTAGCATTATTTACACTATGTACAGCTTTCCCAATGGTAGGAATTAACAACTAACAATTACCAGTAGCACAAATAGTATTAAAATTGCATGGAACAGAATGGTATCCACTTTATGTAGTCTACAATATTGACTATAATGAAAAATATGGAATAATCTTTATTTCAATTGCAATAAAAATAAATTGATTGTGTTGAGCACATGATATTGTAGCTGCCTGCAATTCATCGAAATACATCGCGCGCGCCAACGCCGCGCGCCGCGCCACACCCGTCCGTCGCTCGCGCGGGCCGCGTCCAAATGGCTCGCGCGCGAGGCCCGTTCGCCTCTTATACGTAACGGCCGTGCGCCGACGCACGGCCGACCCGCGCAGAGCGCGCACGCGCGCCCTCTACCGTCATTTTAGTTAATGTTTATTGTAAATATACTCATGTCACCCATCGCTAGTTCTAAGTCTGTAAATAGTACTTAAGGTCTCATTTTTCCTAAAATCAATATACTTCGTCTCGGACTTCCGATCAAGACACATCGCTGAACCTGCTGTTTCATTTCATCACCTCGCTGAAGCCCTGCCTAATTAGGATCAAGCTAGAAGCTCTACACCACACCTAGCACTCATCCTAAAGTATTAATACAAAATGCATAATTGGTTGATCTAACTAATACTTCGTTTTGGTGTTTCCGACTAATGAATAAACAAAATAACGTGTTGGACTAATTTTCTAAATGGAAAGTATCTTTTCAATAACTTCAAAAGCTTCAGTAGAACGAAATCTCCCAATTTCTTCAACATCATCATGTCATGTCTTAGCTGCACAGACAATATAAAATTTGTGAACCTTTGCCATTTTCTGGAAGACCATACGCCATACAATAACATATAGTACCTACTAGCACATCATCTTAGATGAAGAAAAAGTTCAATCCCGCAACTTCTAATCACTGGTCCCTTAACGTAAAACCAGGCCTGAACTCACTAGGCAAGGCAATATGTGAATGCACAGACATGTAATGTTTCCTCAACTCAAAAGGCCTCACGAATCGAGCAGAACACTCCTTACAGCCATGCGGCATTTCCTTAGCGCTCCTATGCCGCCTCTTCATATGGTCCCCCCTTCTAGAAGCAGACAGAAACTTGTCCCCGCATTCCCCGCACGCATATGGCTTCTCCCCTGAATGTATCCGCATATGCAACTGGTACCCTAATGCTGTCCTCATCTTAGCCCCACAGTAACATTGGAACGTCTTCCTCTCCAACAAATGCACCTTTTCGTGCGACCTCAGATGTGCTATTGTAGAGGTTCGCTTCCCGCAAGTAGCGCATACGTGCGGCAAAACATTCAAATGCTTCTGAATTATATGAACCCGCAACGATGGCTTCTTCGTGTAAGAGTTGCCGCAGAGGTCACAAATGTATTCAGCTTGTTCTATAGGTCTCCTTTTGTTCTTAACGGATCGCTTACACTGCTTCTGGTGGTAGAAGTGGCATTTCTTGTTCTCGAAACATCGCCCGCAATCGTTGCAAAGGAATAGAGAGTGTGAGTAATTGTGGGCGGACAAGGCTTTCTCATTGGTGAAGCTGGCGCCGCACACTTTGCACTGGTACGCGTCTTCCATGTGTCGAGAGTTGAAGTGTCTCTCCAGGGTCTGCGGGTCTTCGAATATTTGCTGGCACACGCCACAGCTGAAAACTAGCTGCCCGTGCACCGTACACAAGTGCTCAGCCAGCTTCTGCTTGTGCACAACCAGACCGCACTCCTCACAGGCTCTCTTCATTGTGTTCTTCAAGTGCGAATTCAAATACTGGGGCATTAGAAACTTTTTGTCGCAATCCGGACAACTCCAGGTGGACTTACGCGATCTTTTCTTCCTCTTCTTCTCGTCCTCAGGTTTTATATCTTCTGGTTCATCTTCAAAGCCAGCATTGAGCCTTTTAAGAGCCCTTTTCGTGTCGCAAGCCATGACAGCCTGGTCGCCAATAATGGTCTTATCATCCATGTTGTAGAATATGTAGAAGGCTTTATCGTTCGGCTGTGGGTCTACTATGGTGGAAAGGAACTCGGCGGATTCGGTCCACTGCCGAAAAGACTCCTTGCAGGCCTGTCTGAAGTTGATCGCCGCTAGGGCGCTTTCGGCGCAATCCCGGCAGACGCCCCGCGGCAGGGCGCCGTCTTCCTCCACCTGAAACGACGTCATCATCAGTCTGTTCCTCTTGGTGACTTCCTTCAGTTTCACAGAAGGGAGGAGATTATGATTACATTCTATTTATTGCATGGTCTGTTCTCGTGAGACAGGAAGTGATCTCTGCCTACCCCTCTGGCAAAAAGGCGTGATTTTATGTATTTATGTCCTTGTGAAACAATTTGTCCAATTTTTTGGCGGTACACGAAATACGCTCCAAGACTCCTGATTTTGTGTTCATGAAATGGAAACTAATTGGATGATTCAAATCCGAAACTATTAGCCTTAAGAACTTGACAATTTGTAAAAGGGATCTTTATGATCCACTACATACATACATGATACACTATCCCTGAGTGTCATAGGCTTTAAAAAAATAGATTTCTCTTACGGGGTTAAAATATATTACATAGAGATATCCCCGCAGCGAAGCGAGGGCGGGTCGCTAGTCCAAAATAAAGTGTCAACGACTGAAGCAGTAGCCGAAGAATTTGCTGTTTTAACAACATCTACCTATAGCTTTGATAACGAAATTACACTGATGGGTCAGATTGATTTTTTAGATAAATTAATATGATTTATTATTATAGCCATATTGTATTTCCACTATCTCATATGACTAACAGTTATTCCCGATAATACAAGTCATCAAATACACAGAATATTATGTAGGTATAAATTAAGGTATGATTAAAATTATTAGAAATTTGTATAATGCCACAATAGGAAAAACGACTGATCATTCAGCTGTTTTACCGAAACTTTCCTACCTACAATAGAAACTATATATAAACAAAACTTAGTAGAGCAACTTATACAAGACTTATTAAACACGATCCGAACTTATTCAAAACACGTCTGTCAAGTGTCAATCCACTGAGAAATGAAGTTAACTCTCAAACAAATTAATCTTCATCCCATTCCACGATATGATGCTTCGCTTTCATATGATTGTCCAAAGTCCTCTTGTACTCCGTATTGAAATTGCAGATGATACACATATATATCTTATCTACACGCATTTTCTTCTTCCTCGGTTCCGTATTAGTGAGCACCCCGTTATCATCAAAATGGCGCTTGTAATGTCGCTCGTAACCCCTCCTAGTACTATATTTATAACCGCACACGCTGCAAACGTATCTATCCTCGACTCTATTATGAGTGTTGTCGTGTTCTCTCAAATGAGCCGGGTTGGAAAACTTCTTGCCACACTGTTCGCACTGGTGCTCCCAACCAATCAAATGCGAGAACCGTATATGAAGTTTCAACGCATTCTTGTGATTATACTCTTTGGAACAGTAATCGCAAACGAATATCTCGTCAATTGGCTTCGCGTTCGCGCAATTCCGCAAATGATTCTTGAAACACAGCCGGCCAAATTTCTTACCGCACGCCGCGCATATTTTCGGTGAATGTTTGCTAGCCACATGAGCCACTAGATTGAATTCCGACGGAAAACACTTACTACATTCCGCGCATACGTGGCTGCCCCTATACCTACACAAGGATTTGTGCCTCAAAAACATGCCTTTACATCGAAAAATCGCCGTACATCTCTTGCACATGTGCGCCTCTATCTTATGCCTCCGAACATGGTTCACGTAGGACAGTATAGACATCAGTTTTTTGCACTTAAAACACATGATTTTCCTCAAATCCTTCAAATGGACGTTCAAGGATTCCACGTTCGTGAATCGTTTGTCACACTCGGGGCATTTAGCATCACACAGCATGGTTCCCTTTCGCATTTTCGTTCTGGTCTTCGCTTTTAAAGCGTTGACCACATGCTTCTCGCTCTTGAACGACCTCTGATCGTTTGTGGAGTCAATTTCCTCGTCGCCAACGAAGATGAAGGTTGTTTTTTGGGACGTGTCTTTGATTTTGGTTAGATAGTCAGTGATTTCTCGCCATTTCTTGTCGGATGCGTGGCAGAGGCGGATGAAGGGGGCCGCGTGAGAGGCGCTAGAGGCGCAGGAGTTGCAGGCGTGCGCGGGGAGCGACGGCGCGAGGTCCACCTGCAACAACGATCGTCTCTCAGCTCTTCTGTAGTTACTGTTCCGAAGCGTATGTCATCGTACGACGCGAAACAGTAACAACTCTGCCGCTCATCGTGGCCACTGACTTTTAAATGCATTGTTCGATGAAACAAGGAAGAAACTTTGGCTCGCACATAACTTTTTATGAATTATGAAAAAACTGATGCTATTTTATCTCATGCTTTTTTTTTACAATCCCTTTGGAGTTAAGCTCCATATTGTTATTAACACCTAAAAATTCTGTATACACTTAGTCGGAAACAATTACTTCGACCTTTGACTTTGACCCATCTTTCCTCATAGCTGGGCTCACAACTTTATAGTTCTTTGAAGCTATATTCGTTTGTGATGAAAGGTTATCCTTAAGACTTAGGTAGACGAAGACCATTTGAGGTAGCAATGCTTGGCTCTGTTGTGGTATCTTCGTATACATTTTTGGCTACTATAACCTAAGTTTTGAAAGTAAAACCAGAGAAACTTAAGATGAAGAAATGTTTGGGTTTGTTTTGCTATTGTCAAACTACACCGTGGCAGCACCGCCGTCCGATAACAATTTGATTACACAACGCCTTGTGTTCGCAAGGGCTAAGGCTAGTTTACCTATTACATATATACCACATAAGTATATCTTTCAAGTGTTCTTACAATAAATGGTAAGATTTCAGAAATTCTGACTAGAATGATGCATCGACTCAAAATATCTCTGGACTTAGGTTAAAGGCTTATTTCAAAATTCATAATTTTCGATGAAAGATGGATTCTCAAAATAATAAATGTCTCTCAGTTTCTTATATAATTTATCCAGTTTTATACAATTGACAAATCACTTTAGTTAGAACAGCGGTACATATAAAAAGGCTTAAAATACAAGAGCCCAAGTACATTTGGAACTTCAATCTATTCACAATAGAACATTAAACAAGTTTTACATTGAGCAATGAAGAGGGGTCAACAATATCTTCAATGATATCCCCCTCCAATTTACTGAAAACTTTGATAGGGCCCGGCAGTACTACCCTTTTGGTAGGCTTCCGAACTATTCCTTTCTGGTGCTTCCGGCTGTGGTGGATCAGTCCTCGGCAACTACTAAACTTCTCATGACACTCCGGACACTCAAACTGAACTCTGTTCTCGGCTTCATCGCTGTGGACCAGCGCCATGTGCTTCCTCAAGCGGAAAGGTAAAGCAAACCGAGCGGGGCACAACTCACAACCATGCTTGAACTGTGGCTCTGTACCGTGCATCCTGCGCATGTGTTCAGACCTCCTCGAAGATGCTGAGAAGGTTTCCCCGCAGTGCTTGCATTCATAAGGCCTTTCGCCAGTGTGGAGGCGTAAATGTTGTATGTAACCTAACTTTGTTTTCAATGTAAGATTGCAATGTTCGCACTGGAACTCGGCAGCTATCTTCTCGTGTGTCTTCATGTGTGTAGGCATGTGAGCAGCAGCGTAGAATTTCCCACAGAACGGACATGCTGTGTGAGTGTTCTTTAAATGAACTATCTGTATATGGGCTGCTACAAACTTCTTCCCAGCAAACTTTTTGTTGCAATAATCGCAAATACACTCGTTCAGCGAACTCCCCCGCAGGCCTACCTTGATTTTCTTTTTACTGACTCGATTTTTCACTTCAAAAGTGACTTTGTGTTTAGTTCTATGCTTGTCCTGTCTGTTTTTATCCAAATCGCAACATGTCTGAACATGATGTACGTAGCATGGTCTGTTTCTAAACAACTTGTCGCAGCCAGGGCACGTTTTTAAAGTGTGTACAATTTGGTGGGCGTGGTAGGCTTGTTCAGTCTGAAAACTACGTCCGCAATCGCCACAAACACATGCACCTTTAGCATGATCAGACACAATATGTGTCGAATACTTAGTTTCACTAAAGAACAATGCCGGACACTTTTTACATGAAAAAGGTCTAATCTGATGTTCTCGCTTCAAATGCTTCATCAAATCGTCTCTACTCATAACACAGGCACAAATGTGACAGGCTCTATTGTAATCCATTGAATCTTTCATGTGCTGCGATAAGTGCTCAGCACATTTAAACTTCCTCCCGCAGGTGGGGCAATGGCAATGGAGTGTATTATATCTACTACGACCTCTCCTTCCTGAAATGGGAGTGTCTCTAGGAGGCGATAGTGAGACACTATGCGTCCGAGGCTCTAGTAATGTTGGTGACTGTTCCGCTTTGACATCAGTGGTGATCGTCATCTGATCCCCTTGCAGTAGGGCATAAAGCGCTGTGCTCTGCTCCTCGACTTTAGTTGGAAGATTCATTAACAGCTGTAAGGTTGTATGCCATTTGCCGTCAGCTTTACGACACAGTATGGAGAAGTTAGCCGCATCTATGGCAGAGCCGGAGCATAGAGAGCACAGGCCGCTTGGCAGGTCTGGTGTCTCCGGTACCTGCAAGCACCGGATCAGTCAACGGTCCACGATAACATGTGTCAACTCCTTTGGGTACTTATTTGTAACATTCATCAAACTTATATTTATTTTAGATACTATCATTTTACATAATGTAGATAATAGGTTATACAAAGTTTTACGGAAATTTGTATCTACACACTTTCCATAGTAACTACCCAAAAAAGAATATTAGAATAAGTTCAAGTTGGATATTAATTCACAAGTTTGGAAGACAACATTATTATCAATACATTTTCTATCATGTACTCAAGCATTATAAGACATCCTAGCATAGATTTTAAATCCACTACAAAGACCTATGCATTCATATAGTAAGTTTGGAACATCAAGGATTTCTTCCCAATAAACAAAATATAGGTTACTTTTTATCATAACAAAATAATGTTTATTCCATAAGCCTGAACTACTGCTGATAATTCAGCTATCATCAACAATAATTCAGGCGAAAATTTCATGTAATTATGAAGCAAATTTAGAAATCATCCGAGAAAATTAAACAAAAACGTATTTTCCTATCAGTGCGTCCGCCATCTTGGAAATCGAGGCGGGAATGACGCCGTTCCATTCCACGCAAGAAATAAACAACAAGTAAGAAAAAAAAGTAACAAATAGGAAAACCTCCTTACCTCGACTCCAGTTATGACTTCTAGAAGCTCAGCGAGGGTCACAGGACGCTCCCCATCCATCATTACAGTGTCTCCGAGATACACTTGGCCTTCTGACGTATCGCCCATACATATCCTGCATTTGTCGGCGCCGTCTCCGCGCACCAGGTGCGATACGAGAGCCTTTACGTCTATCTCCCTGGTCATCTTGACGACTCCTTTATTCCAATGTTAATGTAATTTAGGTAGAACTTCGAGAAAAGAAAAGAAATAGGCACACAACAAGCACTCAAGCTTTTCATCGGTCTTTTTGACATAACTAGTGATGTCCGAGATAGCACAAACCTGTAATTGAAAAGAAATCGATAATAATCTTATCGGTTAAGCAATTGAAATTTTAATTTTTTACCACTATTAATTACACACACAAATAATTTAATAAGTAATTCTTAGAATAAGTATTTCTTAATAACGAATAAGCGTTTATATTAATACAACTGTGGCTAAATTGTCAGAATAAAGACAAAGTGGAATAAAAACTTATGAGAAGAAAAAAAATCGGGTGAGGCTGTGTGCCAGGGCACACGGCCGTTGGTTTTAACGTGAAACATCTATGTTAGCGAATCGCTTTTCAAGTAAAAGATAGAAATGAAAACAAGATATCAAAACAGCGAGCTGACTATATGAGTGAAATATTCACACCACGTTTTTGTTTCTCAGACGTATTAGTTTTTTACTTTTTTAATAGTTGTCTACTAAACTTTAAACAACGTAGTGATTATATTCTCTTTGCTTAACACTTTAAACCTGGTACCTATGTGTATCGGGGCGATTTTAAAGAAGTTTCTATACTATAAATTATATATATATATAGTACTTATATATATATGTATATATATATATATATATATATTTATATATATATATATATATATATATATATATATATATATATAAGTACTATATATATATATATATATAAGTACTATAAATTTGTATCAACTTGTATGTAACCATATTTCTTGCACATAAAAGTATTTCAACTTCAATTTCACCTCAAACATGACGAGAGTACTTCTTTGTAAAGTCTTAACCTGTTGAATTATACTGCACTACCCATTAGCCTCAAAATCAAAAATTTACGTATAGATCAAAGCTAAAGGTTATGTAATCAAATGAAGAAAACTATCGCTGTGTGTGGGGCTGGTAGTTTCAAGAGTCGTTTCATGCTCAAGGGTTTGATTCCCGCTTGGAACATAGGTATATTTGTGTGATGAATAACAGTGTTTTATTCTGTGTCTGAATGTATTATTTATAGTTGTTTCTTCTACTACCTGTAACACAAGTGCTAAAGCTACTTAACTCGGGTTTAGATAAATTTAGGTGGTATAAAGTTGAAATATTTATTTATTCATTTATTGCACACATTAAAGTACATTTTACAGCACAGTTATCTAAACTATATTTCATAAGAAAATTGCTACACCTGTAGCAATTTTCTTATATCTAAGGTTATACATATTAAAATAGCTTAGCATTTATGGCTCACTTCTTTACTTAAACAATAGTTTTGAATTTTTTTTGAGCATGTAGTGGCCATCTTCAGAGGGTTTTTAAGTTTAAGTTGCTTAAGTTAATTTTGAGTTCTATTTAATGTTATTTTCTCTAGCGGTCAAATAAATAATTAAATTAAAAATAAAATAAATTGAAATTCACCATAACAACATTGCTACAAGTCCGTGTAAACTTAATAATAGTATCACGTTTTCCCCGTGTAGTTTGCCATTTTATTGACGAACACTTTCAGTTTATTATTTAATCAATAAATTTCTTTTTTCCTAAGATTAAACGATTGTCCATCATTTACGAAGCGCATTTAAGAATCACTGGACTATTGGCAAAAAAATATCAAAAATAGAATAAGCTTTTATTTGCTACAAATTTTAATTGAGGTTAAAACAAACAGTTGTATAATTTACCCATTTTACATGGAAATTTTATTAGAGCTGCGACATTGCCTATAACTGTCACTGTCACTGTCAATGTCATTATTGTAAAATTTAGGATTTTGTGTGAGTGATTCAGAAAATATCAAAATGGTAATTCAATTTCATATTATTACTGGAATCCCTCAATTAATTTCTAATCTAATGCAGTTTTTGGATACCGCTAATAGGGAATTACTATATTGCACGCATATTTCCATTGAAAACGACGTAATTTTTAGTTTAACAGTGTCTTCTAGTATTGGGTTACGGTCCGGGAAACTGTTTATTTTCCGTTAATTTCTATGTGTAGTGAAGAAGAAACGTCCGGAATGAACCGTATCGGTAATATTTATCTTTTTTTAAAGCAAACTATGCGGAAAAATCTAGTAATAACTGAGATAATTCCATTGTTTTGGTCGCCGTAATTCGGCTGTCTTGTCAATGGTAGGTAACCTTTTTTCGCGAGCAACTGCTCACATGATTTGCGATATTTAACTAAAAACACATCACGTGATGTTACTGCTACTTTAATTCAATTACTTTTATTGTAATACAAACGATGGATCACAATTTTATTTACAAAGATGAATAAAATTTTATTTAAAAATTGTATGTACTTGTTGAATGAGTATGAAGCAGAATTTTTCTGAAATAATAAAAATAAATATTTTTCTGTCCTAAGTACATATGGGTTTAGAAATAAAATATCAATTAGGTATCTTTTTCATTACTAGCAGTTTTATATAGTTACAGATACATACATTTTAGGTTACTATGAAATTAATATACATTTTGGACCAGACCAAAAAATATGCTGCATGGTCTGCATACTACATATCTAAATTTATGGATATCTATGGTTATGTACTAGAGTTTTGTTATTTTGTTGGGGTTTTATTTAATTATATAACGATAACAGACAACTTTCAAACTCACAGGCTAATCCAAAACTTCGATGGGCTACATATTATGAAAATTACAGTGTTAAGTATTAGTCTTTATGCGTCTATACGCATTATTAGGAGTAGCAAATTACATAGCTACTTACTGCCCGACGTTTCGACTGGGTTACACGATTGGACCCAGACCCATAAAGACTAATATTTAGTGTAATGGAACGCGAAAGTCTAAAAATTACAGTGTTAACACCATCTCTAAATTGCGTATGCATGTTGTAAGCCGTCGCCACAAATCAATCTAATCACTTAATTAAACATTTCCACAGCAACCACAAATCCTAGTGCTGAAGGAAGGGACAGACCAGTCTCAGGGCAAGCCGCAGCTCATCTCCAACATCAATGCGTGCCAGCTTGTGGTGGACGCGGTCCGCACCACCCTCGGACCGAGGGGCATGGACAAGCTCATCGTAGACCACCAGGGGAAAGCGGTCATATCTAACGATGGTGCTACCATCATGAAGGTGAGGCTCTCAAGTTATGTTAGTAATAAAAAAAGGTAATGGTGCAATAGCTGATATCTGCAACTCGACGTCAAAACGCCTATTTTGCGTAGGGTAGGAATCACTTGAACCATCTTAGCTTATTGAGGAAGGCCCGCAGATTCTTCACACTGCGAGTGGCGTAGCTGATCCAAGGTGTTTGGCCTGGTATACGGCCACCCCTTGACACTCGAGAATGATGTGGGCTGTCTAAGTCTGAGAAGATAGATATGGTTATTATAAGGACCGTGACCGTTGGTAATGAATGAGGTTTAATTAATATTGGTGTTGAGAATGGAGAATTACTGTTATCTACAATTTGCTAAATCAGCGGTTGGCCATAGGTTTGAGAATGGTCATAGGTATGAGAATCTATCGGAAGTGAGGCCCGCCTTTACTTTATTTAAAACTAGCTGTGCCGCGACTTCGTTCGCGTGGACTACAGGATTTAACATATAAAAGTTTATCCTGCTAACTCTCGTTCGCGTAAGAGTTTTTCAATATCCTGTTTAACCTAAGCTTTAAGTTTATTTATTATTATATTATTATGGTACCTGCATGTCAAATTTACAGCATCTAACTTCAGCGGTTTAGATTTTTCATACAAAAGGATTTTCCCGATTATTCCCGTTCCCGTGAGAATTTCGAGAATTCCTTTCTTAGTGCACCTCTATGGTACCTAAGCTACGTCCGGTCCAAATTTCAAGTGCCTACGTTTAGCCGTTTAGGCTGTGCGTCGATAAGTCATTCAATCCTAGAATTTGGCAAAGGTCCTTATAAAATTATATTATCTATTCTTCATCAGTATCTGTTATCGCCCTGAAAGAGTATATCATAAAAATGTGTCAAAAACAATGTTTCCACGAAACATCAATGACTGAAGAAAATTAGTTTTGACACAATATTCACACAATAATTCCGGCAAGATGGTGACTTTGATTCGTCTGTCAACACATTTTGAATTTAACAAAATACTCGACAATCCGAAATTTGCGGATATATGTTGTCGACTCGAAATCATTATTTTTTGATGTTTTATTATTCATGTAAGGTTTTAATCGAGTCTACCGTACCCCTTGACAAAATTATTAATATAGAAGATTACTTTGGAGCAAACATCTAAATCATTAAAACGATTGTTATGGGTAAACTATAAAAGGTAGACATATGCTCTCGCGGACTTTTTTAAAGATAATGTTAAAATGAACAATTCATCCATAGAGCATTTTTGTATAACTTTAACTATATGCTCAGCGCACGCCACGGAAGGCCTCAGAAACGATACTTCCCCCGTTTTTGAAACATTTTTCAGTTACTGCTCCACAACTATAGGACCTAGCGTGATATTATATAGCCTATGTAACTTCTGAATAATGCAGCTTTCTAATGGTGAAAAAATTATTGCAATCGGTCCAGTAGTTTTTGAGTTTATTCATTACAAACATACAAAAATACAAATCTTTCCTCTTTATAATATTAGTATAGACTACTGACCCGCTCTCGCTTGGCTTCGGGTATATTAAACATAAAAACTTCCCTATTACATTGGGACAGACAGACGCGAGAAGCGACTTTGCTTTATACTATGTAGTGATAAGACTAAATCATGGATTAAACTCGCATTAAATTGTGGCCCTTCCCTGTCAAAAGGTTGTCGACCCCTGCAGTAATAATAATTGAGTTTCTAGTACATTAAATACATTTAACTAATTTTCTTTACTTGTTATTTTCAGCTTTTGGATATCGTACACCCCGCCGCTAAGACCCTGGTCGACATCGCCAAGTCACAAGATGCCGAGGTGAGATGGTTGATGCTATTGAATGAAAGCAAATGAGGGTGCTTATATGCCCAGTACTTAGTAAGAGACATACCTATGTTAGAATGTTATAATTGGTTATTGTAAAGTTGCACCAATTAGCCACAGGTGGCGCAAGTTGTTAGAATAAAAAAATAAATAGTGCCACTACCGCCACGCGCCACCTGTGGCTAATAGGTAATATACGGGAACATTTCGGCGGCTTCAAATCCTCGGTCAACAGTGAAGCAATTGATATTTTTCCGTTTTTCAAAATAGTTTTACATAAGACCTTTTCCCAGCAGTTGGATGATACCGGTTAATTAACTGGCTCGGTGGAACAGTGGTTAGTGACTCAGGTTCAAAACCTACGGTTCCAAGAGTCGTGGGTTCGATTCCCACTCGGGACAAATATTTGTGTGACGAACATCGGTGTTTGTTCCGTGTCTGGGTGTATTATTAAATATATTTAAGTTTATTTGTGTATCCACTGTTGATTCTGATTTCCGTAACACAAGTGCTTAAGCTACTTACCACGGAATCAGATCAATGTATGTGATGTTGTGTAATATTTATTATTATTTATTAAAAAAAGTTCTTATAGCCCCAAAAACATACAATGATTATAAAACACGGATCCAATTTCTGAATACCGTTGAGGTCAAAACGATTTATGAGTGTCAACCAAAACCTTTACTTTCAAAGCAAACTGTGTCTTATTGCTAACATGTCAAAGTGTATTTCAGGTAGGCGACGGCACCACTTCCGTGGTCATCCTGGCTGGAGAGATCTTGAAGAGATTGAAGCCGTTCGTTGAGGAAGGTAAGATTATTACATACATACATAAAATCACGCCTTTTCCCAGAGGGGTAGGCAGGGATCCATCAACCTATAAGCATGCTCATCGATTATGGGAACTTTTGATTTGAACTCCTCAAATTTGACCTATTTGGTCATGGAAGGCCTTTCTTGGTCTTCCCCTGTCGACATTTTCTGTTTCAAACCAGCCTATGATTATAAACACACGGATCCAATTACTGAATGGTTGTGTGGATCATGATAGTTGACATGAGGCTAGGTTGGCATACATTTCATTCATAACCAGAACAAAACAATATATTACTTTTTGTTGTAGTAAATTAAAAATATAAATGTCACCTTCACTTGTCAAATTGTTAGTGCTACTGAGCTGTCAAACGTTCGCGCCTTTACTTCTCACTTTTACCCCGTTCGCGCCGTTTTAGCTCTGTTAAGTTTTTTGTTTATTAAAGCCCTATTTTACAAAGTAATTCCGTTTTAATTACAACAGGTTATGGGCCCAGATATAATCTGTCGCGTAAATATTCAGTCAATCGTAAAAAGCATCAAAAATAGTCAGTAACAAGACCGCGGGCATAACCCGGCATTTTGCAAGTTACCGGTTCGCGAGTTCTTCCGTATTTTCAGCTTACTATCAATATAAATATGAACAGCAACTCATTTATGTCAATACCCAAGCTCACGGGTCGAGACAATTGGTCAAACTGGAGTTTTGCCGTCAAAGCATACCTGCAGCACGAAGACTTAGATGAATGCTTGGAAAACGAACCAGACGTCACCGATCCTATACCCCATTCATTTTGGCGAGAGATAAAATGTAAACATGTCAAAAAAGGATATTTTTATAGGTCATCTTTGGAAAGAGTATAAATTAAACAATTTTTTTTTCATGAACAGCCATGAACCATTATGTAAAAATTATTTTAAAAACCAAGCTTGTATGACTAATAAAGAAAAATTAAATCTTTTATTTTAATGCTCAATTTATATGATATTTTTTTGTATATTTTCGTTTTATTCTGTCAAAGTATTTCGACATCGTAAGTTGACATAAAAAAGACCTAAATAAAAAACAATTCTCAAACTTCAGGCGGCCATTTTTACTCAGCCGATAAAGCTGTTGACGCGAGTGTGCATTTCCCTGATTTTGTTAATTTCTTATTCAGACTTCTTGTTTTAATTGTTACATAGTTAAAAGTAGTACTTTAATTGTTTTCTTTTGTTGTGGAATTGTTATTCGTGGCTAAAATGTGTTGTGTTTTTTTGTATTGTAGGTATCTACTCGTTTCATTATTTAAAAGTTTGAGAGCCGTAGATTCATTGTTTACATTTTGTCGCTCGCCAAAATGAATGGAGTATAAATCAGTGAAGCAAGATGTCAAGGCGAAGTCGAAGCTCATCTTATTAATCGATCCAATTCTGTACGTACATATACAAGATGCGATTAATGCAAAACAAGTCTGGCAAAATCTCACCAAGGCATTTGAAGATAGTGGATTGACTAGAAAGGTAGGACTCTTAAAGGATCTAATAAACACTACTTTAGAGAACAGCGATAGTGTAGAAGCGTATGTCAACAAAATAATGACATCTGCCCATAAGCTTAGAAATATTCACTTCAAAGTGGATGATGAATGGCTCGGCACACTGATGCTGGCTGGCTTGCCTGATACCTATAAGCCAATGATTATGGGTATAGAGAGCTCCGGTGTTAAAATAAGTGCAGACTTAATAAAAACAAAGCTACTTCAAGAAATAACATCACCTAGTTTTGATAATGCACTTTACACAAAGCAAAGTAAGCCAAAGCACAATCAGAAAAGTCATAAGAAGGGCCCGAGATGTTTCAACTGCAACCGCTTTGGTCATGTGAGTAGAGATTGCAGGTTGAAGAAGAGAAATGAGAAGGAACAAAACAAAGTAATTCCGTTTTAATTACAACAGGTTATGGGCCCAGTTCCGGTTATGTAGCTGTGTTCTCCGCAACAACAAAGAATGATGAAGGTTGGTACATAGATTCAGGAGCATCTATGCACATGTCAATGAGGCAAGACTGGCTGTATGATATTGTACCTCCTCCGATCACAAATATAAAGATAGCTAATAACAAAATGCTTCAGGTTAAGGGTTGTGGCAAGTGTGACCTAAACATAATAGGTAAAGATGGTGCAAGGCATACTATTCAAGTTAAAAATGTCCTGTATGTACCAGAATTGGCAACCAACCTTCTCTCGGTTAGTCAAATGATAAAAATGGATGTTCTGTTCAGTTCACCGACCATTGCTGTAAAATATTCAATAAAATGAAGAGTGAAGTAGCAACCGCAAATCTCATCAATAATATGTACCGGCTGAATACCGACACTATATCAGCATACAACTGTAAAGCAAATGAGACTGATTTGTTACTGTGGCATCAAAGGATGGCTCACTTGAATTTTAAAGATTTGAATAAGTTGACTGAAAGTACTGATGGAGTGAAGCTAACTAAAAATGAAACCAAGATGATCTGTGAACCCTGTCAAAAAGGAAAACAGTCCAGGCTGCCGTTTCCAGCTCAAGGTTCCCGAGCCAAGCAACCTCTGGAGCTGGTGCATTCAGACGATCTGTGGACCACTAGAGGTTAAATCACTTGGAGGAGCGAGGTACTTCGTCACATTCACCGATGATTATACAAGGAAAGTATATGTTTATTTTTTAAATAATAAATCAGAAGTTTTCTCAAAGTTTAAAGAATATAAAGCCTTAGTAGAGAACCAATGTAACTGCAGTATAAAATGTCTGCGTTCTGATAATGGAAGAGAATACTTAAGTAATGAATTTTCAGATTTTTTAAAGAAAGCAGGAATAATACATCAAACTTCTAATACATATACTCCTCAGCAGAATGGACTGGCTGAACGCATGAATCGCACACTGATGGAGAGAGCACGTTGTATGCTAATTAATTCTAATTTACAGAAACAGTACTGGGCAGAAGCCGTGGCTACAGCAGCTTACATCCCTAACGGCTGCCCAACCCGTGCACTCTCTTATGCCACACCTGAGGAGATATGGTCTGGGAAGAAGCCAGATGTGAGTCACTTAAAAGTTTTTGGATGTGATGCCATGGTTAAGACACCACAAGCAAAACTACAGAAACTAGACCAAAAGGCAAGTAAAATGACTTTCATTGGTTATTGTGAAACTACTAAAGGCTATAAGTTGATAAATCCAAAAACAAATAAAGTAATAATAAGCAGAGATGTAGTATTTATGGAAAATTCTTTGCATGATAATAATGTTTTGATTCCTATGAGTACAGTTGAGAATATTAATACAAATTGTCAGACTCAACCGATTGAACTCCGTTCTGAAATAAAGAAAAGTTCACTGGACAACAATTGTCAGTCTACTGATATGTCAGTAACCACAGATGGTAATGAGTCTTCTCAGTCTGATGATTATGATGATGCGCTTTATGTACCTGAAAGAAAAAATTGAATTAGTACAGCGTAGTAATATTACAACTAGATCTAAGAAAAGGCAGGAATCTAATACTTACCTTTGTAAAGGTGCAGTTCCGGAACAACATGATGTGCCGCAGACATATCATGAAGCTGTATCATCAAAGGATGGAGACAAATGGAAACAATCAATAATGGAAGAATTGAACGCACACGAGCTGAATGAGACATGGATGTTGGTGGAGAAACCGCCAGGAGTGAAGATAATTGGCTGTAAGTGGGTCTTCCGTTTAAAAGACGAGCCATCTGGTCTGATCTATAAGTCTAGACTCTGTGCCAAAGGATGTTCACAAAGTTATCCAATTGATTACACAGAAACATTTTCTCCAACAGTAAGATATGATTCGGTTCGAATCATACTTTTCAGAAGTATGTCAAAATGATTTACAGATGGTACAGTTTGATGTCAAAACGGCTTTCCTCTATGGAGACATTACTGAAGACATATACATGAAACTACCTGATGGTGTAGTAGCTCCACCAGGATATGTCTGTAAATTGAGAAGGTCTTTATATGGGTTAAAACAAGCTCCACGCTGTTGGAATAATAAATTCAAAACTGTATTGAATAGTTTTGGTTTTGTGAATAGCCACTCTGATCAATGTGTTTACACAGCTCTTATAGATGGGGCCAAAGTATATTTGTTATTGTATGTTGATGATGGATTAGTAATAACAAAAGATATGGCTATTATAAATAAGGTAATAAATAAATTAAAAGAAAATTTTGAAATAAAGACCATGGAGCCAAAGAATTTTGTGGGATTACAAATAGAAAGGTCTGAAGGACACATGATCATTCATCAGAAGAATTATATTGAGAAGCTACTTATAAAATTCAACATGAATGACGCTAATGGTTGTAGTATTCCCATAGATCCTCATAGTAGCTTGGAAAAGAAAAATGTAGTACCTGAACAGAAGATTCCATATAGAGAAGCAGTTGGGTCACTTATGCACCTGGCTATTGTAAGTCGACCAGATATTATGTATGGAGTTAGCTTAGTGAGTCGCTATCTTGACTGTTATGATAATACTCACTGGACAGTTGTGAAAAAGATACTGAAGTACTTAAAGGAAACTAAAGATTATGGACTATATTACTCAAAATTGAAGAACAATATAGTACATGCCTACAGCGACTCTGACTATGCGGCTGATCAAGATTCAAGAAAATCAACTACTGGGTATGTTTTCATCAAAAATGGTGCCGCTATCACCTGGGCTACCCAACGCCAGCAAAGCATTGCTCTTTCTACAACTGAGGCAACAGAATTTATGGCGGCGTGTTCTGCAACCAAAGAAGCTTTGTGGATTAAGAGATTGTTACTTGATATTGATGCTTTTAATCAGGACTCAATTTGTTTATGTGTAGATAACCAAAGTGCTATATCTGTAATTAAAAATGTAGACTTTCACAAAAGATGTAAGCACATAGATGTAAAGCTTAAATTTATCAAAGGAAAATATCAGGATAAGGAAATAGATGTAAAGTACTTATGTACAACTGAGCAGTGTGCTGATATATTTACAAAAGCTCTTCCTCGAATTAGATTTCAGTATCTTAGAGACAAGCTGGGTCTAATGTTAATTTGTAATTGATTATTGTATTAGCATACTTACTATTGTAATATTTTAGTTGTGTTGTATGTATAAGTTTAAAGCTGTGTTAAATTGTATCTTATTCTATGTGTTTGGATTATATAGCAAATGTTTTAAAGTTAGACAAGGAAGGTTTTAATTTGGAGGGCATGTTGTAGTAAATTAAAAATATAAATGTCACCTTCACTTGTCAAATTGTTAGTGCTACTGAGCTGTCAAACGTTCGCGCCTTTTCTTCTCACTTTTACCCCGTTCGCGCCGTTTTAGCTCTGTTAAGTTTTTGTTTATTAAAGCCCTATTTTACAAAGTAATTCCGTTTTAATTACAACACTTTTGACTGGCTCGGTGGAACAGTGGTTAGTGACCCAGAATCATTTCCTATGGTTCCAAGAGTCGTGGGTTCGTTTCCCACCCGTGACTAATATTTGTGTGATGAACATCGGCGTTTGCTCCGTGTCTGGATGTGTATTAAGTATATTTGTGTATCCACTGTTGATTCTGATATCTTTAATACAAGTGCTTAAGCTACTTACCACGGGATCAGATCAATGTATATGATGTTGTGTAATATTTACTAACATATCCGAGGGCCTACCATGAGTTGGCTAACTTACGTACGTTAAAAATCTATCGAGTTGTTTTTCATACGACCGATTTTAGTTCTTCGCGTAACCACCAGGGGCGCTGTACAAGTTTTTCATAGACATATTTACGTAGGCGATATCGAGTGCTTAAGTTTTCAACTCATGGTAGCTCTACTGTATGTCCCCAGGCGTGCACCCGCGCGTGATCGCGCGCGCGGTGCGCACGGCGGCGCGGCTGAGCGTGGCGCGCGCGCACGAGCTCGCCGTCAAGATCGACAACCGCTCGCCCCAGGAACAGAGGTGAGGCCTCTGGAGCCTACGGGCTACCACGGGGTGGGTCACCTTCCCAGGCCCTTTGGAAGCCAGCTACAACGGAAAGGGTTACCTGGAGGCTACGGGCTACCACGGGGTGGGTCACCTTCCCAGACCCTTTGGAAGCCAGCTACCACGGAAAGGGTTACCTGGAGGCTTAGGGGCTACCACGGGGTGGGTCACCTTCCCAGACCCTTTGGAAGCCAGCTACCACGGAAAGGGTTACCTGGAGGCTTAGGGGCTACCACGGGGTGGGTCACCTTCCCAGACCCTTTGGAAGCCAGCTACCACGGAAAGGGTTACCTGGAGGCTTAGGGGCTACCACGGGGTGGGTCACCTTCCCAGGCCGTTTGGAAGCCAGCTACCCTGGAAAGGATTACCTGGAGGCTTAGGGGCTACCACGGGGTGGGTCACCTTCCCAGGCCGTTTGGCCAGCTACCCCGGAAAGGATTACCTGGAGGCTTAGGGGTCACCACTGACTGGGTCACCTTCCCACGCCCTTTGGAAGCCAGCTACAACGGAAAGGGTTACCTTCAAATTCAAATTTTTATTTGCATTCTAAGTGTAGTTACATGTGTAGGTGTTATTACAAAAAGTATATAGCACTTAAAACTTAGAGACCTTTTACAGGTATTGCAAACATATTAAACTATTAGGAAGCCAGCATTGGTCAGCACGGTTGACTAAGGCCTGAAGATCCTGATAGTTTAGGGTAGCTGTGAGGCTTAGAGGTTACCGCAGAGAGGGTCACCTTCCTGGCCCTTTGGTAGGCCTGTGTGGAGCACAGTCTGGTGATGATGACGGGGCTATTCTAAGCCATCATGGTTTGTCAGTTAGGAAAAAAAAGGCACAGGCCCCCCAGACAGATACCCCTTAAGATGTTTAATAGAAGTTTGAGGGGCTCAGTGGAACAGTGGTTTAGTTACCCTGGCTAGCGATTCCAAGAGTTGTGGGTTCGATTCCCACTCTGAACCAATATTTGTGTGATGAGTGATGAACAACGGTATTTGTTAGTGTCTGGGTGTGTTTTTAAATATAATTAAGTATATATGTGTATCCACTGTTGATTCTGTGGAACAGTCAATTTGCGAACCTGAAGCTATTATTACATAAAACCTAACCAATGATTATAAACAACGGATCCAATTACTGAATTGTTGTGAGGATCACACTGTTTATGAGGTTTTCCCCTCCCCCCACACTCGGCATTTTGTAGGGGGGGGGGAGTTTTGGTACAGACTATTGGGGCTATGGGTTACTCCTAATATATTTTCTGAAAATTATTTGTTGTATCTAAGGTTCTACTTAAAAAAAAAATTTTCATCACTGCCTGTTCGTATGCGAAATTAGATAAATTTTAATAAGCGATACTCTAATGTATCATCATCAACAGCCCACAGCTGGACATAGACCTCCCCTAATGTATATGATCTGATGATGATGATGATGGTGATGATGTCCCCCAGGGAGCTGCTGCGCAAGTGCGCGGCGACGGCGATGTCGTCGAAGCTGATCCACCAGCAGAAGGGACACTTCTCCGCCATGGTGGTGGACGCCGTGCTGTCGCTGGACGCGCCGCTGCTGCCTCTAGATATGATCGGTGAGTGTACAAGATGGCGTCTTTTTTAACCCCTAATAAGACACAAGGAAAATAGTTCCCACCAGATTTTGAACCTTATCTAGTTGTAATACCGGCGAAAACCAATGAAAAAATTCTATATGCTGTATTTGATTAAGGGTTAAAAGCTTTTATTTAACTAGCTCTGTATGTTTGTTCGGGTGGAATCTTGCAACTCAATTTTGAAGTACTTATCCTGAACCGATTAAGCTGAAATTTGGTATGTGTGTTTCATCTAGGTGACAATGCATTTTAAGCTGTGTAACGTCATTCTAAATCCAAAATGGCGGAAAATATAAGATGGCGGAATAGGTATTTTTGATGCATCCCTACAATATAGGTATTAAATGAAGGGGCTTGTTGAGTATTACACGAAAATAAAGTGACGTCGCTTAAAATTCAACATGGCGGCAAATTCAAGATGGCGCAATTGTTATTGTTGTTTCACCCTTACAATATGGGTATCAAATGAAAGAGCTCTATGAGTTTAACACGAAAAATTTACTAAAAAGTAAAAAATAAAATCAATGTAAAAAAAACTTTTAAAAAAGCTTTTATTTTAATGTTTTTTTAAGTGTCCATGATGATGGCTTGGAGTAGCCTTGACAATATGTCAATATCCATGAAAGTTGGGTTTTTTTTTCTGTAACTGAATAAAGAAATAAATATTACATAACATCACATACATTGGTCTGATCCCGTGGTAGCACTTGTGTAACAGATATCAGAATCAACAGTGGATATACAAATGTACTTAATAACAAACCCAGACACGGAGCCGATGATCGTCACACAAATATTTGTCACAGGTGGGAATCGAACCCACAAGTCTTGGAACTGTTGGTAGTGAACCTGGGTCACTAACCACTGTTCCACCGAGCCAGTGAATACAATGATGGTTCAGAGTAGTCTTGACAATATGTCAATATCTGTGGAAGATATGTTTTGTTGTCTAACTAACAAGATGGCTTGGAGTAGCCTTGTCAATATATATGGACTTGAGGGGGAGTGTACTCCAAAAAATCTAGTTTCCACTCTGAAAAACTTAGGGTTGAGAGCCATCCGCTCGCCCGCAAGTCCGGTGATACTGACGAGGCTACTCCAAGCTTTCTTTTTTTTTAAAATTTTTTTTCTCCCTTTTTTCATCATATTATACCTGCAGGGGAGCGGATGGCTCTCACCCCTAAATTTGTTTCAAATTAATTGTTCAAACATACACAGTACCATCTCAATCTCCACTAATTTAATATTATCTAATTTTAATATCTCTCTAGAGAAGGCTTTTACCCAAAAGGGGTTCATGTAAAAGGAACAACTAGAAATACATATATTAATTAGCAAACTTAATTATAAACTAACCTAGCCTAAGTAATCTACTAACACTTTGAAATGTAAACATACCTTTACACTGAAATAAAAAAAAGCTTTATTATTATTATTATTAACTTTAATATCTTTCCTCAGGCATCAAGAAAGTAGCAGGTGGAGCGCTCGAAGACTCCTTCCTGGTGGCCGGCGTGGCTTTCAAGAAGACCTTCTCGTACGCCGGCTTTGAAATGCAGCCTAAGAGCTACGACAACTGCACCATTGCCTTGCTGAACATTGAGCTGGAGTTGAAGGCTGAGAGGGATAATGCTGAGGTGAGTCTTGAAGACAGAAGGAAAATATGAATAGGGTACAACCACATACCACTGTGTTTTTAAGCTATTGCATAGCTTTTATCGCGGGCTTTGAGCGCGGCGACCGAACCGAGAAATTCCGTAACGAAATAAACCTCACAATCGTCTAACGTCGTTTCAGTCCGGTAGACTTCGGCACGGTGTTTGTGTGCGTGCGGTCAGACGTATTGTACGACTCTACGGAACTCGCACGAATCGAGACGAGCTGCTCCGAAATCGGACGATGCTATGCAATAGCTATACCGCGGCAGTCCCCGAGTGCAACACGTCTTGTTTTCAACGTTCGACGCTTAAACGGTGAAGGAAAACATCGTGAGGAAACCTGCACATCTTAGGAAGAAATTCTAAGGTTGTGTAGTCGACCAACCCACACTTGGCCAGTGTAGTTGACTAAGGGCTTATCATCTTAGTTTAGGGTAGGCCCGTGCCCCAGCAGTGGGGACGAATATATATATATTTTTTTATATGGGCTTCTGATGATGATTTTATACACACAGCCAATCTCAATGGAGATCAACTCATTTTGACAGTGATTAGTGAGAGATCCAGATATACACTGTGAAATTATTATTTTTTCGCTACAAATAATAGCAAGATTCGATAGTACTACTGAAGGCAAATCGTTTGGCTATGGGAAAACAACCACTGAAATTTCACGATGTATATCCAAGATTAGCATGGATGACTCGGGCTGAGTAATTTCTTAAAATAAATACTCGGTCTACTATGGAATTAGACCTTTGATTTAAAATGTTGACTATCCCTCACAAGTGTATGGTTTATGGGTATTGAAAGATGTTTTGGCCAATGATTAAAAACAAACGGATCCAATTACTGAATGGTTGTGTGGATCATGATAGTAGACATGAGGCCTTAACCACAATACTCATACCCAGTGATTGCTTGGAGTAGCCTCGTCATCATCACCGGACTTGCGGGGGAGCGGATGGCTCTCACCCCTATGACGAACACACTACAACAAGTACACACAATCTCTGGTACCCATAGTACAAGCTTTGCTTAGTTTAGGATCTGATGGGGGTTGTGTATCATCTTCATTCTCCTGCCCTTGTCCCATGCTATGTGGGGTCGGCGCAACATGTGTATTTCTTCCACTCGGGTCTGTCATTCGTCATCTCTGCGTCTAGTCCTTTATGCCCAAATATTTATTTAAATAAATAAATATCTGGGACATTTCCACACACGGTCATCTGACCCCAAACTAAGCAGAGCTTGTACTATGGGCGTCAGAGACAGATATACATACATATATATTTTTTAAATACATACTTAAATACATAATCACACTCTGACACGGAACAAACACTGATGTTCATCACACAAATATTTGTCCCGAGTGGGAATCGAAAGCACGACTCTTGGAACCGCCAGCCAGGGTCACTAACCACTGTTCCACCGAGCCAGTTTTTTTTTTTTTTTTCCTAACTGACTAACGATGATGGCTTGGAGGAGCCTTGTCATCATCACAGGGCTTGCGGGGGAGCGGATGGCTCTCACCCCTAGCACCGAGCCAGTCAATTTATTTTATTTATCTTTTTTTTTTTCTTCCAGGTCCGCGTGGACAACGTGAAGGAATACCAGAAGGTGGTGGACGCCGAGTGGCAGATCCTGTACGAGAAGCTGGCGGCGCTGCACGCGAGCGGCGCCAGCGTGGTGCTCAGCAAGCTGCCCATCGGCGACGTCGCCACGCAGTACTTCGCCGACCGGTGAGTCTGACGCGAGTGGCGAGTGTGTCTGACGCAAAAGTAGTTGAGTGTCTGACGCAAAAGTAGTTGAGTGTCTGACGCAAAAGTAGTTGAGTGTCTGACGCAAAAGTAGTTGAGTGTCTGACGCAAAAGTAGTTGAGTGTCTGACGCAAATGTCTCGAGTGTCTGCAGTGTTTGACGCAAGTGTCTGCAGTGTTAGACGCAAATGACTGCAATGTCTGACGCATATGTATGTATGCATATCTGACGCAAATTTCCTCGAGTGTCTGACGCAAATGTCTGCAGTGTCTGACGCATATGTATGTATGCATGTCTGACGCAAATTTCCTCGAGTGTCTGACACAAATGTCTTGAGGGACTGACGCAGGTGTGTCGAGTGTCTGACGCTAATGTCTGCAGTGTTTGACGCAAGTGTCTGCAGTGTCTGACGCAAATGTCTGCAGTGTCTGACGCGAGGGTATGTAGTGTCTGACGCGAGTGTCACTCGTGTTAGAGCATGCGACGCAAACGTCTTAATTTTTTCGCAAATTCAATATTTATGTAAATTTTTCTAGCAACCATTTCTCCAGTGAGTAGTAAGTAATACAAACAACTAGCCGATGATTATAAACAAACGGATCCAATTTCTGAATGGTTATGAGGATCAACATAGTAGTAGATATGAGGCTGGTCTATTATACATTGTATCAAATTATTTTTAAAGTTAGTACTCCAAGCTTGAAATGACAAACTCAATTTGTGTGCGATTATGACCTAAATGTTTGCTATAAGCAAGTAAGTTAAGTTAAATGAGGGACATTAGATGTCTTGTAGTAGCCTCATCATCATCACCGGACTTGCGGGGTAGCGGAAGACTCATCACTACGATGATGGCTTGGAGTAGCCTCGTCATCATCATCAGACTTGTGGGGGAGCGTATTCAGCGGATGGCTCTGACCTCTAATATAAAGACTCCATCTTCCCCACCATATTTATATATAAAAAAAAGGCGTCCGACCGATTTCAGCCATGGCGGCCGATCTCAATTGAGATCAGCCAAGTGCGCAGGACATATTATAGTGCACAAGTGTGCGCGCAAACACAAGTGCACTCTCTATTCCCTTACTCATAATTCGGTGAGACGGCAATCCGACATGACCGATGAGAGATCGGGCGCAGGACCACCGGCTTAACGTGCTTTCCGAGGCACGGGCGTTCAACCGCCAACTTCCTAACTCCGGGCTGAGTAATTTCATTACAGAAAAACTCACACAAATTTTGCCCGACCCCGGACTCGAACCGGGACCTCTCGGTCCTAACGCAGCACTTGCTACCAATAGACCAACGAGGCAGTTATTTATGAATTTCAATTGCATTGCATTTATACATATATAGCTTGCTTGCTTGCGTCCATGCGAGAGGTCGTCAGTTCAAACTCCGCCAGGCTGTGTTTTTCAAATTTAAAATTAATATGTACCATCATTCGACGCTTTAACGGGGAAGGAAAACAGAAATTTTTCAACGGTGCGTGAAGCCATGTCAGAGGCCTACGGGCGGTTTAAAAACTCTGACACCAGGTTGTTCATCAACCATACGATAAGAAGAAGACCATACTTATAACCCTCCCTCCTCCCCCAGCGACATGTTCTGCGCGGGCCGCGTGCCCGAGGAGGACCTGCGGCGCACGCAGCGCGCGTGCGGGGGCGCAGTCCTCACCTCGGTGCGGGACCTCGCCCCCGAGGCGCTCGGGCGCTGCAGCCGCTTCGAGGAGCGACAGGTCGGCGGCGAGCGGTATAACTTCTTCACTGGTGAGTGGATGATGTTTGATACAGTAAAACCCGCTCAAGACGATTTCTAAGGGACCCTATCAAAAAAGCGTCTTAAGCGAGAAAGCGAATTATGCGGGATAGGGAAAATAACACGAACTATATATAATTATATATTATTTTCAAATTTCGGCATTAATTTATACGTATAAATTACATTCAATACGTAGTGTAATTAAAGTTACATTCAAATTGGTTAATAAATCAGTCATACCAAGCCCTAATGGACTTCTCTCAGTCGAAAGACCCTACGGCATGCGTTACAGATAGTTTCTCTGGTGGAGGCCCAGTAGCATGCGTTTCAAAAATGAAAATGCGCTTTTAGAGCGCTAGGTTAGTCGGGCTCGGGCGTATTAAACGGGATGACAATCATATTAAGCGTTAAGAAATGTATGAAAATATATCTTAAGTTGGGACTGGCGTAAAGTGGCGTATTATGCGGGAAATCGTATTAAGCGTGATCGTCTTAAACGGGTTCTACTGTAGTTTAGAATAGTGAATGACGCAAGTGACTTGGGTTTGACGCAAGTGTCTTTTGTCTGACACAAGTATCTAGTGATTGAAGTGAGTGACGCAAGTGTCTCGTGACTGACACAAATTTCTTGAGCGTCTGAAGTATGTAAGATTTTAGACTTTCGCGATCCATTACACTAAATATTAGTCCTTATGTGTCTACACGCGATATTAGGAGTAGCAAATACATGGCGATTTACTGCCCGACGTTTCGACTGGGTTGCACCAATCATGGTCGCGAGCGAATTGGTGTAACACAGCCCTGATATCGCTATATAAAGACTTATATTTTGTGTAATGGAACACGAAAGTCTAAGATCTTACAAATATCTAGTGACTGGAGTTTATGATGCAAGTATTTTGTGATTGACACATCCAGTGTCTAGTAATGACTTAAGTCTGACGAAAGTATGTCGAGTGTCTGACACAAATATACAGGGTGTCCCAAAAAGTAGTGTCAAGCTGAAGTCCTGAGATAGAACATCTCGTGGGGCAACCGAAACACCCCCATGTATGTTCCGCGATTTTTTATAGTTTTCGAGTTATGATATTTTTTCTTAAATTTTGGGAACAACTGACCTAAACGACTAAAAATATTGTAGAGAAAAATGTATTTCACGTTTTTGAGTAAATCTTTTTGCAAATAAATTTTCATGAGTTTTTCTTTAACGCCTAAAATATTTGTTTCCATAACTTATATGGAAATTATCAAAATTATGGTATGAACTGAAAAGTTACGTTCTGTAAATAATGTCTTACAATTTCAACGTTAAATTTAAAATATTAGGAGGTAGCTGCATGGCTCCTAAGTAACTTTAAAAACTGCGCTAGACTCTCAGCTTTTATAATCATTAATAAAAACTGGTACTTAAAGGGCTTCTTTTGCTGAAATCGGACTTCAAGGACAGAGAGGTGGAAAAAATAATAAAATTGCTTTTTGATTACGAAGTTTTATTTGGACATTTTATTATTTCTAAAGTTAATAAGATTGTTAACAATCAAAATTATACCAGAAATGCTAAGAAATAACCACTTGAAAGTTTAATTTGTGATACTTAAAAATTTAATTAAGTTTAAAAATGGGAACTTTATTGAAAAAAAAAGTTATCGTTTTTGATTATTTATTGTAAAAAGTTTATAAGTAGAAGTTTATTAAAGTCCGTAAAGAAAGCAAAGTTCGTCAAGTTCGTCGTAACAAAGGTATTGCATGTGAAAACAGTGTGAGCGCAATGAAACTTAAATTAAACAAAAGAAAGCATCCAAATGTTTGCATCTGAGTGCTCCTGTATTAAATTTAGGTTTGTTAACAAACTGACTAACTTTCGGAATAATGATGAAGTTAAGCAAAATAATTCCCTTGTTCAAATCAGGTGATGACAGTGACCCATCAAATTACAGACCTATATCCTTACTACCAGCGTTTAGTAAAATTTTCGAAAAGGTTGTATTTAATCAATTGCTATGCCATTTTAATTTAAACAATTTATTACATAAAAATCAATACGGATTCACTAAAGGTAAATCCACCACAGATGCTGGAGTAGCTCTTATGAAACATATTTATGATGCATGGGAAAATAAGCAGGATGCCATAGGCATTTTCTGCGACCTATCCAAGGCGTTTGATTGTGTTGAACATCAAACCCTGCTACTCAAATTGCGCCATTATGGCATCTCGGGTAACGCACTTAGTCTAGTTCAATCATACCTCACTGGCAGAACCCAAAAGTTAATGTAAACGGGACTAGTTCTTCTGGCGCCCCTTTAGTTATGGGAGTGCCCCAGGGCTCGATATTGGGCCCTCTTTTATTCATTATTTACATTAACGATCTTCCTTTCTTTACTAAAGACACATGTGAGATAGTTCTGTTTGCAGATGATACATCACTTCTATTTAAGATGGATAGACAGCAAGAAAATGTTGACGATGTAAACAAAGCTCTCTCACGAGTCCTGCACTGGTTTAATACTAACAATCTAATGTTGAATGCCAAAAAACCAAATGTGTCAAGTTTACTATGCCCAATGTAAGGCAAGTCAGTACTAATATCAAAATGAATAACGAACCCATTGAAGTCCTAAACTCAACGGTGTTCCTTGGAATCACTCTAGATTCTAAATTACAATGGGGACCCCATATAGGTACCCTGGCAGGAAGACTTAGCTCCGCGGCATATGCTGTTAGAAAAATAAGACAATTGACTGATGTTGAAACGGCAAGATTAGTTTATTTCAGTTACTTTCACAGCGTTTTTGTCCTATGGTTTGCTTTTATGGGGATCAGCTGCTGATATCTATAGTATATTTGTATTGCAAAAACGAGCAGTAAGAGCCATTTATAACCTCAAACGGCGCGATTCCCTCAGAGATCGGTTCAAGGAGTATAATATTCTCACAGTAGCCTCCCAATACATTCTTGACTGCTTAATGTATGTGTATAAAAATATACAATACATTCCTAAAAATCTGATAGTCACCAATTCAATACAAGAAATAAACATAAACTTGCTATTTCACATTTTAGACTAAATAAAGTTAATAGCTCCTTGTTGGACTAGGTGTAAAAATGTTCAATAAATTACCTGCTTGTGTTACTAAACTACCTATACAACAATTCAAATCATGTATTAAGAATGGTCTTCTTAGAAAAGGCTACTATAAAGTAGAAGATTATCTCAGTGATAAATATGCATGGACAAATAGTTTAAGTTAAATTCTTGACATTCTATTGTTATTAATTTTTTTATTATTAATTTTGACATTCATGATGAACTTTTTGTTCTTTTATTATTATATTCAGTTTAATTTATAATTAGGCAATGGCTGTAATTATTAAAATTCTACATACCCTATGTAAGCTTTGTCATGCAGGTTGGATTTGTTATGGTATTTTGAACATTGTTATCTTGGCTCTCTTTCTTTTGATTTTAATTATAGTTCTTTTAAATTGTAGTAAATAAAGTATATGGTACCTTTTACTATGGCACACCCGGACTGTATGACTTGGCTCATTTACAATGTATGACATGTTTAAAAAGAGCGACTATCGAGTTTCTTGCCGGGGTCTTCTCGATAGATACGGCTAACCGGTGGTAGAATCTTATTATTACTAATTTGACGATTTATAAGTGCATGCAAATTGCCTATATGAATAAAGACATTTTGATTTTGATTTTGATTTTTGATTTAATAAAATGTCCAAATAATGCTTCATATTCAAATGGCTAATTTTATGATTTTTCCACCTCTCTGTCTTTGTAGTCCGATTTCAGCAAAAGTAGCCCATTAAGTACCAATTTTTATGAATGATTATGAAAGCTGAGAGTCTAGCGCAGTTTTCAAATTTACTTACGAGCCATGCAGCTACCTCCTAATAACTTAAATTTTACGTTGAAATTGTAAGACATTATTTACAGAACGTAACTTTTCAGTTCGTACCATAATTTTGATATTTTCGATATAAGTTATGGAGACAAATATTTTAGGCATTAAAGAAAAACTCATTAAAATTTATTTGCAAAAAGAATTACTCAAAAAAGTCAAATACTTTTTTCTCTATAATATTTTTAATCGTTTAGGTCAGTTGTTCTCTAAATTTTAGAAAAATCATCAAAACTCGAAAACTATAAAAAATCGCGGAACATACATGGGGGTGTTTCGGATGCCCCACGGGTGTTCTATCTCAGGACTTCCGCTTGACACTACTTTTTGGGACACCCTGTATAGTGACTGGAGTGTTTGACTCAAGTGTCTTGTGTCAGACACAGTTGACTACAGTCGATACCATGATTGCTGCTAATGATAAATACAGCACCTTTCTATACCTGCCCTTGTTTTTCCTAATCCCTATGTTCCTGTTCTTTCCCAGCGTATGAAAAACACCTAGCGCCTGATGGTGAGCTTTGAACTAAGCATAACTTGAAGTTGTGATTTGTAGAGTATTTAGATGTGACTTAAATCACCACTTATATTGTGTAGAACCAATGTATATCGTTATGTAGATATAGTATATTTATGGTGAAGCAAATTATTTAGACATTAATGTATCGAAATGCTTCCCGTGTTATAGTAGTTTTTTAGAAAATTTCGTAATTATATATAACTAGCTGCCCGCGACTTAGTCCGCGTAGAGACGTTTAACGGGTAAAATATTACTTCTTTATAGCGCAGTCGGTTAAAAAGTAGCCATGTCCTTTCCTAGGCTCTGGACTATATTATCTGTACCAAATTTCGTTCAAATCGGTTCAGTACTCAATGCGTGAAAGCGTAACAGACAGACAGAGTTACTTTCGGGTTTATAATATTAGAAAGGATTAATGTATCAATATGCTTCCCGTGTTATAGTAATCTTTTAGTAAATTTGGAAATTTAAAAAAATAAACTTAATAATTTTTTTTTTTACCCATTTCTCCTCAGGCTGCCCGGCCGCCAAGACGTGTACGCTGATCCTCCGCGGCGGAGCGGAGCAGTTCCTTGAGGAGACTGAGCGCTCGCTGCACGACGCCATCATGATCGTGCGCAGGACCATCAAGAACGACGCCGTGGTCGCTGGTGAGTGCGCACTAGAAAGTGCACTTTAGTGCACGCGTTAGTTGGGGCACTAGATCTAAGTGCACGCGGTCGGAGAGGTAGTGCACAGGGTGGGAAGGCACCGAGCAATTCGTCAAGACGTAATGTGAACGTCTAATAAACGTTATTCAGGCAGATATTACTTCTTGCCGTCTACTTACTTTATCAATTTTGTGATTTTTATCTACACTGAAATCCGACTGATGTGGACTTCGAGAACGTGTATTTGAGCAGTGACCACTTTCCGTTATTCACTGTTGGCAACGTACATAATATAAAATTAAGGTATTAATGTGTAAGATTTTAGACTTTCGCGTTCCATTACACTAAATATTAGTCTTGGAGTTCGCTCGCGACCGTGACTGGTGTAACCAAGTCGAAACGTCGGGCAGTAAGTAGCTATGTATTTGCTACTCCTAATATCGGGTGTAAACCCTTAAAGACCTATTTAATTCTCGCTATCCCCCAGGGGTGGACACCGAGCGTTTTCAAAACATTTTTGTTTCTCCGCCCGCGGTGGACAAGCATGGCTTTGGCAGCGGGAATGTATCAAATTTTTGTCCCCTTCAATTACTAACCCTGTAAAAACATCAATGTCTCTTTGCAGGCGGCGGCGCGATCGACATGGAGCTGTCTAAGCACCTCCGCGAGTACTCCAAAGGCGTCGCGGGCAAGGAGCAGCTGCTGCTCGCGGCGGCGGCGCGCGCCTTCGAGGCGATCCCGCGCCAGCTCTGCGACAACGGGGGCTTCGACGCGACCAACCTGCTGAACAAGCTGCGCCAGAAGCATCACCAAGGTTAGTGCGCGCTAGTGCACGTCGTAATATAGCAAGTGCACAATAATGCTCGTAATTGCACCTTTAGTGCACACTATTGCACGTCGTTAAGCTGCAAGTGCACACTATTTCCCGAAATTGCACCTTTAGTGCACATTATTGCACGAAATTGCACATCTAGTGCACACTATTGCACTTCGACTGTTCGGTATAGTGCATTGTTCGAGACGATCCCGCGCCCACTCGGCGACAACGGCGGCTTGGACGCGACTAATCTGCCTAACAAGTTGCGCACACTATTGCACGTCGTTATAGTTACATAGCAAGTGCATACTATTGCACTGCTGAATAATAGGGAATATGCATAAATCTGCAATCTTGAATTTTTCAACAACTTATGAAAAAAGGCTTAAACATATATACTAAAATGTGAAATAAAAATGAAAATCGGTTCACAAACGAAGGATTTATAAGGACTTAAAAGTTTATTTTCTATCTCTTTCTTACAAAACGGAGATTTTTATGGATCGCGTATGGCCGTAGTGTAATTGTGACGTCATCTGCCATATCGGATCTCTCTGTCCACCCGGGAACTTTAAACAGCTCATATCTCGCTTGTCGTTAAAGTAAATTGAAAAATAGAATTACATTCATATTTCTTCGATATTAAAGATTGATTTCTATAATAAAAAAAAAATGTGTGCATATTCCCCATTGTGCCATGTTAATGAGCTAATAACGTGTTTCCCCAGGCGAGGTGTGGTACGGCGTGGACATCCAGAAGGAGGACATCGCGGACAACTTCGCGGCGTGCGTGTGGGAGCCCGCCATCGTCAAGATCAACGCCATCACCGCCGCCTGCGAGGCCGCCGCCCAGGTAACACATCATCATCATCATCATCAGCCCATACACGTCCCCACTGCTGGGCACGGGCCTACCCTAAACTAGGGCGATAAGGATTAAGTGAAAAGTACCGCCACATCCTTACTTCCGTAATATTTGCCCCGGGTGGAAATCGAACCCACTACTCTTGGAACCGCCAGCCAGGGTGTACGTACAAGTCGGGCCTCGCATTGCTTTTCTACCTTAAAGGGAATTTATTATTATCAATAGCCTATGATTAAAAACAAACGGATCCAATTACTGAAAGGTTGTGTGGATCACGATAGTAGACATGAGGCTAACTTACAAAACATTATTACCACAACTTCTTATTTCCTAACTAACTTACGATGATGGCTAGGAGTTGCCTCGTCATCTTCACCAGACTGGCGGAGAAGCGGATGGCTCTCACCCCTAAATTTAATATCACTGCTACTTATATTGAAAAAACTTATTTTTCTCAGATACTGTCAGTTGATGAGACGATCAAGAACGCCAAGGGCGGCGGCGAAGCGCCCGCGATGCCGGGCCGCGGCATGGGCCGCCCGCGCATGGGCTGAGCCCGATCCGACCAGTTATCTGTTATTTATACATTCAACTACTGCCTCCCTCGCTCACGCTGGCTTTTCTCAAGTTTTTTCACGCATGAGTCACATGTGATTCATACCATGAGTCACATATGATTCATACATGGGTCTCAGGTGACTCATGAGAGTTTTGTCTTATTCATGTTCGAAGTGAGATCGTTAGGTCTCTGACCAGTAAAATTAAAATTTCGGATTTTATTCTGACTAGTCTCGTAACCTGAGAATTTTCTCGTTTATTGTCCTAAAATGCATCGAGAGGTCTCTTTGACCGATAAAATTATTAATGCTTTTATCAGGACTTGAAACATTTTCGTATGAGTCACATGTGATTCATGACAAATTAACGTATTAACACATGAGATGTTTTTGTGCACTTTGCAATATATTATACCAAGTCATGGTTGACCCATGTCGAATATTATTTTGAGTATAAAAAAGATAATTCACATTTTTTAAATAATTTCTGTGTCTCGAATATGATTCAAATTGAACAATGAAATGAGAACACTGTTCTATTATATATAAATACTCAAAATATATCTTTAAATGTTATTATATTGAATATATAAAATAATTGAATGTTGTGAATTATATTCGTTGTATGAGCGAGGGGGGCGCGCCTTACGCCTCACAAACGCTAGCGATTAAGTCATTTAGGTATTATTATATTGTAATAATTATATTATAATAAAATTACTTACACTGCTATCTAGTTGTTATTATTTACTATCAAACCTAACAAAAATATTTATGATCCAATCCATCATCGTAGTCAATATGCAATTTGAAACTGACCTGATGGTTTACACACATTATAAAATTGAAAATTTCCCCGATATTATACCCGTCAACTGAGTTCACGCGTGATCATGGCGCTTGCAACAGTGACAACATATCGGGAGCTCATTAAAACAAAACAACATGGTAAATATCCCGGCATTTTTTAGTTTTCTAATCATAATAACTAGTCAGTTAGGAGGAAAAGAAGTAAAGATTGGACAATGAAATAAAACATTAAAATTAGTTAAATATTTTATTATTTATTGACTAGATAATAGATAAACATTCCATACCACTCTCATATAGCAAATTCACTTGAGCACTACTATAGTACGCGCAAAACAAGTTTGGCATATTCCTTTCAGTGATGTTCCGAATATCCGTATCCGTATCCGTATCCGCAGATATCCGAGGGAAAAGAAAAATCCGTATCCAGGTCCGTTACTTTTTAAGCGGATCTTTTTCAGGTGATTATTAGAATTAAAAACTTTAAAAGTCCATTTAGAGTATTTTTATTACTTGTAATCAAATATTGGACATCTTTATATTGCAAACATCAGATAGATAGAAAGATAGAACTTTATAATGAGAGAAAGTTATAACTTACATTACTTTTAAGCCTGTGAAATAACTAAAACTTAAATCCTTTTTATCTTGATTACAGGAATATTATACCTAGTAAGTTATAAAATCTTGATCACTTTTATGACAATGAAAAAAAAATTAAACTCTAACCTCCTTTTTACAATTATGAGACTAATACAATAGAAAGTTATAAGATCCGTATCCGCGGATCTTGATAATAAATATCCGTATTCAGATCCGTATCCTCGGATATACATTTTTGATGATCCGGCACATCACTGGACTACGATTATTCGACACTTTAACGGTGAAGGAAAACATCGTGAGGAAACCTGCACACCTACGAAGAAATTCTAAGGTTGTGTAGTCCACCAACCCGCACTTGGCCAGAGTGGTTGACTAGCGGCCTGATCGCCCTAGTTTAGGGTAGGCCCGTGCCCCAGCAGCGGGGACGTATATGAGCTGATGATGATGACACTTGCCACCCTAGCGCCCCGTAGTGGAAAATTCAAACACAGCACTAATTATGTTGGCCATAAACTTACATACACAAATTATTTTGCGAGTACTATAATAAATATTATCCACTTTCCTTGACATTCCTCAGATTCATTGGACATTAGACATAATTTCAGTATTTATATGAGTTGGGATACAATACATTGGTAGGGTAAGCAACAAAAGAAGACGCTATTTTTTTTTAATTACGCGTCAAATTACTTGCAAAATATACCTTTATAAATACACACACTCAAAAGATGAAAAGTAAGGGGTGAGAGCCATCCGCTCCCCCGCAAGTCCGGTGATGATGACGAGGCTACTCCAAGCCATCATCGTATGTCAGGTAGAAAAAAAACGGTAAAGAACCCTTAGTGTGGGAGTTCGAGTCGCGCTTACCAGTTTTGTTGCTAACCATACCTTCAAAACGTGTGCATTACCCCAACAAAATGTTATCGAAAATCGACATTCTGTGTGTTTTTCTTCTTCAAATATTAGGACCGAACTAATTCCAAAAAATACATAGAACTAATTTATCTAATGTTCATACATACATAAAATCACGCCCATTTCCCAGCGGGGTAGGCAAATATAACTTCCAGCGATCCACTTTTCACCTCTGTGGGAAACGTGACGTGACGGGTTGTGGACCACGTCGCCGCCATTCTGCCTTGTGCATTGTTTTAACAAGGTCATTGCGTTCCCACGAGTGGCAAGGATATATGACGGGGGAAGGAAAAGGGGAGGAAGGATACTATCGCCTCGGATGATTTGGACTGAGTCGATAGTAGCTCGAGGAGCCGGGGTCGCTTACCCGTATACCGTTCACCAACCACCGGACAGATAGTTGTGATTGGTATCCCCTGACTGTTTATCTAATACTAGCTGTGCCAGCGACTTCGTTCGCGTTTCCCCGTTTTTTACACATTTTCCATTGTATCTTTGCTCCTATTGGTCGCAGCGTGATGTTATATAGCCTAAAGCCTTCCTCGATAAATGGTCTATACAACGCAAAAATATTTTTTCAAATCGTACCAGTAGTTCCTGAGATTAGCGCGTTCAAACAAACAAACAAACAAACTCTTCAGCTTTTTAATATTAGTATAGATGAACGGGTGGTAAACAAGAATGTCGATTTACAACAACATTTTGATGGCGTAAAACACACCTTAAAAAACATAATATGTTATACAGTACACAGATACATTTGCTAACAGGTGATTACATGGAGTACATACAAATAATTGTCATAGTAGGTATATATTACCTACGTACATAAAAGACACAAGCCTTTCCCAAATATTGAAAGCACAAGATGCATTAATTATTTTAAAATAAATATATATCACAAAAACGGTTCTGATTCTAAGTTGCTGTCAGTCAAGCTGCTTAAACGCCTGGATTATAAATCCCACCAAAAATATAAATGTAAAAAGGAAAGCGAAATTGAAATTGCAATACAAAATTATAAGTGGCTGCGGTATTCGCTGCAAAAATAATGGAGATCTAAATTATTGCCAAGTTATATGACAATAATTGCTGATATTTAATAAAATAAAATACTTCAAAAACTAAAACCCGACTACTGAAATATCGCGCTCTTAAAAGTACAATACAAGATAGAATGCATTATATAAAAGGAGAAACTGACTGACTGACTGACATATCAACGCTCAGCCTAAACGTAGGCACGTGAAATGGACCTGGCTTAGGTACCGTAGAGGTACACTAAGAAAGGATTCCGGAAATACAGTGTGTTCATTTATCATTATGACTTGTATTGACTTGTATTGTTATGTAAAACACTTGCTGTGTTCGCGACTTCGTTCGCGTTGACTACAGGATTACATACAAAAGATTTTTCATAATAACTCCCGTTCCCGTGGGAATTTTGCAATATCGCGTTGCAACTCAGCTTTAAGTTTCCTAAGGTTCTAATTTTCAAAAGTCATATTAAGCGGTTTAGATTAATGCATAAATCTTATCTTGTTACAATTCACAATAATGTTTGTTGAACAAAAGGAACTTATATAGATACAAAACTATCAATGTGAACCTTTGGGAATACCTTCTATCTATACCTACAGAATGAAATTTTAGTTTGTATCCAAATTTTAAACATTTTTCTGACTTGCATAAATTTTACGTGATTAGGAAGTAAATCCAAGTATTTAACATAAATAAATAAATTACTCAACATCACATACAGTGATCTGACCCCGTGGTAAGTAGCTTAAGCACTTGTGTTACGGATATCAGAATCAACAGTGGATACACAAATATGCTTAAATATATTTCATAACACACACAGACACGGAACAAACACCGTTCGTCACACAAATACTTGTCCCGGGTGGGAATCGAACCCACGACTCTTGGAACCGTAGGCAGTGAGTGTAGGTCACCACGCCACAGTTCCACCGTGCCAGTCAAACATTGTCAATACTATTACTTAATTTTAGGGGTGAGAGCCATCCGCTCCCCCGCAAGCCCGGTGATGATGACAAGGCTCCTCCAAGCCATCATCGTTAGTCAGTTAGGAAAAAACAAAACATAAGCTTTCAAATTCCGCCTTAGAGAGCCGGAAGAAGTTGAAAACCAACGCTGATCGAGAGTGACTCTCGAGGCAGCATAAGCTGAACTTCATCCATTTGTCTCGTGCGTGTTACTGAAAAATTGTATTGTATGTACCTACATCCCTGTTAAGACCTACTTATATTTTGTTTTCATTATACTTACTGCATTATGTTGTGTACTTCTTATTGTAGCAGATTTTGAGACAATAAACGATTTTATTTTTTAAACTATTACGTAATTTGCTCAATGTAAATCCATTACAAAAGCCTCGATGGCCGAATGGTTAAGGTCAGTTTCCATTCGAGAGGTCTCTAGTTCGAACCCCGCCACGTACCAATGTTTTACAAATTTGAAAGTCATATGTACGATTACTCGACGCTTTAACGGTGAAGGAAAACATCATGAGGAAACCTGCACACCTGTGATGAAATTCTAAGGTTATGTACCTAGTCGACCAACCCGCACTTGGCCTTATCGCCCTAGTTTAGGGTAGGCCCGTGCCCCAGCAGTGGGGACGTATAGGGGCTGATGTTGATGAAATCATTACAAACTCAACTACGATATTTGGACACAGATTAAAATTTCAAACTGTATAATTGAATAAATATGGGATATGTTGGGGATAACATATAATATCTAAGTGAAGTTATATTATGAGTAAAATAAGTTGCCTCATTGCTCTATTGGTAGCCGCTAAGTCCTGGGTTCAAATCCGGGTCAATATGTACAAAAAATTGTGACCGGGTTATTATCTCATAGAATCATTCCTTAGAGTAAGAGATCCAGTTTTAGTCAGAAAATTGGAGTTAGCCTCAAAATGTTAAACTGTTGATCCTACACCTGAGCCCCGTCACACACTCACACATACAATGGGGGTTAACGAGTATGAAAAATTCACTAGATGGCAAAAGGTAGGCGTGAGGTCCAACTGCAGCATGATTGGTGAATATTGACATGTATATCAATGTCACGTCAATAATAACCAATCATGCTGCAGTTGGACCTCACGCCTACGTATTGCCATCTAGTGAATTTCTCATTCGCGTTAACCCTCATATAATACACACCCTGTATCATGGGCTTATTTTCACAGTCTTACGGCTGAACACTGAAATGGTAGATTTGATCATGATATTATGATAGTTCTGAATACATGATACAGTAAATTATGACACAACATCGATTGAAATAAAACTAATTTTATGGATTGAAATCGCGTGTATTGTTATTCTAAACTTATTATTTACAGACCCAGTATTGCCCGTGAACAGCGCTGTAAAGAGCCTGAAATGTTTAGAATTACAATACACGCGAGTTTTATCCGTAAAATTAGTTTTATTTCCAATGTGTTGTGCTTGCGTAAATCCGAGATCAAATACAATGTTCTGATACAAAAATAAGTTGCTAAATTTACCATAAAAAATTGGACTATAGTGTCACATTTTTCAGTATTCAGCCGTTACACTCCCTGTTAGAGAATAAGAACATTCCATAGATGGATTTTCTAGGGACCCCATTTCGGGATGATTTTCGATCCATGCCCACAGGTTTGAGATGGGCAAACCATCCCCAACCTCAGCCATACATCAGTCCCTTCCAGGGTGACTTTACCCCATTCTTTTGAAATCCCTCCCCCCTCACCCCAATCTCCAAAAACACTGTCATCAGTCCACGAACCAACACAAAGTCACTATTCCAGTGTTCTTGAGACCCCCTTGGCCTGCCGACACCCCGACCCACCGATCCTAACCCCCATCTTCCATGGTGTTCTTCAATCCATTCCTTTACAACCAATCTTCAATTTTCTTTATTCAATCCAATCCCCAAAAACACTCCAATCAGTCTACAAACCAAAAGTCACTATTCTAGAGTTGCTGCGACACCCTGGCCCCCCAGCAGCTCACAGCACGAGCATGAGGCAGCACAATCACAACACAAACATCTCGAAGATCATGTCCAAGATGCTGAGCAGCTTCAGGAAGCGAGGCTTGCTGTCGTCCTCGGAGCGGCGGGCGACGGGCCGATCCTTGCGACGCTCCGCTTCTGCGGAATAGACCGTATTGCGATGAGGATAAGGTTGGAAATAGTAATAAATTTCATACACATACATTGTTAGATGGTAGAGTAAGAAGAATCCCTACTAATATCAGTGTGTGTATAAATCCGAAAGTAACTCTTGGTCTCTCGCACTTTCACGTTAAAATACTGAATTAATTTAAATGGAAATTGGTGCAGTCAACCAAGAAAGTGGTCTACCACTTTGACTAAAATTCTGCGCGATGTAACGATCGCTAAGGTTGACAATAGTGACTGACACAATCTTATTGCCAGGGCAAATAGACCTTGTTGTTTCATGACGTTAAAACGAATCTGAATCGTAGGGTATAGACCACATTTTTGGCTGACTGTACACAGCTATCTGTGAACGAAATTTCATTAATTCAGCAGAGATCACTTCCTGCCATGTGCTACGGTCCTGGTCCTGTTGACTAGTTCCTCTTTTCTGCCGCGTGTCATTAAAGCATGGAATGCCCTTCCAGCTTATGTTTTCCCTCCTATGATCCCGGGCTCTTCAGGCGGGGCGTGAAACGGCATTTAAGCAGGCCTTGAGGGTGAGTGCGACAGGCTCAATATGGTCTATTGTGCCTGTCGACCTCATAAGTGGATCTCACTAGCGCTTACCATCAGGTGGAGTGTGGTCATCTTGTTAGCCTATTATATAAACTAAAGTGCACTTACCAGCTCGTTCTTGAGCGGCGTGCGCGCGCAGCTGAGCTGGTGCCGCGTCCAGGAATACCTGGATGGAGTACTGCGAGAGCCGATGCGACCAGTGCCCGAACACGCCGATGCCTGCCGTGAGTGAACGGCTCGTTAAACCTTTACTAATATGTATTTATATTTTTTTTTTAAATAATAAATCAATACTAATATTATAAAGCTGAAGAGTTTGTTTGTTTGTTTGTTTGTTTGAACGTGCTAATCTCAGGAACTACTGGTTCGATTTGAAAAAATCTTTTTGCGTTGTATAGCCCATTTATCGAGTAAGGCTTTAGGCTATAACATCACTTTGCGACCAATAGGAGCAAAGAAACTATGGAAAATGTGTAAAAACGGGGGAAACGCGAACGAAATCGCTGGCACATAATAAATAATCTACAACATCACACACATTGATCTGATCCCGTAAGTAGCTTAAGCACTTGTGTTACATGAATCAACAGTGGATACACAAATATACTTAAATATATTTAATAATACACCCAGACACGGAACAAACACCGATGTTCGTCACACAAATATTTGTCCCGAGTATGAATCGAACCCACGACTCTTGGAACCGTAGGTAGTAAACCTGGGTCACTAACCACTGTTGATGAAAATGTATTATGGATGCAAATAAATAACTAAATATTTCACATATATTTCAACATCACATACATCAATATGATCCCGTGGTAAGTAGCCTGAGCACTTGTGTTATGGATATCAGAAACGACAGTGGATACACAAATAAACTTAAATACATTGACATAATGAAAAATGCATTGCAATGTGGTTGATGCTACACTTTATATCACTTTTTTTTCCTAACAGACTTATGATGGCGGCTTGGACTAGCCTTGTCATCACCGGACTTGCTGGCGAGCGGATGGCTCTCACCCCTAATATTTATATCACTACATACTAAAAAATCGGTTTGTGTAGTTCCTATGTGAGCAGTTCAATGAGGGCTATCGTTTTTAAGCTCACTATGCGGCACCACTGTTAAGTCAGGTCCTATAAACACGTTTTCTGGGAGCCAAAACGGGCCAAAAATAAATATCTGGGACTTTTCCCACATACGGTCATCTGACCGGACTGACCCTAAACTAAGCAGAGCTTGTACTATGGGCGTCAGAGACTGATATAATACCTACATAGATATTTTTAAATACATACTTAAATACATAATCACACCCAGACATGGAACGAACACCGATGTTCGTCACACAAATATTTGTTCCGAGTGGGAATCGAACCCACGACTTTTGGAACCGCCAACCATTAAAGCATATTTTTGCCACTAACAGTGGCATTTGACATATAATTCTAGACGACCTCACTCTACACTGACGCCCTAATTCACACGCGATAGCCCCCATTATTGCACTTGTTTCTCTATAAGTATGTGTTAATAATAGCTAATTATTAAATATTTTTAACAGACTTAAAAAGGAAGACATTCTTAATTCGTCTGAATGTTGCTTATGTTTTAATGTTTACCGATTGGTCTGGGGAAGTCGGCTGGTATGTGCACCACATCGGGGCCGCAAGTCGTTGAGCTGAAATTGTTCTTGTCCACCTCATAGCTTGGTCTGTGAAATAAATTTAATTAATAAGGAATTACATTGCAATAAAGTCTTATTTCTCCAGAGGCGGAGGATCCAACGGATTGCTGCCATTGCGGTAAATCTTAATAGAGATTATTCCTGTGCAGGAAATACAAGTGCATTATCTGTTCCTGACTCTAGAGTAATTTCTTAACAGAAAACTCACACAAAATTTGTCCAACTGTGGGATTCGAACCAAGAACCTCTCGGTCCTAATGCAGCAATTTCTACCAATAGACCAATGAGGCAGTCACTTTGTTAAACTATTTGACTGGTGACAGATGACTGAAGACAGACTAGAGTAGCGAACATTCTTCCTAAATAATTATTACCTTCATCCTTACTAATATTATAAATCCGAAAGTAACTCTGTCTGTCTGTTTGTCTGTTACACTTTCACACATAGAGTACTGGACCGATTTAAATTAAATTTGGTACAGATATAGTCCAGAGCCCAGGTAAGGTTATAGGCTTTTTAACCGACTGTGCTATAAGGAAGTAATGTTTTACCCGTTAAACATCTGAACGCAGACGAAGTCGCGGGCGGAAAGCTAGTTTTAAATATTCAGAAAACCTATTAATTTGATAGAATGCCTTCATGGTCAATTTGGTATTACTAAAATATTATATATTAGTGAGTTGTGCATGACATTACCGAATTTCATATATAAACAAGTACTCTGGAAGTCAGACAAAAAATGTAACCATCTTACTATGTAATATTATTGTGTACTGCAAGACCCAACACATGAATAGCCACATTTATGGCAGGTTTCCGAGATTCCAAACTAATCTGGTAATTTGCCAACATAATTAATCTGAATATTGTCTTCATTCTGGCAAATTCTATTTAAAATTTTAATAATTGACTCCACATACAATTCCACCAAATATGACATATTTATCCGTATACAAATACAGATTATTAAAAAAGTGAAATCGTCCTCAAATTTATAATAACATAGTTTAAAGTGAAAACGTTCGGGAAAAATTGTTGTTTTCTTTCTTGAAATTACATTAATTTACAAACCGATTTTAGGTACTAACCTGACTGAATCAGATACATAAAGGTCCGCGTCGCCAGTAATAGAGGTCAGGCCGACTAGAAGGGGCCCAGTGTGCCCTAACTGCCAATAAGAAAAGTTGCCTGCACCGACCGCTCCGTTCACTGTGTCTAATAACACTTTATCACTCTCATTTTGCACATATCCGGATAATAAAGACGACAACGTAGAAATGCATATTATGCCCAACAATATTATTATGAATTCCCGTCTCATTTCTCTTTACTTTAATTGTAAAGAACGAAAAATCTAAGTATTTTATGTTCCGGACAGGCGACGGAAAGCTTATTTATATTTTGACGCCCGCTTGTCAATTTAACTGTCATCGTATTTTTTTTATACGAACGACAAATGGCGAAGGAATAATCATAGCTAACAATCTTTTTATAAAAGCTCAAAAGATGGCAGCAGCGGTTGTTCCATAATAAGGGTACCTATTGAGCATTTAACGTTATCGTTATTTTTTCGTTATCATCGTTATCATGCATCATTATTATTAGACGTGCATTCATGAGTAAATGTGATACCTACGTACGAGTCATCATCATCAACGGTTTACAACATTTGTTTAGGACCACTATTGCGATAAGTTGATATTGTAAAATAGTAATGATGGTTTTTATATTCTTTTAGTATGTACCTGCTTTATGCACTATACATAATTTTCTAATTTCTTTATTCTGAACTATATAGTGACCCGCCCGCTCTCACTTCGCTTTGGGTGAATTTTCGTCGACTCTGTTAATAAACAGCATCAACATCCGTTGCGTAGTTTTAAAGACAAGAGAAAGCTATTTTGTTTTATACTATGAAATGATTATGAAGGGGTAACCTCTCGCCTCGTTTTAAATTTAACATCGGGGCATATTGTTACGATGCGGGCTCCCCTGTCCCAATGCAAAAAATAACAGCAGACATGACAAATTCAATGAATTTAATAGACTATAATTAAAATATTACATATTATCTAGCGGACGTTACGTGTAGTTTTGAATAAACATATACATATCTTATTACCAAAGACTAAAGTAAAAAAAATATCACCTGCGATAATTCAGGCTTGAAAATTAGTTGGTACCTAGTACCTAAGTATAAAATACATTATCTTTGTATTCTAGACATGCATTTAAATGCTGTTTTCATATCAACGGCTAAGTTAATTTGCACAGCTGGCGTGGACGCTTTCCCGATATTACCTGTTTTGTTTTTATTTTTTTGTATACCTACATATGTAAGTGTGTTTTTAAGTTATGCGACTGAATAAATACAAGACTTAATTTCTTTCGTATTTGTGTGTTATTAACAAAAAAACTATGCAGTAAATATGAAAAACTGCGTTAGCTATCTAAGCGACCAGGCTTAACTAAGATTAGCTTTAAACCAAAAGCTCTGCAATCTTCAAACCACAAAAAACATACATTAATAATCATCTCATATTTTTACTTTCATGCAGAAATTTATAAAAATCAGATCATTTTTTCAAAAGAGTCATCATATTTTTGAAAGAATCTCACTGCCTCGGACATAACTGTGTCCCGCATCTCTGAGGGGGTCTCTCCAAATGTGCTGTGGAACCAGTAGAGCTCATGGGGTGAACGACTCGTTTGCAAGGGGCTGAGCACCGACAGGGGTGGCCGGGGAAAAGGTGAAAGAAATGACTTTACAACTCGTTTGTTTGTTCGTTTAATTCAACTGGACTGTCTCGGCGTCTGCACATTGTAGTTATATTAAGCCTATTTGGACAGCTTTCATGACAACAGTTATTAAACGGTGAAAACTTTCTTCCTTGCCTACCATGGAAATTATGTATTTTTTTAAATAGGTACGACAGATACCATAAACATTGTAATTAGTTTATGTAAGTAAATGAAACCCATTTATTTTCTCCATATTGGAAACACGTTTCGGTCACTACATTTCTATTACTTTAACCAATCTACCTACAGAAATAATGTCTCATTTATGTAATTTGTGTAGTAAATATATTTGGTACGTCAGATGCGTGGGGTAACGGTAACCCCAAAAAAGCACACCTTTCGACTACCATAGCTAGCAGATGTTTTTAACACATGTTTGTTAATACATGAGTAGATAAATCGAAACGTGCAACTAATTTGTGAAACAAAAACTCTTTGGGAAAATTCGTCTTCATGCACCGACCAACGCACTGATTCCATAAAAAAAGTTGAAAACAGGCAAAGGTGCTCAGCTGTCCCGAACCTGTTCAGTTATGTGGGTAAAAAAAACGGCTGTATAACAGCTGATGCCTTCGTCTGGTCTCTATTTTTTTTTATATAGCCATCCCTTTTTGTACCATGCAGTGCGAGGGAGAGGTCCAAGGGTTGTGGGAGGATGTGTGTTGTTTACCTTTTGGAATGTACCGATTTCCACCGGGCTTGGTATCCGGCGATTTAAATGATGAATTCAAAATTTTATCCTTTGTCTGTCTAGAGAGGATATTTTCAACTAATCTTTGTGGTACTAACGCATTTATTACTTACTTTAAACTTTGGTACTACTAGCCTTGGTTTATCATTTATTTTTCATCAATAAAGTTTGTCTGAAAGAAATCTCCAAAATCGCTATTGGAGATTGATATCGTCTACATTGTACTGTTTTGTTTTTGTTACGCCAACTCTGTAAATACTCTGTTTTGTTTATACAATAAAGAATATCTATTTATTCATAATTATAAATCCTAACTTATTATTGTGTCTATGAAAAAAAATACCGACCTATCATTCCGCTACGCTATTTTATCAAAACCTCGTCACACTTTTAAACAAAGAAAAACAACGTCCTTATCGTGCCAAACAAGATTTACCTACAACTGATATCAATTGTTTTTTGAATGAGCAAGAGGTATTATTATATCGCAATCAAACCGCGTCATTTACAATCTGGAAATTACGAAAACACAATATGTTTGCACATTCTTTTACATAATAAAAAGTGTCAATAACCTAAAACTTTCGAGGGTGTTATCGCTACTTACGTAAGAAATGTAAACAAAATATTAAATGTATTGCCTACTTATACCTGAGGTTGATTGTTGAGGTGAAAAGTTAAAAATAATCTCATGTCTCCAAGCTAAAACTTCGGGCTAAAAAAGGGTTCCTTACCAATATATTAAAATTTAATTACGTATGTACCTACCCAATAATTTGCTATTAATGTAATCGTAATGATTTATAATCGTCTGCCTCTTACTTACCGTTATAACATTAATGTATTTTAAAAAAACATTGTTTGTAGGTAACTAGCTTTCCGCCCGCGACTTTGTCCGCGTAGAGACGTTTAACGGGTAAAACATTACTTCCTTATAGCGCAGTCGGTAAAAAGTAGCCTATAACCTTTCCTAGGCTCTGGACTGTGCTCTGGACTATATCTGTACCAAATTTCATTTAAGTCGGTCCAGTACTCTATGCGTGAAAGCGCAACAGACAGACTGAGTTACTTTCGGATTTATAATATTAGTAAGGATATTAGTAAGGACTAGTAAGGATTTGTTTTTAATCTTAAATGCTAAACGAATTAAAAGCAAAAGAATATTTTTGGGTCCTAGCTACTAGTTATTCTACCATATCATAAATCAACATAAGCTAATAAAATTATTGCGCGCAATATTAACAAAATATCATTTAAAAAGAAAGAATACCTCGGTCCCAACGGTTTTATTTTTGTCAGATCAACGCCCTAGATCAATGACGGGAGTGATAGAATGCCTAGTAGCTAGAACCCAGTAGCAGTTATTGAAGCGTTTTCTCCATAAAAGCAGTTTTTATATCAAACACATCGGTTATTCGTCTGTTTACACTGAGTGAGGACTACGTGACCGCCCGACGCTCGGCAGCGGCTACGTGCAACCGATAGGGAATAACAAGCCGTTTCTATTTATAGCATCGCTCCAACTTTGTTTACGTGGAGATTGAACATTTTTAACGATATTTTATAATAACACACGTCACTCGTATATGTCTTAAGCGCAATAGGTTTATTTTTACCCGACTGCTGAAGAAAGAAAATTTGTTTTTCCTGGTAGTTACTTACAAAGTGTAACTTAGGCTTGACGCATTTTGTAGGAAGAAATGGGGTCACCAATTTCTTTGGTAAAAAGGGACAAACAAAAAATATAAGGGCAATCAATACTTATCATGGTACCTGTTTACTTCGGCTGGCCATCTATATAAAAGTCTTAGGAAGGTAATTAGGATCTATAATAAAGGCAATTTAAGCTAAGCTTAGTGATAACTCGGTACTTCTTATGCGACTCGTTTAATACACAACATAAGTAGGTAAATGCCTACGTAAGTAGCTTGCCCTTTCTCCAGTCTGGTAGGTACTAGCCACGTAGAAGTATGTACATTAATTTGCTAGTTACACCATTGGAAACTTAAACATTACAGACACCATTTTGAATTAACTTTTTTATAAATTCAATAATCTATCGATTTAGTTTCTCGTTCCAAAACGGATTACTCACATCCATGGTTTCCGAGTCGCTACTATAGAAAAAGTAAATTAATTTGCTATGTGGTAAATATGCTTCTTTCTAGGTAGGTAGAACAGGTGAACTACTCTGTTCCTCTTCCAATTTCCCATGAATCGTAACCTTACGTCGTTATATTCATCAAAATACATCGATAACATTTGTAAATTAGGCAATGGAAAGCATCCATACTGCTAATAAAGCAGATAGTTACATAAACTGTGTTATTTTATTACTTTGTTTACGATCGAGTGGCCTGTTTTAAATTACAATGCGCCTATGACATACGGATGCCATCCGTCCGGGTTCCCCCGGATTTGTCCTAGTTTGTCCGTCCTTGGGCCGTCAGGGCAAGGGTGTTTAAAGTGTCCGGGTTATGTTTTTTTACGGTTCCGTTTTTAGGGTTCCGTAGCCAAAATGGCAAAAACGGAACCCTTATAGTTTCGTCATGTCCGTCTGTCCGTCTGTCCGTCTGTCCGTCTGTCCGTCTGTCACAGCCGATTTACTCGGAAACTATAAGTACTACAGTGATGAAATTTGATGGGAATATGTGTTGTATGAACCGCTACAAAAATATGACACTAAATAGTAAAAAGAATTGGGGTGGGGCCCCCCATACATGTAACTGAGGGATGAAATTTTTTTTCGATGTACATACCCGTGTGGGGTATCAATGGAAAGGTCTTTTAAAATGATATAAAGTTTTCTAAAAACATTTTTCTTAAAGTGAACGGTTTTTGAGATATCAGCTCTCAAAGTCGTAAAAGTATGTCCCCCCCTCTATTTTTATAACTACGGGGTATAAAATTCTAAAAAAATAGAGGTGATGCATGCTAATTAACTCTTTCAACGATTTTTGGTTTGATCAAAGTATCTCTTATAGTTTTTGAGATAGGTTGATTTTTATTATATTTGCTGCTACGGAACCCTTTGTGCGCGAGCCCGACTCGCACTTGGCCGGTTTTTTTTAGATAGCGGATTTCGGAATTTAGGGAAAAATTGTATATTCGGTCGTTTTTTTAAAGACGCCTTGTTTTTTTAGACAACGGACCGTTATGTTCGGGGGTTTTGGTCGTGTTTGTCCGGTGACGCCAGTTTAAGAGATGGCAACCCTACTATGACATGACACGACTGTTTGTATCTAGTAACTTTACCCAGTTAGATATTAAATTGCGCAGTTTTCAATATGAATAGTAGGCTACGATACCTATATGGGTATTGATAACTGCAAAGTTAGATGAATAAAATCCGTTTAAAAACAAACAAGTTGTTATCTAGAACCAAAATAACATGAGGCAGCCATTTTACTTCGCATTACGCAACCCAATTCGATAGCCTTAGTAACGTACGCATAATCTTTGTATGCGCGTACTATCCTACTTGGTCGGGTATGAATCAACCTCCTTGTTTTCGTCGTGTTTTTTTTTTCATGTTGCCTAGTCGATTGGTCGTGCGAGCTCGGTTCAATGTAAAGCAAGCTACGCATGAACATGAAATTGGCATCACGTAAACAAGTTAGCATTTCGCCCGCGGTTTTACTTGTAAATATATACACGTACACCGTGGCGACAACTTAATTAAATACAGATTTGGAATATTTCACTACTAATAGCATCTAATCTAATACCCGACCACCAATTTGGGTTCAGAGAAAAACATGGTACAATCGAGCAAATTCATAGACTCGTTGACTGTATAGCAAAATCATTTGAACAGAAAGAATACTGTACTGCTTCCTTTCTTGACAAATCACAAGCATTCGACAGAGTCTGGCATGATGGACTTCTGTACAAAATAAAAAAGACATTGCCCACCAACTTTTATAGTCTAATAAGATCTTACCTGCTTGGCAGACACTATTTTGTCAGTCACGGTGAAGCAAACACAGAGCTTAAAGAAATTCAAGCTGGAGTGCCACAGGGTAGTGTAATGGGCCTCACTCTGTATCTTCTTTATAACGCAGACTTGCCAATATCTGACGATGTTGTAATGGGCACATTTGCTGATGACACAGCTATCATGGCATCAGACGACTCACCAGTTCAAGCTACACAGAAACTACAAAAAAGCTTGGACAAGATCACAAAATGGTTAAAAGACTGGCGCATCAAAGCCAACGAAAATAAATCAATCCAGGTAACATTTACAACCCGGCCGCAGAATTGTCCCCCAGTCTCACTGAATACCGTCCAGCTTCCACAATCTGACGAAGCGAAATATCTTGGAATGTATCTAGACAGACGACTAACATGGAGAAAGCACATTTTTACCAAACGCCTAGTAATGGGACAACAAGTGCGCAAGATATTTTGGTTGTTAAATAGAAATAGTTAGCTATCAATGGAAAATAAACTTTTAATATATAAAAGTATAATAAAGCCAATAAGGACATACGGAATACAGTTGTGGGGCATGGCTGCAAACTCCAACATCGGAATTTTACAAAGGCTTCAATCGAAAATGCTTAGGATGATAGTAGACGCACCATGGTATGTCACTAACGAAAGACTTCACCGAGAGCTAGGCATCAAAACTATAAAAGAGGAAATAAAGGAGAGAGTCACAAAATACAAAGACAGCTGACTGCAACTGCACCCTAACATTTTGGCACACCACCTTATGGATGACACATCCCAAAGTGCGAGGAGGCTGAAGAAAAGAATTCCTCAACATTTAATTTAATTTAAAAAAAATTTTAAATTTAAAAACATACTTTAAGAGGGCAAGTCACTGGACCTGTCCCTCACACACCGTACATCATTACATAAATATTGTTGAATGTCCCCTAGACAGATTGCAATAATAAAATAAAATAAAAAAAATAGCATCTAATAAGTTCTCGAAATACTAACCGATAATACCGTAATCTGCTGTACGCAATGATCGTACCAAGAAAATGTTAACAACTAAAAGAAATGGATTGTAAGATTATTATTAATAACTTTTTTGCAGATACATAGTAATGAGTAACTGTATTTTAATTAACCGACTTCAAAAAAAGGAGGAGGTTCTCAATTCGTCTGCATTTGCTTCTGGCAATCATAATGTTATGATGCTGAGCTGATGATGGAAGGTCAACTCCTTAATAGTTGGGAGTAAAGGGATAATTCTTTCAAATCTGTGTACATATTGATACTACTAGTTATTATATCAGTAGAATCATAGGTGAGCTGAACTAATAGGTTGTAAAAAAATGTAACACTAAAAAGGATGAAAAAAAATTGTAAACAAAAAAAAAAACCGCCTTCAAAAACCCGACTCACTAAAAATTACAAAATAATATAATACGAAATCTGGGTATGAATTTGATATATTGTTGAAGGCGGTGCCAATTAAATTTTTGAGGAAAACTGCATGAAATATAAACGGCACCGCCTTCAACAACATATCAAATTCATACCCAGATTTCGTATTATATTATTTTGTAATTTTTAGTGAGTCGGGTTTTTGAAGGCGGTTTTTTTTTTGTTTACAATTTTTTTGTGAACTACATCTAATAATAACTTAGTTATAAATATTTTACAAAATCCAATTTCAGGGTTTTAGATTTTTTTTGCCTTAATTTGGGCTTGTGATGCTAACACTTGTAATTAGTCTTGTAGGACTCAACATTTCATGATGCCCCCATTAAAGTAATACCACATGTAAGATGCGGCTAATAATATATCGATGACGACGATGTCTATTACAATAGTGATTAGTTATCAATTGTAAATCGTGGTATTTGTAAATCTTATTGTAATCACTAATTACTAAGATTTACAATATACCACGATTAATAACATAGAAGTCCTTAATCAGGGTATATTCGATTATTGTTGGTAATCTGGTCATAATAGTCACTCATTGGAATGGAATGTATTATGAGAATTAACAACTCTAAAAGTGTATTTTTTTCCTAAAAGTGACCTTACTATAATCAATACTAAATATGAAGAATCTATTTATACGTATATAACTGATATACAATATCAGGTTTTTTCCTATTTCCCTCATGGCAGTCCCAAAATTGCAACTTATTGCATTAGGAGAAATATCCTGTAAGATCTGTTATAAGATCAAAGCAATAAATAAACAACCTTTTCTCGGTTGTATAAGTAATTTCTTTCAGGATACCTTCTATCGGTGCCTAAATATATTTTTTTGTATAATAACAGCGTGTTGGATTTTTATGTATTCAGTTATCAACATAGAAGTTGATCTAATAATATCACATATTTGTAAGTAATTTACTTCTTACTAAAATCCAGTATTTAAACAATATGATAGCTAGTACTGTTAAATATTTATCGAACACTACGTATTTCAAAATATGTAAATAAATAATATATGTTTAGTATATCAATACACCCAAGATTAATCTATAAACTTAGTTTTATTTCATATGATAGTTAAAGCATTAGCAATGGTATACATAAAATGTTGTTGGTTGTTTAGAAACACATACGAACATACTTCCCATGAATCGAAGATGTACAAAATATGAGGTGGCAAAATAAATCCCATGCGTAGCTAGCTTTACATCCCCACCGCGCATGTTGACGCGCAGCCGCCATTGCCGTATAAATACTGCGAGCGCCGCCGACGTCACGTAGTCGCAATCGAGAGGAGAAGGTGTGAATAATGGAGAGGTGGCGTCCGTATTACGTTCTAAAAATCGATTATCACCGGAGCTAGCAGCGCGACCGCCGACTCGCAAGTCGTGAAAGTGAAGCAGTGGTGTGTTTCGACGTGTCATCCGTAGATCGACAGCGGTTCGAGGCCGAGATACGGCGGTATACAATTTTCAACTTCAACATCCAGTGTCCGCGAATCGAGGCGTCCATTTTGTGATCAGTTTTGTGCGCTCTGCTCCGACGCCGTGCTACCGCTAAAGTGATAAGTGAACTGTGAACCTACGCGTGGAGTAAGAAGAATGAACAGCCAGGCGCAGCCGCCGCGAGGCCGCCGCCGCGCGGTGCGGACTCCGCTGCCGGCCCTGGGCGCGCGCCGCGAGCGCGACCGGCGCGAGGAGCGCTACGCGGGCTCCAAGTGGGGCGCCGCGCCCGCCGCCGCCGCGCTGCCGCCGCCGCCCACGCACTGGCGCCGCAGCGAGGGCCGCTGCCGACCGGAGCCCGACCGCGCGCACACGCTGAAGCTGCTCCTCAACGTGACAGCGTAGGCCTCCGCCGCCGCCACGCGTACGGACCCTAGTGTTAGTGCCGCGGGGACGCAGCCCCCGGGCTGCGCCCTCGTCATCTATCGTGCTAAGTTTTTTATTTCGTAACGCGAAGCGCGTCATGTCTCTCGCCCGGGGCGTCGTCGTGGCGTTTGTTTAAAGTTGTGATGTCGATGCGATGCCCCACGACGTCGCCCAGGCGACGACCAAATTCCGGCGTACGTAGGTATTATTTTGTGAAAATTTTAGTAGTTAAGAGCAGACTGCCGCGGTCCGCCGGCGCCGCGCCGCACGCCTCCGTTTTAAAAAAGAGAAAAACACAAAAAAATGAGGAGGTTGGCACGGCGGCGGCGGCCCGCGGCGAAGCCCGGCGCTGCGCCCCTCGCCCGCCTCGCGGCGCAAGCTGCCGGCGCCTCCGCCCCCCGCCCCGCGCCCGCGACGAGGATCGAGAAGTTTAAGTTGAAATTCGACTGATGTATCTCTACTTAAGTTTATAAATTAGTTGTAAGCGGGCGTGGGGCGGGCGGCGCGCGCCGCCATTCTATTTATTGTTGGTAGGGCGAGTCCTTGCCGCTGCGAGGCGCACCGACGTTGCATTTCTTTTATAAATGAAGCGTTATTATTATATTTTGTACTAGTGTAAGGGCGAGGCTCCCCGCGCCGGGCCGGGCCGCGGCCCGCTAGTCGTATCGTTTTATTTATCGAGACCAATGTATTTTATTTGTCGACGTCCAGCCGCGCCGCGGCGGGAGGTCCTAAGGGGCTCGTTCTTGGAGCCATCACCTCGCCGGCGACAGAGCTTTAAAAAAATAAATTTGTAAGACGGCGATGGCTCGACGTTCCTAATTCTAGTTTTAGACTAAAATCTTACGATACGGTTATTTCTAAACACCGACTGTTAAAGATTGAAGATTATATACGTTTGTACAGAGAGTATATTGATCTCAGCTGCGGTCAGAACCGGCGGAGCTTCTGTGATGTACAAAAAAAACAAAACGAGAAAATATGAGAATTTTACAAGTTTTTTATAATTAGTTTGTATAGATAGATTACTTTTAAGTGAAGATGGTGGTGTGGCGGCGGCCTCTCGCCGCCCGTGGACTGTCCGCAGCGATCCCTGTCCCAACCCTTCCCATCCCTCTGTCCCGTCCCATCCCAGGGCTCTTCGGAGCCCGACAAATGGTTCAACGTTTCTTGACGATGCACAGCAAAGAGAGAGTACAGCTCCTTACTCTTCCGAGTGGAGCTTTTTTCTTTCAGCGCAAGAGTGAAGAAATTAATCAAATTACTGCAAGCATCTTACAAGAATTTGAACATTGTGTACCTCATGCAGTTTTGCAAGAAGGAGATCAAGACTGAGCATGGAAGAAATGTTATACTCAAGATGGGGCCGGGAGTGGAAGCTGTCGGGCATTTGGTAAGATGAATCTATGTATATTTTGACCTTAGTTGGTAGTTTCCAATAACGGTTGAATCTAGATTCTAGGTTGACTAATACAGATTTTCTGCATCCTTTATTTTCCCCATTTTCCCTAGTTTACAAACATTCATGAAAATTTTAGAACCAATTTTATTATAAAATAATTACAGTTATGTAAGACATCTCCATGGCCATGGTACACAAATAAACAATAAACATACATAGATATTTATAAATACAAACTTACCTATATACTTACAAACCATGGTCCAAACATGAATATCAATCACATAAATGGGGACTAACCCACTACTCATAGAATCATAGCCAAGGGCGTGAAACTGCAATCAAGCAGGCCTTCAGGGTGAGTGTGACAGGCTCAATATGGTCTATTGTGCCTGTACATATGAGGTCAATGTGGATCTCACTACCACTTACCATCAGGTGGAGTGAAATCGTCCTGTTAGCCATTTATAAAAAAAAGGTTAATAATCACTGTTAACATGTTAAAACTATTACTAAAGTCCAATAATTATTATAAATAAGCTTGTACTATGGGCGTCAGAGACTGATATACATACATATATATATTTTTAAATACATAATCCCAGACACTGAACAAACACTAATGTTCACACAAATATTTGTCCCAAGTGGGAATCGAACCCACAACTCTTGGAACCGCCAGCCAGGGTCACTAACCACTGCTTCACCAAGCTAGTCATATTTATTGTGACTTTCATTATTTACCTAACTTTCACATTAAGAACATAAAAGAACATAAGTAAATTAAACAAGTATATAGTAAGAGGAGCAGTTAGTGACAGTTTTATAAGCTGACGGTTGATAATAGGTCAGGTCAGGTTATCAAGTGTTATCAACAAGTCACCCAATGTATCTTTCTATGTAGGCATGAAACATTAATATAATTATATTATGTACAACATCACATACATTGATTTGATTCTGTGCTAAGTTGTTGAACTGTGACTGGGTATCGCAATCAAGACTGTAAACATAAATCATGTATTTATTCTCAATACATTGTGGCCTAACTGAAAACTAAAGAATTGAATCATTATTTTGGCTTTCGCTTTGTTACTCAAATAATTTCCAAACACACATCATCATCATCAGCCCATATACGTCCCCACTGCTGGGGCACGGGCCTACCCTAAACTAGGGCGATGAGGCCTTAGACAACCACGCTCGCCTAATGCGGGTTGGTCGACTACACAACCTAGGAGTTTCTTCATAGGTGTGCAGGTTTCCTCACGATGTTTTCCTTCACCGTTAAAATTCCAAATGCTTTGGTCAATTTTAATTTTTAAGTTTAGAGATTTCTTGTCAAATAAATTTTCAAACATTGGGTGTTTGGGCTGTGTATAGGTGTGTTATTAAATATATTTATTTAAGTATATGTGTGTATCCACTGTAGATTCTGATATCTGTAACACACACACAAGTGCTTAAGCTCCTTACTAAGGGATTAGGTCAATGTGTGTGATATTGTGAAATATTTATTAAAGTTACACCATTGATGGTGGAATTGAGACAAATTTGTGTTTCGTTTGCAACATTAATATTAATAAATTAAGTTATTTTCATATTAGTAATTTTTTTTCTAATACCATAGACATATTAAACTTTAATATATTAAAGGGATATATGGAAAGTGGGGGTACCTACCCTTTAATTATCCTTTGAGAAGGAGAGTGTCATTTCAATATTATACACGATACGATGCACCACACCCTGCGATAGCATTATGCCACAAGTCAGGTCCAACCGACAAACCAGGGGGCCCAAAGTGTAAGGAATGATGATTTTTTTTCATTATACACTAACAAGATGTCTTCACTCCACCTGATGGTAACCGGTGAGATCCACACACAGATTATTTTGGTTCGGTGTTTCTTGTATTAAATTTCTAAGATTATGGGGATTTGTGAACTTAATCTAAATCATTTTCCCACTAATCCCCATTGACGGGGATTTCCAATGGGGATTAATGGAATAACCCAGATCCAATGAAATCGACAGGCACAATAGATCATATTGAGCCTGTCGCACTCGCCTTGAAGGCCTGCTTAAATGCCGTTTCACGCCCCGCCTGAAGAGCATTCATCCCGATACTTGGGACATGGGCATTTCAATATGGTCACTTCAATTTGACTGGCTCGGTGGAACAGTAGTCACTGACTCAGGTTCATAACCTACGGTTCCAAGAGTCGTGGGTTCGATTCTTACTCGGGACAAATATTTGTGTGACGAACATCGGTCTTTGTTCCGTGTCTGGGTGTATTATTAACCCTTAACAACCCACAAGTGTCTCGCGGACACATTTTTGCGTTTAAGTTTTGATAAAAACTAAAGTATTTATATTTATAAATCGGCCTTTTACCTATTTGATCTCCAATGTTTTAGGATTCTAAAAGTGCTTTTAAAATATTTATAACATGTAAGATTTATAAGTTATTTTAAATATACAAAAATAGTACTTCATCAACCCACAAGTGTCCAATAGACACAATAACATTTTGTTTGAGAATGTGAACAAGGATTGTTTTTTATTTGTATTGACGTATAATCTTATGATGTCGGGTGGGTCATAACGATTAAAATTTTATAGCCATAATAATCTGACACCACTTTTTTGTGTTATAATTGTCGTCTTTGTTTTCGTCTCGCATATCAGTGATTAGACACACAAGACACCACAGTCCTCTTATTCAGTATTATTTAGATAAATAGATAAAGGTAAAACCAATAAGACGTAAACTTCAACTTGAACATGTTTACAGTAACGATGAAAATACTTTTGTGCATACTGATTCGAGATTGAAAAAAATGCGACAGATCTAGCAACTGTAAACGGTAATGAAAGAATTATAGTTATAATTCTTGGAGTGAGGGTGATGATTATGATTCATAAGTGTAGGTGGTAGAGTTCAGTATAAAACGAATAAAGAATAAAGGTACCTACCTAGCAAATTCAAAATATATTTATATTAGATTATATTATGTAACGTAGTGTAGGACGTCCGCAGGCCAGGTGGTGTAACGATCTGCGCAGGACGGCTGGTAGGAGCTGGATGCGAGTGGCCGAGGAGAGAGAGAAGTGGTGTGCATTTCGGGAGGCCTATATCCAACAGTGGACAAAAATGGGCTGATGATGTTGATGATGATGATGAGATGTTATTATATGACTGGAACACACGCAAAATAAAAAAACACAAAAGAATCTATTTATGCGTGAAATTGCAACAGTATTGGTAACACCTCATACACGGAGACTAAGTAAGGAAAGTCCATCAAGTAAGCACTTAGCAGCCATGAATTATGTAGAAGCTTACCTACTCAATTATCTGAATCTGATGTGAAAAGGATAAAGCATTGTTAGTTTACTCTTCGATATTAACAGCGTTTCTGTCAAGTGCTGTGATAAGTGCAATCATATAATAACTGCTACAAATTTTGAAAAAATATACATCTATAACTCCACAAGTGCAAAAATACATTACTGAAGTTCATTCTAATATATATTTAATTTAAATAACTTGTTTTTCACTCATCACACCTTATATTTATCAAATGTGTCTGTTGGACACTACTGGTCAGTTACGTTACAAAAGATTACTCGGTAGTTAAGGGTTAAATATATTTAAGTTTATTTGTGTATCCACTGTTGATCCTGATTTCCGTAACACAAGTGCTTAAGCTACTTACCACGGGATCAGATCAATGTATGTGATGTAATATTTATTTGTTTATAATATTAAATGTAGCGATAGTATGGAAACCTAGACTGATGCCACATAGGAACAGTCCGAGAACGAACAGAATCTTGAAACAATAGCGCTACGTCCGCTGCGTTGCGAGACTTTCTAATCTACTGAAGCAGCAATCGCAGTAACAGAAAGTGGTTATATGTGGTTATAACCGGCCCTCGGTCCGTTGATCGAAACTGAGTGCATATTATGTCTATTAATATCGTACAAACACCCACCCACATGTTCTTAGTATATTCCCATTTGAATGTAAGTGCCATCTGACCCCGATAGTGACGTATGGGAAAGTCACTTAAAAAAATACTAAAATATTTTTTAAAAATCTATATGCTTATAAATGGATCCCACCCATTATATAAAATACATTATTATAGCTTTTTTACATTTACTCATAGAATCATCAATACAGAAATATCAGGTATAATTATTAGTATTCTATCACTAGATTTTACTTCATTTGATACCACATATCATGTTCATCATCAGCCCATATACGCCCCCAGTGCTGGGGTACGGGCCTACTCTCAACTTAGTTCACGTATTATCATGTTACAAATTCTAATTGGCCAATTCAAACGTTTTTTGTCGTATTGAAATAACATTAGTACCCAAAATAGGTACCGTTACCCCTGCTTACAGATCTATTTATATTAGGCAAATTCCCTCCCACATGATCTTAGTATCTTTCCCATTTGTCTACTTTCCATTCGAAAACCAATCAGAAATTTAGTGTCATCTGACCCAATTGGGTCGAATGGGAATCTCTGCTTCCACTGAAATAAGGGTATTTGTAGACTTAGGTCTATAAATGCCATCGTATTTTATATTGCGGCAATAGAAAAGGAATTAATGGAAAAAAATCCCAAGAAGCCGAATTATTCTTGGTACCTACAGCATAATGTATTACACAACCATTTCATTTACCATAATAATGTATCATCAGTCTCTGGAATTTCATTTCAATATGGCATTTAATAATGATTCGTAATATCTTTGTTTTCTATGACAACTTTACTATTTTGGTTATTGTTTGTAAAATAACTGTCTCTAAAATATTATTATGAGTACAACGTTAGTAAAATACATAAGCCTACTTGTGACGGCTTGTATTGCACTTGCAATTATCCAAAATTATTAAAAGGTAGCCTTTAAATTCTAAAGGAACAATTTTAAATTGTCATCCTTAAGCTACTGACGTATTAGCCGCGTCATCGGACCACCTAAAAGATGACGCATCTTACGCGTCATAACCACTTGATATTATCGTCTTAACAATATAAGGAAATTCCTGTTTCTGTGTATAATTATCTGCAATAGACTGCAATACCTCTGTTAATATCATTATATTATTACACTACGAGTAAAAGATAAATTCAATGGATTGTAATTTTTGTGAGAGGTAACATGTTGCATTTTCTAACCTTAAAATTTGGGCACTCGCGGTCGCGGCTTCAATATTTTTTTCCTTGAATATAAGCGCGAGTTGACACGGTTCATAGGCATTAGGCAGTAAGTAAGTATTCGCTGAGCACAAAAAAGTAGTAGTAAAGTGTAGTGGCACTTTTGCTTACATTTCTATAAAAGGTATTGTCGTAGTTATGAGGTGAATATACCTGTAGCTATCGATAGAAAGCAACATTTCAGGAAATTAAATGAACACCTTTATTTTTTATTTACTGTAACACTATTTAAGTTAAATTGTGTAGCTTTCAAAGAAAGAAATGGTTTTAAAGAGAGCTGTCAACGACGGGCGTATTTAAAGCAAATTAATTTCTATAATTTACCATTTAAAAGTAAGAACCTAGTCTGTGGTAGTTCCAGTAGAATTTAGAACATTAGCGAAGGTTTCACATTAATATTTTTACGTACTACCTTATTAGTAAACAATAAAAGTTCTATGTTATTGTCTGAGACACATGTTTTGTGTGCAAATTAAGACATTTTATCTATCTAGCCACCACGTGTTTGATCCTCACGTGCTTAAATTATATTAACAATTAAAATTAGGCATGAATAGAAAGTTAATTAGAAGCAGGTCACCTTGGCAAATTTTATCAATTACCTACACAGGAAATTATTCAATTCGTACATACACCATTGATAAATATTTTTTTCAAAAACTTTTGACTATATTAAGGTGCCTACTTATACAATGGCAACAGTATTATTCATATCGAGATGTAGGGGAAAAGTAATTTTTGTTTGTTGTGTGGGAAAACACGTAAGTATTTTGTTTTTTATTGCAAGCCTTTAGATAGAGAAACAGTGTGGCAGGTTTGGATGAGACCTTTGCCCAGCGGTGAGACCAAAATGGGTATTAAGGCTGGCACTTATCATTTGGTGAAGTCCTTTTAGTAATCCATCGCGTTACCTAAGACACATCTTGCATACAAGAGTTCTTAATTTTTCGACAATTTTGCTTTGAACAGGATAAATTGGGAATTAATTTCAGTTGCTACTAGCACCGCATGGCGTAATTCAATTGTAATTAATAATAATTACTGTTGCAAATAGGCCATTAAGAATATATTATTTTGTTTAAAATGAATGAAAAATTCCCATTGGGTACCCATAGAGTCAAGTGGGACTTTTCTTAAAAAGTATTTGCAGTTTTTATGTCAAATTGTGGATGATTGTTCGAATAAAAATTATGGTGGAGTAACATGTTTTTCCAACTTAAAACCCAATTTCTCTTTGAATTTAGTAGAAATAGTATAGCAGTTCATAAACGCTTGTAAGTTCCATCGTGTGTTTTGTCTACCATATCCCTCTGTTATATCACAAACCACGACTAAATAGCCATAAACGAAGACCTCTATCGTTTTGTAAACTCAGAGCGGAGTCAGACCGATACGCCGTTGACCGACTTACGCTGCGCGCGCGTGACGTCACGTGTTGCGCAAATATGGCCGCCGAGAAACTTCCCGAGCGCGCCATAATCTTCTAGTCGTGGTTGTTTATCTTTTTGACTATGTAAATATTCGTTTGGCTCGAGCTGCTTTGGTTAGCGGGCTAAAACGGGTCCAAGGTAAATCATAATATGGGTAGCGTTGCCGTCTTTATTGATATATCAATTTTTTTTAACTGACTACGATGATGGTTTGCTTGGAGTAGCTCTTACTGGCTCTAATAGGTATATTATAACATTTGCAATGTTTAAAATAACTCTTTTTCTCGTTGATAATCCGTGACTTTCCCGCGTCTTGTTAGGATAAGACGCGTGTAAGCCACGGATTATTATCCGATTATCTTAAACAAACTTTGAAAAATGTCAAACACACCATCATCATGACACCATTATTTATTTATTATATTACACCTCGACACCAAAAGCATAATATACGCACGCATGTATAACAGTAATTGCAAAAGATTTACAGCTAAGTATCATACCTAACTGGTTTTTTCTTTTTTACGTTGGCTCTAGTAGCCATATAATGAGATAAATCTTTAGTACCTTTCTGATGTTTCACAATAGCTTTAATCTAGCGAAAACCTAATCTAGTAGACCTATTCAAGTATTCGAAAATGGTATACATTACAATGAGTTGTAATGTAAGCCGCGTGTTACCATTAGTATCAGACAATGTGGCGTCTTGCTTTGTTTCTTACATTTCCATACACGAAATTAACTATCATCAATATCATCTGCCCATACACGTTACCACTGCTGGGGCACGGGCCTACCCTAAATTAGGGCGATAAGGCCTAAGCCAAACACGCTGGCCAAGTGGGGGTTGGTTGAAATTAAGTATACCACAATAGCAATTAAAAATACTAATAAAGCGCTTACACTCTTCAAATTCTTTCTTAAACTCAGCTATGTGTAACAAATACATTATTTCTAAGTAAATATGTGACAGAATTACATGACCATTTAATTGATCACGAGTTAGGACGCAAGCGATAAACTTGCGTATTGGGCGTCGGTCGGAATCGAAAGTACAGACGAAAACAACTACATATTATGTACTGTGTCTTATATTATGTTTGTAAGAACATGCAATCATTCAATAAGAAATCGGATACTCACCATTTTAACACCAGAAATAAACATAGGCTTGCCGTTCCAAGCCTCAGGCTTCAAAAGACTGGAAAGTCGTTCTTAGGTTTAGGCACAAAATTGTTCGATCTTGATTTTTGACATGGCACGCTTGGACATTAAATAATTATGTTATGTATGCATGTACTTGTAATTATTTTATTTTATTGATTAATTTATTTATATTTGCAAAGAATTTCATGAAAATCTGTTTTCAGAATTAAATTATTTACATTATTTACGTTATTTTTTGTGATGGCAAAAGGTAATTCTATGTATAGTAGGTATTGTATTACGATTTTATCATTGCACCTTAATGAATAATTAAGTGGCACCTACCTATAACTACCTACTTATAACGTATGATAATGGTAATACCCGTCTCGTCGGTATTAAGAATATTGTGACGTTACAATCGAGTTCATGAGTCACGCTGCCACCGCCAATACATTCGTACGCACCAGGAACTAGGTACCTAAAAGGTTTTTGTAGCATCGTGTTAATGCAGTTATTTTTCCTCCTTGTATTAGATTCAGAATCGTGGCAAGGAAGTAGTAACTAAGTAATTTTATATTTAAGTACTGTACGGGCAGGAGCTGTTATAAACACTACATAGTATAAAGCAAAGTCGCTTCTCCCGCGTCTGTCTGTCCCTATAAAATATAATAAATAAATAAATAAATATAAATATTACACAACATCACACACATCTGAGCCCGTGGTAAGTAGCTTAAGCACTTGTGTTACGGAAATCAGGATCAACAGTGGACAAATAAACTTAAATATATTTAATAATTCACCCAGACACGGAACAAACACCGATGTTCGTCACACAAATATTTGTCCCGAGTGGGAATCGAACCTACGACTCTTGGAACCGTAGGTTGTAAACCTGGGTCACTAACCACTGTTCCACCGAGCCAGTCAAATGCCCTATGTGTATATTTAAATCCTTAAAAGTAAGTACACAACGGATTTTAATGCGGTTTTTTTAATAAATAGAGGGATTTGAGAGGAAGGTTTTTATTTATAATATACCCGAAGCAATGCGAGGTCGGGTCACGAGTATTTAGATAAACCCCGAAACGTGGTGGAGCAGTTAATTTTTTTTTGTTTTTCTAAATATTTATCCAGATCGTGTAATATGCAGCTACTGGATAGGATGAGACATGAAGATAATTATTTTTTTGCTGGGTGCAAGTTAGATAATTAGGACACCGAAATTTGTGTCCGGAAAATCCCAACTGCCCACACCGGGTTACCTGGGAATTTTCGACATAAAAATTTCCCAGCTGTCCCCATGAGATTAAATTATTTGGTAACTAACCAAGTCACACTAAAAATCACAGCAAAAATAACAAATGAGTATAACATTCAGCTTTTATGGATAACTAGCTGTGCCAGCGACTCCGTTCGCGTTTCCCCAGTTTTTTACACATTTTCCATTGTATCTTTGCTCCTATTGGTCGCAGCGTGATGTTATATCTATACAACGCAATTTAAAATCGAACCAGTAGTTCCTGAGATTAGCGCGTTCAAACAAACAAACAAACTCTTCAGCTTTATAATATTAGTATAGATGTGGCTTAGACATATTCTACGTGTTAATTGAATGAGTCAAAACTGTTTTTAGGATCATCATGTTTTTAGAACAAAATTCAAAATATGTTTCAGTATTTTTTGTTACAAAATGATTGAATGATCGGTACTCTGGTGTATCATAAACTAATTCCATTTTCCTCCAAAATATAAATCGCTATTTTCAATACATTGGTTTTTTGGTAATAAAATTCACAATATACCCACCTACTTAGAAGTAATAAACTAATAGGTACCTGATCACAACTTGTTTCACACAAATGGGATAATATTCGCGTCAGCTTAATAATAAAGCTAATTATAATTCTAATACCCACCCAATAAGTATGTGGTTTAAAAATAAACTCGCCTGCCTACGTATGTCGGCCGTTATAAAATTCTTGGCAGCCCATTTATCTTCTCATCATATGACTCATTTTGCATAGAACAACCATTTATAGTTATGTCCCTTTCTTTGTAAGTTATGGATTAGAAAAGTAAATATCATCATCAGCCTACATATATTATGTCCCCACTGCTGGGGCACGGGCCTACCCTTTTTTTTTTTTTAACGCGGTGAAATGCCTTACGCACCTTCACCAGGAGAGGGGGTTCTCTCCCAGTGGTGTGTCGGACTTCCCAACGGCTAGCGAACAGATAGTAAATGCCAGCCGCGGCTCCTGAGCGGGGTGCAATGCCCAGGGGGCTTACCGACTAAAACACCGCGGTGTACCTCATCGCCGAATGGCAGCATCATGGGACTCCGAAACTAGTCTTCAACTACCATGACGCCGCCGACGTTGCCCATAACGAGCTACACACTCCCCTAGTGCGAGGATGACGGGGGACCCGGTACACGAGACCGCCCGTCCCTCAACAGCGGCCGTTAGTGCAATGCCGACGGGAGTGTCCCCACACCCGCCGCCGGCTGGCCACCGCTGGACCCTGGTGCTATAGCGCGAGCGTATGCTCGCCGTGCGCGTCCGGTCCTCCTCTTCCGGATGAGTGGCGCGGAAGGATCGATTTCGCGCGCTCTCTCATCCGTCTCCTTTTGGGAAAGCACTGACTCGCAGAAATTTGCGAATGCAGTCCATGATCTCGCGTCCTCTACCATCGCCTTGAGTAGACTAGGGAGGGCAAGGTCATCCCCAACAACGACGGATAGATCCGCTCTCTGCTCAGACCACGCCGGGCACACCGAAACTGTGTGCTCCGGCGTGTCTTCCGCTGCACCACAGGAATGACACATTGGTGTTTCTTCCCTTCGTATCCTGTGAAGGAAGGATCCGAAGCACCCGTGTCCCGTCAAGACTTGGACCAGCCGATACGATAGAAACCCGTGTGGCCGGTCCACCCACGTGTCAAATACGGGCACAAGCGCATCCAGTGTGCGTCTGCCGAATTCTGCAACTGCCAGTTGTTCCTTCCACGTGGAGAGGAGTTCATCCCGTGCCGCACAGGTGTACCCTAAAATAGGGCGATTAGGCCTAAGTCAACCACGCTGGCCAAGTGCTGGTTGGTCGACTACACAACCATAGAATTTATTTAAATAAAGGTGTGCAGGTTTCCTCACTATGTTTTCCTTCACCGTTAAAGCGTCGAATTATCGCACATATTAACTTCAAATTTGAAAAACACTGGTGAGGATTGAAATGGCGACCTCCTTCGTGGCAAGCGACGACCTTAACCAAAACTTAGAATGTCCGGGATATTTTGTTGTTTTGTTTTAATGAGCTTCCGATATTAAAAAAGTAAAACAATTTTGGGATTTGGTGGCCCAAAAATTATTTATCTCAATTTCATTTCATCTTAGTTCTTTGTGGATACGTCGATCCAGTTACCTACCTACTATTGTAAATAGGTCGTGAAATCAAAATTGCAAACCTATCCAACAGGCTTTTAAACAGCCCAAAAGGCCAATTTGTAGAAACAAGGTTGTTTCACATTGTACTCAATGAGTCGCTCGCGATCGATCGGCGTTTACCGTAACATGGCCTTGAGAGGCCTCCCCTGGTCAACGGAGTTGTGCGCAGTATTTTATTGCAAGTATTAACTGGTATCGATTGAGTACGCGTCAAATATCACGTGACAGATGTATTTGCAAGCTGTATACTGAATTGGTTGGTCAGAATAGGCATGATGACAATATTTACTATGAATAGTGCAAGTTTTACATAAAAATAAAACTTGTATTATTTAGCAGAGACGATGCACAGCATCTGTGAGAGTGCGTCCTCTTCCGGTCAGCAATTTATGGGCGATCAAAGCGCCCTCTATATTGAAATATCTTGATTATTTTAGTAGTTGAATTCACTTACTTCCGTTTGGCGCCATTTTTAGTCACCTTAATGGGTCTCGTGCCGAGGATCCTCATAGCAGTCTCTCACCAGGAGACCTTAATGGGATGCTGTGCATCGTCTCTGCTAAATAATACAAGTTTTATTTTTATGTAAAACTTGCACTATTATTCGGCATGTGACGATGCACAGCATCTGTGAGAGACGTGTTTATTAGCTCCTGGTGACTTACCCGATGACGCTATGTGATAGGAATCAAATAGAAGTACCTGAAACATAACTATTGTAATATGTTGTCTTGAAACGTTGAATTAAATCTTCATTACAACTATTACGAAGTCAATTAAACAATATAAATTAATATATGTTTGTTAATCACAAACTTATGAAGCACAATGTATAAAAATTATAGGTGTTTATTCTGGTTGGAAATTTGGTAAATAAAGCATCTGATGAAATATCAGCATTACTTTTCTCTTTTATTTGTTTCAAATAAAATCTTGAAAGTATATTCACTAATAACCTCGTGAAAAGCAAGGCTGATAGGCAAATTATCCCACCAATTTGATGATGTAATAGCGAAGCACACACTACCTTGCCAACCAATGCCATTATGCCGGCGTCTAAAATACGACTTTTACCCTTTGGAATACCATTAATAGATATACAACGGCAATACTACATCCAGCTGTCCTTCTCTGCTCGCTCGCCGACGGATTGCTCAGGCTATACTGTAACAGTTTTTGAGCAATAAAGTTAGTACATAACGCCGATATTGTTAATTTTGGATCAATTCAAAACAGTGCCAAGTCATAATTACATCATTTGACCTGATGCTAAAATTAGTGTTTAGGGTCATGATTACGAGATTGTTTATCATTGAATCCAACGCAACCAAGCTGTTGTACAAATCTAGTGTATATGTACTCCCTCCAGACTCGTTTTAGAAGAGATTATTCAGCTTCTGTCCAGCCTCTGATGGTGTCTGCCCACCACCAAGTTACCATATGAAAAACTTCATGTAGTGTGTAGGTAGGTACTTTACTCATGGACTGAGCTACAGTCATATGCCGGGAAGCCAGAATTCATTTTTCCAGTGGTGTCCGATGCCGTATAAGGTAATACAGTACCACAAGCGAGTATCACGGACGATGGTGGAAATAGCCATGCTTGAATGTCCAAATTCTTCTGAAAGCTTTACAACAAACCCGAGAGGTAATTTTCAAATCTAATTTGAATACACAAGTTACTATACTACTGCTTTTGACAATTTTAGAAGCAAATATAGCCGGGTCACCGTATTTCTACAGTGTAATAATGGGCACCACAGATTCTCTTTTCAGACGCCATTCCGCAGCTTATTTGCCTTGTAACAGACGGTCGGCTATCTGAATGAAGCGGTCAGGTATGTGACCGGATTAAGAAAATTATAGGAGGGAAGAAGTGAGAAATATGTTCCATTGCCCTAGAAGGCGCTAATAGGTGTTTCAGGTCGAGCAGATGGCTAGAGTCAAGGGCATCCCCTCCCCCCTCTTAGTTTTGGGAGACTGATTTAAAAATTACTTACGCATTTTTTATAAATGATTTCATATCGAAATGACAGCTTGTCTGGTCTAGGGTTCAGTTTCGCGACACTTCAGTCGGATTCGTCTAGTTAGGCGTATAAGGCGTCCTTTGTCAGAAAATATTAAACAGGAATCTCGTATGGAGGTTTCCTTAAAAGACCTTGCCTTGCGGTCTTAAGCCACGATTTGATATGCGCACTCATTTCTGATATGAAGGTAAATTCTTGACAGACTGTTATCGCATCAGGAGAATGAGATATATGGAATCCCGCATTTTCTTTCAGAGTTACAAAGCTGGCAAAATTTACTAATTGTATGGCCAGAATTTGCTGGCGCAATTACATATGCATCTAGTAAGGTAGGCAGGACCTCGCTAATAAACGAGTATATCTTTTAATAATTGTATTGGACATTTAAACATACGGTCATCTGACCCCAAACTAAACAATTAGTTATGAATACATATATACACGACACACGTGCATGTATATTTACCCTTCAGAAACTTCAGACGCTCGATGAAACTCGAATGTAGCTCACTTAAATGTTTGTCCCGGGTGGGGATCGAACCCACGACTCTTGGAACCACTGGTCACTAACCACTGATCCACTGAGTCATGTCACATATATGTTTGCGGAAGAACTTATGACTTTCCTTCCGTATTCCATACAAAACCTAGGTACTCTTATGTCCTGGGTGAAACAATTAAGGACTTTTCGATATCGATAGTTCAATCTAATTGCTGTAGGAGGAGAACATAAGTCACTAACATAAGTCACACAACATAATTCACATGAAAATATTGTTCTCACCTGCTTAACGATTAAACTGAACCGTTTTGACATTAAATTATGTACTTGACCACTTACTATTATATGAATACCCTCATACCTTCGTTTCAAAGTATCCGAGCCACCCAGTAATTAACTGTTGCAATGATTTTGGTACGCAGGATAGGCTGTTCACCAGAAGGTTCGTCTTTGATATAAACCTGCGATGACTTTTCGTTATCGACACGTGGAACTATACTAATTTTTCCCATCAAATAGTTTGCTTAGAGGTTTTCCGGAATTTGGTGATGCGAAGATAGTTCAACTTTTTTAGTAAAATGTATTAACTGTGGAGTTAATAATATTGGTATTACGCATCCATCGCTCTTTGTGCGGATAACATAAATGAGAAGAACCTCATTGATTCTCCTTGGGCTTCTCGAGAACCTTTTGTTCTAAGAGGGTTTTGATTTGTCCGCTCATTTCTGTACATTGTCAGGTCCTGAGACGTAGTAAAAAGCTCTGTGTTGCAAGACAAGCACAGGCTTGGGGGTAAATGGCAGACACATCCCCAGTATCATTTTCTAGTTGGCCTACGGAGCCAGATATGCCTGCCACTGCCTCCGATACGCTCGGGAGGCAGCCCCCTCTCTGAAACACTGTAGATTGCTCTGTGTTGGTAAGACAAGCACAGGCTTGGAGGTAAATGGCAGACGCTTTCCCAGCATCATTTTCAGGTTGGCCTTCAGAGCCAGATATGCCAGCCGCTGCCTCCGATACGCTCGGAGGCAGCCCCCTTTTCTGCAACGCCGTATATAGCTCTGTGTAGGTTGATGAGACAAGCACAGGCTTGGAGGTGAATGGCAGACGCTTCCCCGACATCATTTTCAGGTTGGCCTTCGGAGCTTCATACGCCTGCTACTGCCCACGATACGCTCGTAGACAGCCTCCAGGAATGGGTTTCGAGGTATGAGGTATATTTGGATTTGGTTTAGGTGTTTATGAGTGGTAAAAAAAAATAATACATACATAATTAATGAACAATTACATAATGTGGCTTCGGTGAGATTTAGAAGATACTCGTCACCGAGAACAGGAACGTTAAACCGGTGTTGTATCCACTGATCCATTCTATTTGTGTTTGTATGCGAGGGCTCTTATCTAGTGAGGCATCTCCATTTAACAAAAAGTAAAGATAAGTAAAGTGTATAGTTAAGTATAAAACAAAGAGTGACCTTACGGCTACGTAGACGTTGCCTCTCATACATATATAGACATACCTACAAAAAATCACGCCTTTTTCCCCGAAGGGTAGGCTGAGATCATGAAGACGTTGCCTCTCATGAACTGACGTAGTTCATCGTTAATGCAACGTTCCACAAAATCTGGTTGTGGACATAAGGTTACAAATTTACGAATAACGTACCTCCTTCCAGTTTTTATGATATTAGCTTAATTTATAGAGCATTTTAGGTTTTCGATGCTATTTTAACTTCCCCAATGTTTGATTGTGGGTTATTTAAGTTTATAGCAAAAGGTAGTTATAAAAAAAAAAAATTATAATAAAAATAAGTTTTGGAATGTTCGATTCGAACGTGAACGATTCGTTATTTTTGGTTGAGGGTACCTTATTCAAAACGTGCATTAACAATTTGTTAAAACATTCTTTATTCAAAGAGATCACTCATTATATCCAAAAGAAGGTTAAAATTTCAACACTCGAACGTACCTTGTTTTGGTGTCTTACTTTGTATTTTTGTGCCACCGTTGCGCAGCTTAAGAACCTACACGCAGGTCATCGCATGCCTCCTTCGAGGGAGACGGCGGCGGCGTGGTCTTCATTGACCACCATCAATACACTTTCTATCACTTGATTCACTTTTTCCCGTTTTACAAACACTTCTTACTAGTGAATTAAGGATAAGCGGATTATATATTTAAATTAAAACAACTTTCGGGAACGATTTAAGCAGAGTTTCTGCTTATGATATTGCTAACACGAAAGTTGAAGACGCTATGAGGATCCTCGGCACGAGACCCATTAAGGTGACTAAAAATGGCGCCAAACGGAAGTAAGTGAATTCAACTACTAAAATAATCAAGATATTTCAATATAGAGGGCGCTTTGATCGCCCATAAATTGCTGACCGGAAGAGGACGCACTCTCACAGATGCTGTGCATCGTCACATGCCGAATAATATGATATTTCTGCAGAAATTAAAGGCTATTTGACAGGTTTTTAAAATCCATTTTATATTAAGTAAGTAGCGGTTTGGATTTTTCATACAAAAGGATTTTCCCGATTATTCCCGTTCCCGTGAGAATTTCGGGAATTCCTTTCTTAGTGCACCTCTATGGTATCTAAGCTACGTCTCTTCTAAATTTCAAGTGCCTACGTTTAGCCGTTAGGCTGTGCGTCGATACGCCCTCAAGCTTGCACTCAAAGGGAACCTTTGAGGTGTCTGGGAGAATAATTGGCCCATTGGATTGGTCTGGCTGCTTACAATTAGTCTGGAAATAGTAGGTACCACGTAGTTATAGGTATAGGTATGTCAAATTTAGGCTTGCTAAAATGACGTAGTTTGCCTCAGTTTTGGGACACCTTTAGTTCGCGCTAACTGTGAGACGGCCCCGCTTTCGAGCAAGTGAGTACGCGTATTCTCCTAAGTACATACTAGACTATAAGTCATGGAAATTCTAGCTTTGCTAAAATGACGTAGGTCTGGCGGCCCTGGGATCTTGGTCCATAAGAAAACATTGGTCATGTCGGCTAACGTCTCACAGAACTTAGAGTGTAGAGTAACAAAGGTACCTACCTACCTACTTACTTACTTTAAGTTTGCGTGAGCACTTGTGCACAAATTGTATTGCGTAATATGTACATACGGATCTACATCAAGATTGGCCGCCATAGACGCAATTGGTTGAACAACATTATTTTCGTATCCATTGTGTGTAAGATTGTAATTTCTCCTCCATAATGTTAATACTTCTCAGTGAATCGGTCTCTAAATCTTTGATCGCGTTACGTTTATATACTTACGCAATCACATCGAAAGCTGCATTTTAATTTCCGCAGACACATCCGAGTCAAGGTTACTAGTTTGTTGCGACACAAAGCGGACATAACCTCAATATTTGCACGAAGCAAAAAAAATAACTGGCTTTATGGCTACTATAGAAAAAAAACTGCAAGCAGTGGAGTCGTTTATCGCGAGAAATATTGGTTTATTCTAATAGTCCATGTCCTTTCTCTTCCATCTTGAGAAATGGTGTCTCTAAGTATTAACAAGTTACCTATTTAACGTTGAAGTACCTATCTAATGAACCTTCTAGCTGAACAATCATTTAATTTCAGTACTAACTACTACATTCATTCAAATTGGATGGAAATTGTAATTCTAAACTAGAATTTGAAGTCATCAGGTCAACATTATGTGCGCAAGCAAGTGCACTCTTAGGGCTGAGAGCCATCCGCTCCCAGCAAGTCCGATGATGATGACGAAGCTACTCCAAGCCATCATCGTATGTCAGTTAGGTAAAAAAAAGCAAGTGCACTCCTGTTCCCTTTTGTGATTCGGCAATCTGACACATGCACCACACCTACGAATAAATTCTAAGGTTGTGTAGTCGACCAACACGCACTTGGCCAGCGTGGTTGTCTAAGGCCTGACCGCCCTAGTTTAGGGTAGGCCCGTGCCCCCGCAGTTTGGATTTTGCCGTATTTTCTCAAATTTACAAAAATATACATACATACCTACATACATATAAACATACATAAAATCACGCCTTTTCCCAGAGGGGTAGGCAGAGATCACTTCCAGCGATCCACTTTTCACCTCTGTGGGAAACGTGACGTGACGGGTTGTGGACCACGTCGCCGCCATTCTGCCTTGTGCATTGTTTTAACAAGGTCATTGCGTTCCCACGAGTAGCAAGGATATATGACGGGGGAAGGAAAAGGGGAGGGAGGATACTATCGCCTCGGATGATTTGGACTGAGTCGATAGTAGCTCGAGGAGCCGGGGTCGCTTACCCGTATACCGTTCACCAACCACCGGACAGACTGTTGTGACTGGTATCCCCTGACTGAAACACAAAAATATAGTTTTTCGATACTTGCTAGGTATTTTGGTAAGTAAATTCGACTAAACCGATTTTGTGCCTTTTGTTGTGTTCCGTAGCGACACTCCTTTGTTCTGTAACTCGTGTTACCCAACGACCTCTGACGCAGTCTCGTGAAAACAAAGCTGTTTTTATTTAAAATGCTTAAAAACACATGTGTTTGGTGCGAAGTGCGTAGATGTGAGGTGTTTATTTATTGTACACAGATGGTGAAAGGAGTTGCCGGGCTGTCTCCGCTTATCAGAGCAGGGGCTGTCAACCTTTTCAGCAGTTTGAGTCTTCCGGTCATGAAATACCCTTTTTTTTTTTAATAATAGGCAAACAAGATGACCTCACTCCACCTGATGGTAAGCGGTAGTGAGATCCAAATATGAGGTCGACAGGCACAATAGATCATATTGAGCCTGTCGCACTCACCCTGAAGGCCTGCTTAAATGCCGTTTCACGCCCCGCCTGAAGAGCCCGGGATCATAGGAGGGAGGGGAAACATGAGCTGGAAGGGCATTCGATGCCTTAATGGCACGGGGCAGAAATGAGGAGCTAAACCTCTTAGTCCGAGCCACCAGCGCCTGCGTTCTTTATTTATTTATCTTTGGCATGGTAATAAAATTAGCTCCAATACATTTTGTTTCAAAGTGTATGGCAGTAGAGCTGCGTAGTAGAACTAAATAAATAAATAAATATCTGGGACATTTCCACACACGATCATCCGACCCCAAACTAAGCGGAGCTTGTACTATGGGTGTCAGAGACTGATATACATACATAAATATTTTTTAAATACATACTAAAATACATAATCACACCCAGGCACGGAACAAACACCGATTTCCGTCACACAAATATTTGTCCCGAGTGGGAATCGAACCCACGACTCTTGGAACCGCCAGCCAGGGTCACAAACCACTGTTCCACCGAGCCAGTCATTCAGAACTAGTGGGAATGTACATAAAATTCAAGGAGTACCTAAACATGCACAGAACAATCTAACAAACAAAAATTTGCATAGACATTTATCACTATTTGAATTAATTCTGGCCATCCGTAGCATGGATCATCAAACCCTTTACAGTTAAACAAGTTGAAACCGTAGGTACGAACGCGGGCGGCCGCGGCCGGGTTACGGGGTGACGTCATCTTTTTTTTCCTTACTGACTTACGATGATGGCTCGGAGTAGCCTCGTCATCATCACCGGACTTGCGTGCGGGGGAGCGGATGGCTCTCAGCCCTACGATGTGACGTCATCGTACAACACACTCAGTCTGGCTCACTCAGTCCGCGGTCGCGCGCGTGCCGTTGAAGTTAACCTAAATACCTACTTTTTAAAATGTCCAATCCAAATACTAGGAAATCATGTGTTGTGCCTAAATGTAAAAACACAACTACCAAAACTCCAGAAAAGTTGTTTTTTATAGTTCCAAGGGACGTTGAAATCCGAAAAATATGGATGAAGGCTATGAAGAGGTTAGATCCATTAGGAGACAAAAGTACAGTTTATTGTTGTGAAGACCATTTCGACGTAAGTAAAGTGATCATATTTTATGTAGTACATAAATATAAATAGGGTATAAATAAATATAAGAACCGTGGTCCGTGCGGCAAGTGGTAAAATGACGTCACAAGCGGTCACGTGACTGTTAGCGGTACTCGCGATATTTTTCAAATCTTTGAACATAGAGTAAAATCTATCCATCAAAAACATCCTGTAAAAAAACTAGCCAAGTCTCGATGGAGCAGATTGCTCATCTCTAAAAAGTAATGAAATCTAGACAAAATCGTGCCAAGCCTAAGGTTCCTTACTGCGATTTCTTCATTATTATAGTTAGTGTTGTGTGACTTGGCCGTTGAAGGAAACACAAGGGTACATAACCAGGTTCTCCGTAACAATATTATACCAATCTGTCGCCAGAACCGCTACCTATTGACGATGAAAAATTGCCAATTGAACAACGTTGAATGAATAACAAGTGAAAATTAAGGCTTGATACTGGTTTTGTACCCTTGAGTACCCTTCAACAGCCAAGTCACACAACACTAACTATAATAATGAAGAAATCGCAGTAAGGAACCTTAGGCTTGGCACGATTTTGTCTAGATTTCATTACTTTTTAGAGATGAGCAATCTGCTCCATCGAGACTTGGCTAGTTTTTTTACAGGATGTTTTTGATGGGATTTCACTTCTTTTTGTAGAAGCAGCTAACCAAATTAAATATTTTTTGTAAAGGCGGTATGTCGTTTTTTTAATATTTTTAGACGACTTTATAATATTAGGCTGTTGTTTTCTAATCAGGACCACCAGGTACTCCAGATCTTCGATTATCGTAGTTTTTATAATTTTCCCTTTATGTGGCTATTAAACCCTAACTCTGTACCAAATTTCAGCGCTCTGAGTTAATGGGAAGTACCAGTTCTATTTTGATGATCATGAGTAGGTGAGTGTGTGAGTGTGTTACATAAATGCGAAACTTTGCTTTCGCTTAACTTCGGAACTATAAGTCCCACAGACTTGAAATTTTGGATTTTAAGTATGTTACCATAGTTTACTGGATAATAAACATTTATGCGTTGTAGTTTTATCCAGAGCTTCTCAAATAGAGGCCTGAAAATGCGACGAAATGGTTCCAGTAAAGGATGGTACGGCAGTGTTTGCTTCGCGGTCGACTTGGCGGGCACTGCCGTGCCCCAGACTTTGAATACCTATAAAATCAAAACTACTAGGTATTTTTGAATATAACAAAAACTATGACTGCTTACATACAGGCTTTACTGAGACAACATTTCAAGCGATTTGGCATTACCTCCATTACCATTCTCCATTGCAACTATAATATTGGTAGGGTTTTAGGTCTGATACTAAGTAATCATATATCCTGGAAGAATTCAGGTAGGTTACAGATAAAGTTTTCTTTATATGATGATATTATTACTATTATTATGTAACATATTATCATCCCACAGCTGGGCATAGGACTCCAGTTCTCCACCAATCCTATCCACCGCTCTCTTTCTACAACGTAATACGTTGTAACATTATCACTACATAGTATAAAACTAACGGCTTGACCGATTTAAATGAATTTCTCTCTATGCGTTTGAGTGGCACCCTGGATGGTTTAGATTCACAAATCAGTCCGGCAGATGGCGCTGATTGCTTGCAAAAGCATGTGATCTCGGAAACGGCCCTAACGATTTCGCTGAAATTTTATATATGGGGGTTATAGTGTTTGTGGTAGCGTATCTATACATAAATAGATATACGTCGTCTCGGATGTACGCAACACTAGTCAGAGAGTCAGTGCTCTATGATTATAGAGCTACCTATCTTTGGTAATGGAGTTTGACAGGTAACCCGAGGAGGGAAAACTTGAAAAGTTTAATTGTGTTGCGTGTGTGATCGAGCCAGCGTCTAAATTCACTGTATTAACTTGTATCCTACAGGGGTTTTCGGGGACGTAAAATCGATCTAGCTCAGTCTTATATGATATACCCGAAGCGAAGCAAGGGCGGGTCACTAGTTTATAATTAAAAAGGTTGATACAACCTGCCCCAGTACAAAATATTTACATATTACGTAACAAGCTTGTGTTAAATACTTACACATTATATTTTTTCAATTGAATTGGTTATGACGTTATCAGTTTACCATTCATGTTTAAAGAGCGGTTAATTAGGTAAATGTAATAAAGACGTTACATATGTGTAACACTTGTGTTACTTATAACAATAAGCCTACACTCATATTCTTTGGAACTCATGTACGTTCTCCATTTTAAATTTACATTCATATTTGAAAAACATAGTGGTACGTGGCGGGGTGTATGGACAGCAACGATCTTACCCACTCGGCCATCGACGCTTACAGTATCTTCCGAAGTGAATTATACAATACATGACCCACTGAGCGACCGAATTAAATATTTGATGCATAACTAGTTTCATTCATGGGTACTACTATAAGTATAAGTTATAAGAGATATTGTTTTTTACCATTGGATGGATGGCATGAAGAAGACTATCAACGGTTTTTTTTTTACTATTTCGTCAAGTCTATCTAATGAGTCGCTTGGAACGCAGATATCGTCAATAGTTGATCTTCTTCTTATCGTGTGGTTGATGAACAACCTGGTGTCAAGAGTTTAAGCCGCCCGTACTAGGGCATCGAAAACCCGTTCAATTTTCAAAACCCGGGTTTTCGGGTTCCAATGTAACTGAAACCCGGGTAACCCGGGTTTTCGAGCTTCTTGTTTTTTGTTACAATTTTTTATTTCTATTACGAAACATGCTAAAAGCTGGAGGTAAACCCGTAGTGAGGGAATTTCACAGGCTTTTTAACGCTGTCCTGTTCGAAGGGAGAACTCTGGAGGCGTGGAGTAGGAAGGGTGACAAAACCCTTTTGAAGAACTATCTACCCATTTTCCTGTTAAACCACGTCTACAAGCAAGCTATTTTCAAGAGTAAAATACTTGTTTGGTGCCCTCGATAGGTTGCAGTGACGTGTTATCCGTATTGTCTGAAACAGTGTCGTAACTAGCCTTTAATGCGCCTGGTGTGAGGTGCGAGGTGCAAAAATGCGCCCTTGAGAAATAAACTAGATACTAGTCTGGATATTTCTGCGCCCCGCCAGGGCACCCTCTACCTGGGCGCTGGCGAGCTTATTTTGGTCTTTTGTTCCTGTCGACCTATTATGTGGATCTCACTACCACTTACCATCAGGAAAAATGAGGAAGCGCAGCGCCTGCATCGTATGTGGGTGGCATCACTGTCCAACACGTGTCGTTCGGGAGTGGAAAGGAGAGAAAGGACTAGCTGAAATAGCTCTTCAAAGCATTCCCCATTATAGAGACGGTAGAGAACACTTAGACCGGCAATGTTTCTAAGTAATTGTAGAGGCTCCAGGGTTTCGGACACCTCCAGATCACCGACAACACGGATAGCTGCCATCTATTGAGAACATCGAGCAAGTATTTTGCGGAGCCATGCCAGAGGTGAGAGAAATATTCCACAAATGGGCGAACTTGTGGCCTTATACAAAAGTCAAATCTGTACCGGTGTGAATAATCGCTGCACTATGTTCAGGATTCCCAGTTCTAATGACGCCCTCATTGTAATCCCGCTGATTCAGGTCGCAACGAACATCGATGCCCACAATGCTAAGCCTATCCTGTATTGTCCTGTAAGGGCTCTGAAGAGTAGAATGGGAAAGGAAAGAAGACACTTTACCACAGAAATGTGTCTTCTTGGCATTGAACTAGACAAGATTGCATGCACCCCCTTCGGAAATGCGCTTCAAGACGCCGTCAAGCTCGGCGAGAAGAAGGTTCCTCTTTTCCTTGGTTTCGGTCTGCTTTACCCCAGGTCTTCATAGCAATGGATATTGCCTAGTGACAACATGTCATTGATATGCAGCAAAAACAAAGTCAGTGACAGGACGGAACCTTCTGCACGTATCGGCCTACGGATGAACTTTGACAAAACCAAGGTCACGTTCACGGCACCGTCCTCGAAGGTGTTAAATAATATGTGTACCTTAGGCAGACTCTGCAATTGGGTCGAAACATCTTTGAGGACGAGTTGAATAGATGAATTGAGCTGGGTATTTGGGACAAAGCCTAAAGACGGTCAGTGCGTCCTAACTGTCATGTATGGAGCCGAAACGTGGACACTGAAGGCACGGCTAGTCCACAAATTCAAAGTCGCTCAGCGGGTTATGGAAAGAACTATGCTCGGAGTTTCTCTGCGGGATCAAATCAAATCGGGAAGTTAGGCGATCCAGCAGAGAACCAAAGTCGACATAGCTCATCGCATCAGCAAGCTGAGGTGGCAGTGCGCTGCCATCAGCTATAAAACCGACAACTGCTGGGGTAAATGGGTTCTAGAGTGGAGACCGCGTCTCAGCAAACGAAGTGTAGGACGCTCTCAGGCCATGTGAGACACAGGACAGGACGGCTGGTAGGAGCTGGATGCGAGTAGCCGAAAACGAGAAGTGGCGTGCATTTGGGGATGCCTGTGTCCAGCAGTGGACGGAAATGGGCTGATAATGATGATGATGGGTGTTCGACGAACAGACGGATCATCTGCCATCACCAGGCAACACCAACATTTACAGAATAGTTCGTGTTTTTGAAGCATTTAAAAAACCCGAAAAACCCGGGTTTTTTGTGACTCCTAAAATCTGGAAAAACCCGGGTTTTTAGGACCGGGTAAACCCGGGCTCGATGCCCTAGCCCGTACGCCTCTGACATGGCTTCACACACCGTTGAAAAATCTCTCAGGTGGGGTTAGAACAATCAATCAGTCAATAGTTGATATTACAGCGATATTTTCGATAGTACCCTAATATTGTCGAAAATATTGAAACTATTCAAATTGAACGCCACATTGGAGCCAGAAAGCTACCATATGAAAGACGAAAAAGAAACATGCGTTATATTAAAAAAAATCCCTCTTGTCCCTTTAGGACACAAAATTAGAGCAGACGATTGGGAAAGACTCTTTTATTTTTTAAGCCGTGAAAACTAAACATAACGTCTACTGGTCTTCTGCGGGCGGCGACGGCTTGCCGGACGAACTCCGCCTGCAGCCGGTGGGACTGGTTGGATAGCTACATTAGTCGATACTCCAGAAACAATCTTGTCAAATGTAGGTATCGATCGAATACTAGTGTGTAGCTTGGAACGCCGATATCGATAGTAGTCAGTAGGTGTAATAAATTTACATTAGAAATATTGGAAAATGACAAAATATCGATTCTATTCAGCTATCGCCAAGATAATCAAGCCGGAAGGTTACCATTACAAAGTTCAAAAAAATGCATGTAACTTGTAAATTACATGCATTTTTTTGTACTTTGTAATGGTAACTATGGTGTAAATTTTTTTTTAAATCCCACTTGTCCCTTTAGGACCAAAAATTAATGTAGACGGTTGGGAAGAACACTTTTATTTTTGTAAAACTAAGTATAACGTCTACTGGTCTTCTGTGGGCGGCGGCGCGTCGCCCTCGCAGGCGGCGACGGCTTGCCGGACGAACTCCGCCTGCAGCCGGTGGGACTGCGCGCGCGGCAGCTGCTGCAGCAGTGAGACTAGGTAGCGCCCGAACTGGTCGAGGGAGTCGTTTTTTTTTCTTACGTATCTGCAATAAACCATTAAAGAAGAAATTAATACCCAAGATGTAGAAAGGTGATTTTATTCTGAGTTTCTTGACTTAACGCCAGCGCTGTGTATTTTTTTTTAATGTAAAAAAGATGGTGTAAAACTGAGGGTGTTAAACTAGCTTGAAACAGCGAGTTCTTACCCAAATGTGTGATGGTATTAATTAGATTAACATTAACTTGTCAAAGTAGTAGCGGGAAGTGATTTCTGCCCAACCTTCTGGGAAAAAGGCGTGATTTTTATGGATGTATGTATGTCAAAGTAACTTAATTTAACAAGTGTGTTCTTAATCACTTCCCAGATCACTATTAAGTCTTTATTCCCATTTGCCCCCTAGTTGCTACGGGGGGTGATGGTTGGGAATATTAAGAATACATGGTAGTGCGTGTCTATGAGTTTGTGTGGGAATATTCAAATTCGATTTAGTTATTTGAGGCCTAGTAGGCCAATTATCGTTAATTAAATGAGTTTGTGTGTGCGTGCATGTTCGCGTGCGTCTCTCTCTCTCTCTCTCTCTCCCTCTGTCTGTCTATGTCTCTGGCTGTGTGGTGTGTTTTTTTTTCGGGAGTACTTAGCTGTTAGCCTTAGACGCCTTTTGCAGCTTCACCGGACTAGCGGGGGAGCGGAAGGCTCTCACCCCTAGAACATCTAAGCAACGTTTGCCTGTGGGTGCCTCCTAACGGGTGTAGTGTGTGACGCGCACCTCACCCATACAAGTTGAGTCTATTAGTATATAAGTTAGCATAAGATTAATATGAGACACATTATAGTCCACTTATAACAAGGTGAAGTTGTTTCCTTCCATACGCCCAGGTCCCATGCTTACACGGGGCTCGAACCTCGGCTCAGGGCGTTGCTGGGACGGTCCCTAATGCGGACCTAGGTTTGGGGAGAGAAACGACCCGGCACGTGCCGGTATCGGGTAGTGAGCAGAGACAAGGAAACTGAAGGGCAGTTTCGCGACGTTCTAGGCCCCTAACTAATAGACTACAGGCCCGTGTTGAAAAGAAATTGAGACATTTGAACCACCAGATGACGTATGTAGAACGATATAAGAGCATGAAATAATAAGATTCAGCATTATGCTGTCACTTGTAAGCTGTCCAACTGAGTGCAGGTAAGAAAAAAGGGGCTTGCAACCCTCTGTTTTCCCCCTTGTCGCATGATTTTTGTACGGCGTTGTGGAATAATGTATTAGAAGCAGTATTGAAATAGTATGAAACTAATGCCGTTCAAAATTAAATGACCAGATACACGGAATACCAAATCAAAATTGTCGGAAAATCAAAAATAAATTCCGATTTTTTGGCGCACCATTTTTGAACGGCATTAGTTTCATGCTATTTCAATACTGCTTCTAATACATTATTCCGCAACGCCGTACAAAAATCATGCGACAAGGGGGAAAACAGAGGGTTGCAACCCCCTCTTTTCTCACCTGCACTCAGTCGGACAGCTTACAAGTGACGGCATAATGCTGAATCTTATTATTTTATGCTCTTATATCGTTCTACATAGGTCATCTGGTGGTTCAAATGACCCAAATTTTTTTAACACGGGCCTGTAGTCTGTAAGTGTTAGTCTGTTTCGCGAGCTGTTGGGCCAACGTGATGGGGTCGTCGGGGTCTAGGAGAATATTCCTAGGCCTACGCTTTAAAGGTGAAGCTACGGAAGGGGTGAGTGTATGTGTGTGCGTGTGTATGTGTGTGTGTGTGTCACTCACTTCTTGTGGAAGGTGAATGTATCACTGTCGTCGCTGTCGCTGTGTCGGCGGCGGCGGCGCGGCGGCGGATAGTCGTCTAAGTAGATGGCGCTCATCTCCAAGGGCTCCGTCTGTCGACAGAAATAGTATTCAATGAATAAATATAAGGTAGAAAACATCACACACATTAGAAAACTGAAAGTGTCCGGGATATTTACCATGCTGTTTTGTTTTAATGTCTATCGTCACAAGAGTACTTAGAATCAGAATACCAGTAGCCCTACCATGAGTTTAAAAGTTACGGACTCGATATCGCCTACGTAAATATGTCTATGAAAAACTTGTGCAGCGCCCGCTGGTGGTTACGCGAAGAACTAAAATCGGCCATATGAAATAAACAACTCGATAGGTTTTTAACGTACGTAAGTTTTCGATAGCCAACTCATGGTACTGCTACTACAGCGCTGCAGCGGCTCTCGGGCTGATGTGGCACATGCTGAGGCCTATACTCCGTTGACCACTTCTCATAGTCCTTGTCTATGTGTGATATTTCTTTGTTTGAGTTGAGTTTTTGTGTCTTGTGTGTTTATGTATCATTGTTACTTTTCGTGTCTATTTCGTGGTCAATAAATGTTTTTAAGCTATTGCATAGCTTTTATCGCGGGCTTTGAGCGCGGCGACCGAACTAAGAAATTCCGTAACGAAAAAAACCTCACAATCGTCTAACGTCGTTTCAGTTCGGTAGACTTCGGCACGGTGTTTGTGTGCGTGCGGTTAGACGTATTGTACGACTCTACGAAACTCGCACGAATCGAGACGAGCTGCTCCGAAATAGGACGATGCTATGCAATAGCTATACCGCGGCAGTCCCCGAGTGCCACACGTCTTTTTCTTTCTCCTTTACCTGTTCGCTGTCGTCCGGTCGCTCCTGCTTCGTAGCAGCATCTTCAATCTCATACAACTGCCCGTCATCAGCTAACAGCATCTTCTTACCCTGGACACACACATTTCATTAAGGCCTTTCGCGTTCCATTCCATTTTTTTTATAACAGGCTAAAAAGATGACCTCACTCCACCTGATGGTAAGCGGTAGTGAGATCCACATATGAGGTCGACAGGCACAATAGACCATATTGAGCCTGTCGCACTCACCCTGAAGGCCTGCTTATATGCCGTCTCACGCCCCGCCTGAAGAGTAGGGATCATAAGAATATTGTATAAAAGTCACGATTTTATATGGGAACCCCCCTTTAAATTTCTTTTTCATCATCATCATCATCATCTCAGCCCATTGCTGCCCACTGCTGAGCACAGGCCTCTTCCAAAAAATTCCAGCGCGACCGGACTACGGCCACCTGAGGGCCTACCATGAGTTGGCTATCGAAAACTTACGTACGTTAAAAACCTATCGAGTTGTTTTTTTCATACGGCCGATTTTGGTTCTTCGCGTAACCACCAGCGGCGCTGTACAAGTTTTTCATAGACATATTCACGTAGGCGATATCGAGTGCGTAAGTTTTAAACTTATGGTAGCCCTACTGCATCCAACTAAACCACGATTTTCACCAAGTCGTAGGTCCAATTTTCGTTTTATATTGATTTTATGATAAGTTGTTCTAAATTCGTTAGAATCTTTTTTTTTACTCATTGGGTATGTAACCTAAAATATACTTAAATTTAATTAATTCGAGGCTCAGTAGTTCCGTAATCAGGAGTTTCTTGCCACTGATAAGCAATTAACTAAAAATAAAAACAAAAAAAAAGTATAATGGTAAAAATTTCGAGATTATTCAGTTTAGAATAATACCTAATAGTAATTCTTACTATACTTAGTCCTTAATATCCTTAATCCCTACTATAAATAAAAAAATACGCAAATAATATAATATTATAAATGCGAAAGTAACTCTGTCTGTCTGTCTGTTACGCTTTCACGCATAGAGTACTGAACCGATTTAAATTAAATTTGGTACAAATATGTCCAGAGCCTAAGAAAAAACATAGGCCACTTTTCAACCGACTGCGCTATAAAGAAATAATGTTTTCACCGTTAAACATCTCTACGTGGACGGAGTCGCGGGCGGAAAGCTAGTCAATACATAGTATAAAACAAAGTCGCTTTCTCTGTATGTCCGTATGTATGCTTAGATCTTTAAAACTACGCAACGGATTTTGATGCGGTTTTTTTTAATAGATAGAGTGATTCTTAAGGAAGGTTTGTATGTAAAATTTACCCGAAGCGAAGCGAGGGCGGGTCACTAGTTAAATATAAAATAAACTGTTTTCAATTGAAATCTGGCTCGGTGACGACTGGCTCGGTGGAACAGTTGTTAGTGACCCTGGCTGGCGGTTCCGACAGTCGTGGGTTCGATTCCCACTCGGGACAAATATTTGTGTGATGAACATCGGTGTTTGTTCCGTGTCTGGGTGTGATTATGTATTTAAGTATGTATTTATAAATATATATGTATGTATATCAGTCTCTGACGCCCATAGTACAAGCTCTGCTTAGTTTGGGGTCAGATGACCGTGTGTGGAAAAAAAATGTCCCAGAATCTGTCAATAAAAATAATACTTACATTAGCAGCGGCATGCAGCTGGACTCCCGGATGCTTCCTGTACAAATGCTTCTTCAAATTAGTGATGGAGGTGAGGTGTGACAGTTGCTTCTTGCAGATCAGACACATGGACACCTTAGCCACGTTGTCTATGCACTTGAAGTATAACCACACTGAAGAACGGGTCTGAGTTAGCGACTCCTGCCTGCGGAGAAACAGTATCTAGTTGAAGGAAGGTATAAAATTTGCAATTGCTTAGTACAACATATACTATTAAGATTTATGTTTTTGCCCTATATTTTATGATGTATAAGATATTCAAATAAATTATCTTTTAAAATTTGTAAGTATAAGTTAAGTTAGTAATGTAAGTTTTGCACACACCCTTACAGGGTCATGTTTTTGTACCTAGGTTAAACACATGTTGCAAATAAATAAATAAATAAAAAGAAAGTACCTCAGTAAAAGTAAAAAAAATTATGGAAGAAAAAAATAAATTAATATAAGGCGTCCGACCGATTTCAGACATGGCGGCCCATCTCAATTGAGATCAGCCAAGCGCAGGACATATTATAGTGCACAAGTGTGCGCGCAAAAACAAGTGCACTCTCAATTCCCTAACTCCCATAATTCGGTGAGACGGCAATCCGACATGACCGATGAGAGATCGGGCGCAGGACCACCGGCTTAACACGTTGAGCCGCTTTCCGAGGCACGGGCGTTCAACCGCCAACTTCCTAACTCGGGCTGAGTAATTTCATTACAGAAAAACTCACACAAATTTTGCCCGACCCCGGACTTGAACCGGGGACCTTTCGGTCCTTATACGATCCTTATCCCAACGAGGCAGTTAAAAAGAAAAAAATATACATACAACAAACATACATACAACTCTGTAAACTATATGCTCAATCTTCCCCAAGAGACAGGATTACCTAGTTAAGGGACTACTATAAACTATTACCTCAGTAAAAAGCGTCGATAGCAGAGTGGTTTAATCAAATCAAATCAAATTTATTGCACTTTATCACATTAGTTTATCTCTTTATCACATCAGTTTAGGTCGTTGCTAGCCATGCGAGAGGTCGCCAGTTCAAACGCCGCCAGGTACCAGTGTTTTTCAAATTTAAAATGCATACGTTCGACTATTCGACGCTTTAACGGTGAAGGAAAACCTCGTGAGGAAACCAGCACTCCTACGAAGAAATTCTTAGGTTGTGTAGTCCACCAACCCGCACTTGGCCAGCGTGGTTGAGTAAGGCCTTGTCGCCTTAGTTTAGGGTAGGCCCGTGCCCCAGCAGTGCGGACGTATATGGGCTGATGATGATGAAGAGGCTCTCAGGCCCGTGAGGTCTACATAAAGGTCGACAGGCACAATAGATCCTATTGAACCTGTCAACCTCACCCTGAAGGCCTGATAAGTAGTGCTAAGATGCCGTTTCACGCCCCGCCTGGAGAGCCCGGGATCATAGGAGGGAGGGAAAACATGAGCTGGAAGGGCATTCCATGCCTTAACGGCACGGGGCAGAAATGAGGAGCTAAACCTCTTAGTCCGAGCCACCAGCGCCTGCATTGTATGTGGATGGCAGCGCTGTCCTGCACGTGTCGTTCGGGAGTGGAAAGGGGAGGGAGGGACTAGCTGGAATAGCTCTTGTTGAGCATGTTTTTCATTTAATACACTTACACATAATCTATACTAATATTATAAAGCTGAAGAGTTTGTTTGTTTGTTTAAACGCGCTAATCTCAGGAACTACTGGTTCGATTTGAAAAAATCTTTTTGCGTTATATATAGACCATTTATCGAGGAAGGCTTTAGGCTATACTAGCGACCCGCCCTCGCTTCGCTTCGGGGATATCTCTATCTCTATGTAATATATTTTAACCCCGTAAGAGAAATCTTTTTTTATCTAAAAAAGCCTATGACACTCAGGGATAGTGTAGCTTTCCAACAGTGAAAGATTTTTTCAAATCGGTGCAGTAGTTTCGGAGCGAAACAAATAAACAAACAAAAAATCAAACCTTTCCTCTTTATAATATTATTATTATATTATTATATTACATACTAGCGACCCGCCCTCGCTTCGCTTCGGGTATATCTCTATCTCTATATAATATACTAGCGACCCGCCCTCGCTTCGCTTCGGGTATATCTCTATCTCTATATAATATATAGCTGTGCCCGCGCCTTCGTTCGCGTGGACTACAGGATTTTCATTTTTTTAACCTAAAAGTCGTCTTAGTTACTCCATAACATCTGCTACCTGCCAATAAAAGTCCCTCTTTTATCGTCTGATCTTTCTTTTATCGTGTAATATATAAGTATATTACACAATTACCACAACAATGTGATGTTGTGTTATATACTTATTTATCATAGCGACCTGCCCTCGCTTCGCTTCGGGGATATCTCTATCTCTATGTAGTATATTATTTTAACCCCGTAAGAGAAATCTATTTTTTTTATCTATTAAAAGCCTCCACTCAGGGATAGTGTAGCTTTCCAAAGGTGAAAGATTTTTCAAATCGGTGCAGTAGTTTCGGAGCCCATTCGAAACAAACAAACAAACAAAAAATCAAACCTTTCCTCTTTATAATATTATTATATTACATATTACATTGACTGGTACGGGGGTACCCCAGTGACGCTTACATGGAGCCTACATCGCATGCTGGCTAGCTGAGCGCGGTGGCGGCAACCACGCGACTTTTTTCTAATACTTGCATTTTTAAACTCGTGATATCTTCCGAATTAAATGTCCGAATTGAATAATTCAAAAAGTTATAAAAAGGTATTGAAGCCGTCTTGAATATAAAGAAATTTGTTTTGATAAGGATTAATACCAAGGTACAAATAAAGAGCTCTTTCAAGCGGCGGCATATAAATAAAATTTTTAGAATAAAAAACCGCTTGCTGTGACATAACTATAATATTTAACATATGCTGTCGCGACACTTTTTGTAGATATTGATGAGTTCTGCAAAGTCTTAGTAATTGGTTTTGTTCTATCTTCAATAGTTTTCGCAGCGCAGGCGACGTAAGGAATTTTTCAGGTCTATTTTTTACACCTTGGGTTACATTATTAGAGTTTTAGTAAGGATCCGTAATTTTTTGAAAAATATAATATAGCCTATGTTACTTCTGAATAATGCAGCTTTCTAATGGTGTAAAAAATATTGCAATCGGTCCAGTAGTTTTTGAGTTTATTCATTACAAACATACAAAAATACAAATATTTCCTCTTTATAATATTAGTGTAGATTTCAACCCCGTAAGGGATTTTACATACAGAAGTTGTTTTCCAATTACTCCCGTTCCCATGGGAATTTTGTAATATCGCGTTGGAAGTAAGCTTTGCGTTCATTAGAGTACCTGCATGCCAAATCTCAATCATCTATCTTACGCGGTTTAGATTTTTTCATACAAAAGTTTTTTCCCTATTACTCCCGTTCCCGTGGGAATTTTACAATATCCAGTTGCAACTAAGCTTTTAATTTATTAAGGTACCTGCATGCCAAATTTTAAGCGTCTAACTTATGCGGTTAGTATTTTTCATACAAAAGGAATTTCCCGTTAATTCCCGTTCCCGTGGGAATTTCGGGAAATCCTTTTTTAACGGATGCCTACGTCATAACATCTACCTGCATGCTAAATTTCATCTCCATCCGTCCAGTGGCTGTGACGACTTCGTCCGCGAAGAGATGTTTAACGGGTAAAACATTACTTCTTTATAGCGCAGTCGGTTAAAAAGTAGCCTATAACCGTTTCTAGGCTCTGGACTATATCTGTACCAAATTTCGTTTAAATCGGTTCAGTACTCTATGCGTGAAAGCGTAACAGACAGACAGACAGACAGACAGACAGACAGACAGACAGAGTTACTTTCGCATTTATAATATTAGTAAGGATAGTAAGGATTACATTGACTCCACCGTACCCCAGTGACGCTTGGAGCCTACATCGCATGCTGGCTAGCTGAGCGCGGTGGCGGCATCCACGCGACTTTTTTCTAATACTTGCATTTTTAAACTCGTGATATCTTCCGAATTAAATGTCCGAATTGAATAATTCAAAAAATTATAAAAAGGTATTGAAGCCGTCTTGAATATAAAGTAACTTATTTTTTTAAGGATTAATACCAAGGTACAAATAAAGAGCCCTTTCAAGCGGCGGCATATAAATTAAATTTTTAGAATAAAAAACCGATTGCTGTGACATAACTATAATATTTAGACATATGCTGTCGCGACACTTTTTGTAGATAATGATGAGTTCTGCAAAGTCTTAGTAAATGGTTTTGTTCTATCTTCAATAGTTTTCGCAGCGCAGGCGACGTAAGGAATTTTTCAGGTCTATTTTTTACACCTTGGGTTACATTATTGGAGTTTTAGTAAGGATCCCTAATTTTTTTAAAAATATAATATAGCCTATGTAACTTCTGAATAATGCAGCTTTCTAATGGTGAAAAAATTATTGCAATCGGTCCAGTAGTTTTTGAGTTTATTCATTACAAACATACAAAAATACAAATCTTTCCTCTTTATAATATTAGTATAGAAGTATAGATATAGAAGTATAGATATAGACTAGTATAGATTAGTATAGATAACAACACGCTGCGACCAATAGAAGCAAAGAAACAATGTAAAATGTGTAAAAAAAGAGGGACACGCGAACGAAGTCGCAGGCACGGCTAGTTAAATCTAAAAAGCCTTCTGATTTTGACCATTAAGCAATACTCACTTCTCATCGTCCTCCTCATAGTGATGGTCTTCCTCCTTGGTCTTTACACCATGCCTTTTCCGGACATGCTTCATGAGGTTGGAGACTGATGTGAGATATGAGAACTGTGACTCGCAGAGCTTGCAGGTGGCCAGCCGCCTCTGATGGTCCTTGATGGTGAAGAACTCCCATGCTATACTGGTTCTGGATCTACGGTTGTCTTTCGATGTGCTGGTGATAGTATCAATTTATAAGTAAGGACTTGGATATCTTCTCATTTTCTCATTTATCTTACTTGAAAACATGTAAATCCGAGTTATAATGTTATATGTGTAGTGTAACTTTTATTTCCTTTTGATTGCTCCTTTTGTAATGTATTCAGAGTAATATGGACTTAACATATGTTTATTTTTACAAACGTTTTGAACTATACAATGCCATTGCCGTGTTCAGATATGATCGGGGCGCAAATGTAACTGTTTTCATATCTAAAATCATTTTTGTATAAGCCTGGATTTGTGCTCTGTTGCTGAAGCAAATAAATAAATAAATTTAGACTGGCTCAGTGGAACCCTGGTTAGTGACCCTGGCTGGCCGGTTCCAAGAGTCGTGGGTTCGATTCCCACTCGGGACACTCGAGTGTTTTTGTTCTGTGTCTGGGTGTGATTAGGTATGTATTTAAGTATGTATATAAATATCTATGTATGTATATCAGTCTCTGACGCCCATAGTACAAGCTCTGCTTAGTTAGGGGGTCAGATGACCGTGTGTGGAAATGTCCCAGATATTATGTACTTGTAAAGATTAAATAAATCAATAAAACTTACTCCTTATCTCCAGAGTCCTCGTCATCATCAAGGTTCACCTCTTCATGTTCATTGACCTCCCTTTCAACGCTGTAGTCTTCCTCAGTCACCTTCTCAAACTCAATACAATGCCGTCTCTTCAAGTGTTTAGCGAGGTTTGTAGAAGTGGTCCGATAAGAGAATTGTTCCCTACACAATGTGCACGTAGCCATCTTCTGGTCCTCATCATGTACTTCAAAGTACTCCCATGCACCATTCCGGAGGATTTTGCGTTTGTCAAACGATATTTCTGTTTCTTGTTCCCTAAAAATTTAATTATTTATTAATCAGTGGCTCACACTGTTGTTTATGACATACAAGATTTACAAATGAACATTAGAATTTGTTGGGCCCTATTGCTATCAACTACTTACTTACTTACACATACTTTTACACATAGGTACAAATAATCATAAGAATAAAAAAATAATATGAGACATTTAGATAACTAAAAATAATGGAAAGGAATGTATTTCGATGAAATTACTACCAGTAGTTACAGTAGGTAGGTACCACAATTTATGTTGTGTTAACATAAAGAATAAATAAATAAACTTTTGAGCAGCACAAACTTAGTTTTCCCGCCACAATGTTCCATCAATGAAAATTTATTAACATTGTTTTTTTATGTAAATAAAAGGATGTCTGAAACTTTTGATTTTTTTATCAATTTTTTCATATTTATTTATAACATAGTGATGCCGAAAACAAATACTAAAAAAATTTTACTTAAAATATCGACAGATACCATGGTGTTGTTTATTTAGAACATAATCATTTGTTATTTTAAAATTTATGAATAGCTTTTATTAAGATCACATACTCGTCCTCTTCCTCCTCCAAAAACGTAACTTCTTCCTCGGCGTCCCCCTCATCCCCGTCGGATAGCGCCACTAATATTTCGTCACTGTGCTTTCTAGTTAAATGTTTCTTTAAATTGCATGTACCGGATTTATAAGATAGCGATTTATTACATTGCTTGCATTTAGCAATCCATTTCTTATGCAATACGTCGTCAAAGTACTGCCAAAGTTCGCTTGATCTGCGTTTCGTCTCATTATTCTCATCTTCCATATTCCTAAAAGTTTACTAATTTCATTTGAAAATAACAGTCTTCCTCAATTTAACAGGCACCACATCTAATGACAATAAAATAACAGTTATTTAGTAACTAGTATTGAGGATTCTGTACGTACCCCTCCTCCTCGGCGTCCATTTTGAGAAAGCGTGACGTAATGTTGCTAGTTTAAAAACTGAAATTGTACGAAATATTCTTGTGTTGAATGGTCAAATATTACTTTATGTTCATTTGGTAAGGCTAAGCCATAAAGTTTTATTAACGTTTATTATTAGAACAAAATATTTTAAGGAGAGGTTACAGTAATAATCATCAAGTACAATTTATTTTACTATTAGCAATAAACCACATGATCCGAATGTGAATATTTGTACATGGTAAATATTCCAGATATTATTTAGTTTTCTAATGTGTAACCGATGACACGACAGTTTAAAGTTATATACCTAGATAAGTATTACACGGCACTTAGCTGCATTCAATATGGTTTTAAAAAATAAATAAAATATTCATGTAATGTATTCGGTTTCACGAAATATTTTCTGGAAAAAGTTGTACTGTTTTAACTGGATTGAAAAGTAAATAAATAAATGTTCCTCAACTCACATATTAATCTGATACCGCGTTAAGTAGCTTAAGCACTTGTGTTACGGATATCAGGATCAATGTGGATACATAAACATACAAATAACACACCCAGACACGGAACAAACACCGTAGTTCATCACACAAATATTTAATGTTGTCCCAGGTGGGAATCGAACCGACGACTCTTAGAACCATAGTTAGTGATCCTGGATCTCTAACCATTGTTCAACCGAGCTAGTCACAAAAAGTACTAAATGTGTACAAAGTAGTAACAAGTACGAGGACGCGATATAACGCATAGTTCTTTGTCAGTCACTTTTTCTTGTAAATGTTCAGTCCGTTCCGTTCCACGAACGTAATGGCTGGATTTGCAAAAAGGCATGCTGACAAATTTTATAAAACTGTTCTGTTATAATCTTAAGTACTCTAATTTAGATAAAATGTAGGTAATGTAACATTACTCTTTGCGAAAATAGATTATTTTAATATTGGAGCTAAATAGCACAAACTGTCATGGCGTCACTCACTCTAGAAGAGGATGCCTATATATGCGTCACCTATGAAAAAACGAGACAAAGCGACTGATTTTTTGTCCCTCACCGCGTGCCGGTATTTTCAAGGCTAGCATTTCACTTTTCTAAACAAGCTTAGACGTTTGTGTAGAAGCGTAACAATTTATCAATATTTTGGTTGTTTTCTGCATTGATTTTATGTTGAAAATTAACTGCGTGTGACAATTATATCTGCTGTATCTATGAAAAATGGTGCGGTGTAGCGTTAGTGCCTGTAAAAGTGATAGTGAGAGGGGAATTAGCGGGCTATCGTTTCATTCGTAAGTACCCGATTATTCTTGAATAATTTACTTGCTGGACGACCGTTATTGTTTAATTTCATGTTATGCACACAGTGAAACTGTGTGCATAACATACACATAGTTTTTACTAAATTTTGGACGATAAATATGGTTTTTCTGATCATATTTGTCAGATAACCTCCTAAGCCAGGGTTGCTAGTTTATTGGTGGAAATTTACCACATAATTATTGTATGTAGTTCGTAAATAATGTATTGGGTAATGTAACTAACTTAAAAAAATATATTTCAGATTTCCAGACGATCCCGAATTGCGTAATTTGTGGATAGCAGCGACCAATAGAAGCAATTGGGTTCCAAAGAATGGTTCGAAAATATGTAGCGAGCACTTTGATAGAAAGCTTCTACGGAAGAAAGGAAAAAAAACTTTTCTTTCACATGATGCTGTACCTCATACTGTACTATTAAAAAGCACTGGAATAATTTGCTGTAAGTTTTAAAATTCTGTAATTTATCTTTAAGAGCTGTAGATTTTGAATGAACATAAATAAATAAATTCCAACATTTCCAGATCCCGCAACTCAGAATGTTGATGAACCCTGTTGTAGCACATCAATGACCTCACTGATGGAAGTAGAGAATAGCGGGACCTTGAATCAAGAAAGCATGAGTAAAGTTTGTGTAAGTTTTAGAATAAAATGTAAAGCAGCTCTTCAAAAAAAACAATGTGCCGTTGAAAATTTGAAGCAGCCTTTTCATAAGACCGTAGCCCTGAGGGATTTCTTTGATCGGTAAAGTCCTACTTCTGTTTCTCTTCCCTTTATTAAGTAGCTTAAACAACACACACATACACACACAACATACACACCCACACACCTACACAAACACACACACACCATACACTAAGAACGGGTATAGTCACTCACATACACACATGCATGTAATTAGTTTTAAGAAATAGATTATTTATTACTTATTTGGGTTTTAATAAAATATGGATGTTATATTTGGTTTTGTTTTTTAAATTTTAAATGTTTAATACATAATATACTTAGATGTCAACCAGCCAAAAACATAAGCTCTCAAATTCCGCCTTAGAGAGCTGGGAGAAGTTTAAAACCAGCTTTGTCTCGTGCATGATACTGAAAAATTGTATTGTATGTACCTACATCCCTGTTAAGACTTAGTTATATTTTGTTTTATTATACTTACTGCATCATGTTGTGTACTTCTCATTGTAGCTGATTTTGAGACAATAAACGCTTTTATTATTATGATTATTAAGTACTACTCAATTTCAACAATTTAAAGAATTAAAATTATACTTATCATTGCAATGTTCACTTAGGAGATTTAAATCAGTGTTTAAGTATGCTATATGCTATTTATAAAATAACTGCTTATGACAATAGTTTCCATATCAAAAACAAGACAAATATTTTGTCATGATTTTTTTATCTTATAATAGAACAACCTGTGGGGCATCCGAAACACCCCCATGTATGTTCCGCGATTTTTTATAGTTTTCGAGTTATGATTATTTTTCTAAATTTTTGAGAACAACTGACTTAACCGACTAAAAATATTCTGAAGAAAAAAGTATTTGACTATTTTGAGTAATTCTTTTTGCAAATCAATTTTCATGAGTTTTTCTTTAATGCTTAAAATATTTGTCTCCATAACTTATATGGAAGTTTTCAAAATTATGGTACAAACTGAAAAATTATGTTCTGTAAATAATGTCTTACAATTTCAACGTTAAATTTAAAATATTAGGAGGTAGCTGCATGGCACCTAAGTAACTTTAAAAACTGCACCAGACTCTAAGCTTTCATAATCATTAATAAAAACTGGTACTTAATGGGCTAGTTTTGCTGAAATCGGACTACAAAGACAGAGAGGTGGAAAAATCATAAAATTAGCCATTTGATTACGAAGTATTATTTGAACATTTTATTATTTCGAAAGTTAGTTAGTTTATTAACAAACCTAAATTTAATACAAGAGCACTCAGATGCAAACATTTGGATGCTTTTTTTTGTTTAATTTAGGTGTCATTGCGCTCACACTGTTTTCACATGAAATACGTATTATACCTTGGTCACGACGAACTTGACGAACTTTGCTTTCTTTACGGACTTTAATAAACTTTTACTTATAAACTTTTTACAATAAATAATCAAAAACAATTACTTTTTTTTTCAATAAATTTCCCATTTTTGAAACTTAATTTATTTTTTAAGTATCACAAATTATTCTTTTTTAAAGCGGTTATTTTTTAGCATTTCTGGTATAATTTCTATTGTTAACAATCTTCTTAACTTTAGAAATAATAAAATGTCCAAATAATACTTCGTAATCAAATGGCTAATTTTATGATTTTTCCACCTCTCTGTCTTTGTAGTCCGATTTCAGCAAAACTAGCCCATTAAGTACCAGTTTTTATTAATGATTATGAAAGTTTAGAGTCTGGTGCAGTTTTTAAAGTTACTTAGATGCTTCGCAGCTACCTCCTAATATTTTAAATTTGACGTTGAAATTGTAAGACATTATTTACAGAACATAATTTTTTAGTTTGTACCATAATTTTGAAAACTTCCATATAAGTTATGGAAACAAATATTTTAGGCATCAAAGAAAAACTCATGAAAATTGATTTGCAAAAAGAATTACTCAAAAAAGTCAAATACTTTTTTCTTCACAATATTTTTAGTCGGTTAGGTCAGTTGTTCTCAAAAATTTAGAAAAATAATCATAACTCGAAAACTATAAAAAATCGCGGAACATACATGGGGGTGTTTCGGATACCCCTCGGGGTGTTCTATCTCAGGACTTCCGCTTGACACTACTTTTTGGGACACCCTGTATAAAAATGAATCCCAAAATGTGTTGGTAAGCGCATAGCTCAACAACGCCTGAAGCAATTTGGCCAATTCTTTTTTTTAAATGTTCGTTGAAGTCCAAGGATGATTCTTCACATACAAACGTTTTCAAACTAAAACGTAGAATCAATTTGAGCTTTATTGCTATTACATAAAGTTCATATTAAATCTGTCATATTACAATTTTTTTTGGCAAGACGAAGTCTGTCGGGTCAGCTATTCATTATAATTTTTAAGAGGATTTTCAATTACATTGAAATTACTCTGTCTACGGTGTAATAGTTACGAACTTCACGAATCTCCTTGGTCCGAGCAAAGTTGACAGCCGCTGCTGCGTCATAAAGTGCACAACAAAGCGGACTGAATGACAGATTGTACCTTTCTTCGATTCAATTGTTTTTAAAATGAATTACAAGTACTACAGATATTGTATAGTGCCCCTGTGTAAAAGTACAAGTGTCGCGACACCAAATAAATTGTTTGTGAGAGTTCCAACCATTGAAAAAATACGGCAAAAGTGGTTAAAACTTGCACGCAGGGACGATGCCCATACTTTGTCTTCAGATTCAAAAATGTTCTTTTGTGAAGATCATTTTGACGTAAGTGTTAAATTAGTTATGAATTCCCAGTGTCTTTCATGTATTTATGTGTGAAATACTGAATAAAGATATAATACTGAAGACACTTTGAACTATTGAGATTAGGCTAACCTCAAAATCACTCGTTTTTTTTATCCGCCGCCGTGACGTCATACCGCAACTCGCGCTCTTCCGTAGCCGGTTTACGTTTCCGTCGTAATCAACAATACTTCTTTGATATGTCCAATCCTAAGGGTCGAAAATCATGTGTTGTGCCAAAATGTACAAATACTACCATTAATGCGCCGGAAAAAATATTTTTTCACGTTCCGATGGACGTGAAAAGACGACGCTGAAAAAGTATAAAACAAGACTTTTAGAACACTGAACTGAACAAAGTTGCTTATGTAGTTCCAAGTAAATGGACACAGTAGACTCTACCAAAATGCTTATGTTGAAAATTGACAATAATGTCATACAATACTATTTTGAAGTATGCAATATTTACTATGTAGAGATAAGTTTTCATGTTTGGAAAACCGCAGTCACACGTTGTCAAAGTGCTACGGTAGGTAGGTACTTGTGTATGGAACGTGTGACTACGCCTTTCCAAACATGAAAACTTATCTCTACATAGTAAATATTGCATACTTCAAAATAGTATTGTATGACATTATTGTCAATTTTCAACATAAGCATTTTGGTAGAGTCTACTGTGTCCATTTACTTGGAACTACATAAGCAACTTTGTTCAGTTCAGTGTTCTAAAAGTCTTGTTTTATACTTTTTCAGCGTCGTTTTTTGTCGTAGTTGGGTTTTAGTTTTTAACTTTTTATTATTTGTACTATTTTGGTGTTAAAGTGTATTATGCGCATGTGAACTATATGCAATCAGTCCATGAATATACGTAAAGTCACATGCAAATGCTAGTAATATATATATATTTAAAATGTACAAGTAAAGCGCTTTCCAATGATACCAAACACGGCGTATTTATCTTAAGACGCTTCTAATGATATGTCATTTGTCGAATTCTGACAAGCAATTTAGAAGTTATGTGGAAACAGATGAACATACATACATACATACATACATACATACATACATAGCCTGTCAAAATCATAACCCTCCTTTTGCTTTGCCGTAGTCGGGTAAAAAATACGAAAAAAATGGTTAAATGCGATGAAGAGGTTAGATCCCTTTGGAGAAAAAAGCGCAGTTTATTGTTGTGAAGATCATTTTGACGTAAGTTTATTATACTTTTAGGTAGGAACATATTATAATCTGTTGTAGTTTGCATTTACTGGTTGGTAAATCAATACATAGTATAAAACAAAGTCGCTTTTGCTGTATGTCCGTATGTATGCTTAGATCTTTAAAACTACGCAACGGATTTTGATGCGGTTTTTTTTAATAGAGTGATTCTTAAGGAAGGTTTGTATGTAAAATTTACCCGAAGCGAAGCGAGGGCGGGTCACTAGTTAAATATAAAATCAGATCCAGAGGTGCAAATCCTTTGGTTTCAGAAACTTTTTTCGTTATGTTTACATACTTACATCTCAGTTTGACTGTATGGATATAATTATTAATACATGATTATTATGGAATTTATCGAGCTATTTTGCGTTCCCGTTTGATTTTCAACCGACTTCAAAAAAGGGAAGGTTCTCAATTCGTCGGTATCTTTTTTTTATTTTTTTGTGTGTGTTCGCTGATTAATCGAAGACGCCTGAGCCGATTTGGGAAATTCTTTTTTTGTCTGAAAGGATATAGTTTCTAGGTCGTCCCATTGTCAGCATATCTTGACCTGATGATGGAATATAAGGGAAATCGAGGGCAACCCTCATATTTTATAGGCACATGCACCGCGTTTTACAAATTACTTTGTGACATACTTTTGGCAATCATGATGTTAAGCTGATGATGGAAGGTCAACTCCTTATTAGTTAGGAGTAAAAGGATAATTCTTTCAAGACTGTGTACCTACATATTCAGATTACTAGTAATAATATCAGTAGTATTACAGGTGAGCTGAATTAAAAAAAAGTTGAAAAAAATCTAAACTAAAAAGCACCTATGAAAAAAAAATGTTGAAGGCGGTGCCGTTTGTATTTCATGCAGACAAGCACAGAGAGCTTCGTTGTCCTCAAAATTTTGATTGGCACCGCCTTCATAAACATATCAAATCCCTACCCAGATAATTAAAATTGTAAACAAAAAAAACCGCCTTCAAAACCCGACTCACTAAAAATTACAAAATAATATAATACGAACATTAATCTGGGTATGAATTTGATATGTTGTTGAACGCGGTGCCGTTTATATTTCATGCAGTTTTCCTCAAAAATTTAATTGGCACCGCCTTCAACAACATATCAAATTCATACCCAGATTAATGTTCGTATTATATTATTTTGTAATTTTTAGTGAGTCGGGTTTTTGAAGGCGGTTTTTTTTGTTTACAATTTTTTTCATCCTTTTTAGTGTTAAATTTTTTAACACCCTATTAGTTCAGCTCACCTATAATTCTACTGATAATATAACTAGTAGTATAAATATGTACACAGATTTGAAAGAATTATCCCTTTACTCACAACTATTAAGGAGTTGACCTTCCATCATCAGCTCAGCATCATAAATGCAAATGCCAATATAACTTCCAGAAAATATGTAAAACGCGGTACATGTGCCTATAAAATTTGAGGGTTGCCCTGGATCCCATCATCAGATCCTAGACTGGTCAACCTAATAGTTTAGCTCACCTGTAATGCTACTGATATTATAACTAGTAGTCTTAATATGTATACAGTATTGAAATAATTATTCTTTTACTCATAACTATTAAGGAGTTGACCTTCCATCATCAGCTCAGCATCATAAGATTATGATAGCCAGAAGCAAATGCCAATATGACTTCATATAATATGCAAAACGCGGTACATGTCCCTATAAAATTTGAAGGTTGCCCTCGATTTCTCCTGGATCCCATCATCAGATCCAAGACTGGTGAAAATGGGACCACCTCGGAAGTGAACTCTACCCAAAAAAAAATTTTTGAAATCCGTCTATAATTGACGAAAATATCGGTGAACATACATAAAAAAAAAATAAAAAAAAATTATACATACAGACGAATTGAGAACCTCCTCCTTTTTTGAAGTCGGTTAAAAAGTGCTACGCTGTAGTGTAAAAAAAGAGGGCGCAGGCTTAGGCCCGCACCCCGGCGCAGAATAATCAAATCAAATTTATTGTACTTTATCACATTACATAATAAGATCTTAAGATTAAAAGGTATACTTTATAGGTATACATGTGATACCCTGCAAGGGCATGGCAATCTTATAGATACTTAGGACTATGTTATATTACTTAAGATTAGATGAGACAAGTAAATTTTTCATTAAAAAATTCTTGAACATCATAGTAACCTTTGTTACTAAGAAATGATTTTAAATGTTTGTTAAAGTTTATTGGAGATTCTATATTTTTAATTTTATTTGGCAAATGATTATAAATTTTTATGAGCATACTATGGGAATTAGATGAGACTAACTTAAGTTTACTGAAAGGTACTTTAAATTTATTTAAATTTCTATTGTTTCTTTTTATTCCCTTTTCTAGTATATAGACTTTTTTTTTTTTTTTTTTTATAAAGAGGCTAACAAGATGACCTCACTCCACCTGATGGTAAGCGGTAGTGAGATCCAAATATGAGGTCGACAGGCACAATAGACCATATTGAGCCTGTCGCACCCACCCTGAAAGCCGTGAAAAAGGAGACCACTGCTGCGGCAACAACGAGACTAGGCGTGGAGTCTCGCATTGGTATTGAGCTGTGCGGGTCGGAGTTGGCCAGTCCGCCGGACGGAAGGGCCCCCGTTTTTACGGGACTCCTGGCCGCCGGGCTGACCCGCTCCACCCGCACAATACCGCCGCTAAGACTCCACTGGTCCGGCGCTTGCCGCAACAATGGTCCCCCCTGGCTCCGGTTCGTACAGTGCTGATCCCGGAACGCGACCTGACCAAGAGAGGTCAGAGTCACTTGGCGGGTTTTACACAACTGTATGGTGGTAACAGCAACCGGTCGACAAAATGTCTCCCACCTGTCTTTACTTAAGACAGCCTTGCGTTACCATGAGTTAGCATATTCGAAAACTTTCGTACCTACGATTTAAACCAATCGAATTGAATATTTTCATACTACCGATTTTAGTTCTCAGCGTTACCGTTACGGGCGCTGTAGGTACATTTTTTCATAGACATTTTTTACATAGGTGATAGCAAGTCTGTCACTTTTAAACTCATGGTAGGGCTAGTGATTGTTGTTCAACAGAACATTTCAGACGTTTTCAGAGTTTTATTTCATCAAATAAAAAAACACTTAATTAATCTCGAGTAATCAATAAAAATAATGTATTTACTGCTGTTCTCCATACAAATTCATTCTTTTTGGAATTCTTACTGTTAGAGACATCATGCCTTTTATCCGTAAGAACCTCTTGGTATGAGCCATCAGCGCCCGCATTGTATGTGGATGGCAACGCTTTCCAGCACGTGTCGTCGTTCGGAAGTGGACTGGAAAGGGGAGGGAGGGACTAGTATTTATTATTATTTAAACTATACAACACTATAAATGTAAAGATTTGGGGCACATTTGACATTGTGACATATTTTTAAATATATTTTTTATAGCACTATTAGATTAATACTTTTTAAAAAAAATACGGAACCCTAATACACAATGATGTGTGTTCCTAAACGCTATTCTTTAAAATGGCTCCTACGTGTGACGTCATTTGCAAGTAAGCGTTTGTAAACAATATTGGAGGTTATGTTGTTCTGAAGTAATTATATTTTAGTGGTATAAATGTCGTATAAAACGTGTGTAGTGCCAGAGTGTAGGAATACAACGATCAAAACCCCACAAAAAGTATTTATTTCTATTCCGAGGGATGTCAAAACACGGAAAAGGTGGTTAGTGTTGTCCAGAAGAGACCCGAACAGCATAAAACCTCACACATGTGTATATATGTGCGAAGATCACTTTGACGTGAGTATTTGTCAAGGGTAGACTCGATTCGAAAACCTCACTTAAATAAAACATAAAAAAGTAATGATTTCGAGTCGACAACATATATCCGCAAAATTCGGATTGTCAAGTATTTTGTTAAATTATAAATGTTTTGACAGACGAATCACAGTCGCCATCGTGGGTAGTTAGTAGACGTTCCGTTCTTAGCTCTTAGATACGCCTCGCCTTTAACACATTGCATGCGTCGCGCCGTAAAAGTATTGTGATTGTGTAAAATGAAACGTCTTGCCGGAATAGGCTATTTATTTGCCTCTAGTTTTATTATTTGATAGAATGGTCCATTCCGATTATATTACACCATAAAAAATATCATAATTTTTGAAGCACATATCCTATTATATTTAAAATTTAAAATAATATTTTCGCTATACGGCCATAAACGCCGTCCTCCATGATGGTCTATTATTTATCTATGCCGTCGTGATGTCACCGTTCTTGTAAACAATACGCGTGCGTGACCATCATCATCATAACCTTTAAATCGGAATTGAAACCATGGCTTCGAAAGGATTGCATGCTAAATATAGTAATTACCACTATTGTATCGTGCGTGAATGTAAGAATACATCAATTAAAAACCCAGAGAAGTTGTGGATTAAAGTACCGAGTGATCTGAATAAGCGAAACACCTGGTTACAACTAGCTGAAAGAGATCCCTCAACTCTGTCCAGTAGAACTCTAGTGTATTTGTGTGAAGATCACTTTAATGTAAGTACATATACAATAAACTTACAACAAATATTTTTTTCAATTTATACTATCCTTACCCCTGTGACACTTCATTGTGTTCTGATTTACGCATTTTACGTTTGAGAAACGAAAATAATTTTATTGCACACTTTTTTCATTTTATTGCGGCGTCATTAGGAAAAATATTAAAATTAATATTTTTATACTTTTAAATGACAAACAGTATCGATTAGTTTAATTTAATGAAATAGAAAATTTAAATAAAGTACCTATGCAGTTCGTATACGTAGAATGGAACTTACTACATTCCATTCTACGTATATAAAAAAATGCGTGATTGACACAATGAAGTGTCACAGGGATCATCTTAGCTGAAAATGAGTATAGCAAGTTTAATGTCTACCGTCAATAGGCTATTCTACTATTTTTCCAAATATTTTTCAAAATGTTCATTTACATTCGATAGTCAGGTGTAATTTTTATTTTTGCAAAATATTTATCCTGTAAACAGGGAAAAAAGATCAAAATATTGACGTAAAATAAAGGCGCCAAAATGCCGACCGCCATATTGTGACGTCAATTGTACTAAAATAAAGAAATGTCAAACGCCGCGTGTGTGATAGAGCAGATACGCCTAATCAAACAAGTTCGTGTTTTTAAAAAAGATTAGCTACATCCTTACTAATATTATAAATGCGAAAGTAACTCTGTCTGTCTGTCTGTCTGTCTGTCTGTCTGTTACGCTTTCACGCATAAAGTACTGAACCGATTTAAACGAAATTTGGTACAGATATAGTCCAGAGCCTAGAAACGGTTATAGGCTACTTTTTAACCGACTGCGCTATAAAGAAGTAATGTTTTAGCCGTTAAACATCTCTACGCGGACGAAGTCGTCACAGCCACTGGACGGATCGAGATGAAATTTAGCATGCAGGTAGATGTTATGACGTAGGACAGGATTTCCCGAAATTCCCACGGGAACGGGAAATAACGGGAAAATCCTTTTGTATGAAAAATACTAACCGCATAAGTTAGACGCTTGAAATTTGACATGCAGGTACCTTAATAAATTAAAAGCTTAGTTGCAACAGGATATTGTAAAATTCCCAGGGGAACGGCAGTAATAGGAAAAAAACTTTTGTATGAAAAAATCTACACCGCGATATAGATAGACGATTGAGATTTGGCATGCAGGTACCCCAATGAACGTAAAGCTTACTTCCAACGCGATATTACAAAATTCCCATGGGAACGGGAGTTATTAGGTAATAACTTCTTTATGTAAAATCCCTTACGGAGTTGAAATATATAATATAGAGATAGAGATATACCCGAAGCGAAGCGAGGGCGGGTCGCTAGTATGAAATAAAAATGAGTTTTTATAATCCGTATCGTTGGTGTGTAGCGTTGAATTGCAAGAATTCTACTTTGAAAACACCAGAAAAATTGTTTATTAAGGTTCCAAATGACGATTCTATCAGATATGTTTGGTTAGAACTCGCAGGACAAAATCCAACAAAATACTCTCTAAAATCTCATTTATATCTTTGTGAGGATCATTTCAATGTAAGTACATAAGCTTTTTTGATGAGTCTTCTCTTGAAAAACACTTAATTGCGATGGACATAACTGAGACACTACAATACAAGTCAGAGGATGCCAGTCACAACTATCTGTCCGGTGTTTGGTGAACGGTATACGGGTAAGCGACCCCGGCTCCTCGAGCTACTATCGACTCAGTCCAAATCATCCGAGGCGATAGTATCCTTCCTCCCCTTTTCCTTCCCTCGTCATATATCCTTGCTACTCGTGGGAACGCAATGACCTTGTTAAAACAATGCAAAAAAACCGCCTTCAAAAACCCGACTCACTAAAAATTACAAAATAATATAATACGAACATTAATCTGGGTATGAATTTGATATGTTGTTGAAGGCGGTGCCGTTTATATTTCATGCAGTTTTCCTCAAAATTTAATTGGCACCGCCTTCAACAACATATCAAATTCATACCCAGATTAATGTTCGTATTATATTATTTTTGTAATTTTTAGTGAGTCGGGTTTTTGAAGGCGGTTTTTTTGTTTACAATTTTTTCATCCTTTTAGTGTTACATTTTTTAGCACCCTATTAGTTCAGCTCACCTATAATTCTACTGATATTATAACTAGTAGTCTAAATATGTATACAGTATTGAAAGAATTATCCTTTTACTCCAAACAATACGGTAGTTTCCTAAGTCTGATTTTACATAAAATTTCACAATTAACAGTAAGTTATAGGTAAATGAATACCATTAGTCAAATCGAATTTAAAATTTCTGACGAAATGAGACAATAATAGACATTTGAAGTTGGGTGGGAAAGTCTATTTCAAAAGTGCGAAAATTTTCCAAAATAACTATGCCATCTTATAAACTACAAAATTAGTAGTTACTTTCCCTATGAACACATATTCGTAAACGCAACATTTGATATAGCTGCGGAACAAAGTTCTTACGATATGCATACAATATCACAAGCGGTGACGTCATAGCTCGCTGTGACATTTGTATGAAGCGTTTTGAGCTCGCCCAAATAATGTGCTATTGAAATTGTAATATCTCCGGGAGTTTTCCAAATATCAAACCATTCTTTTAACAGTACATTTGCAATTGTGTGGTTCATCCATCTGTATCAAAATAAAAAATAGGAAACTACCCTATTGTCGCCTCCGCGAAAGTCTAAAAGTTAGGGTGAAATAAAATGCGGCGGTTGTAAATAAAAAAAATATAATTTATTGGCCGCTAACTCATCGGAGGCACACGAATTTGTAAGGACGTGGGTACGGGCGTCTGCTTTTGCTCCTAATTGTTATATAGGTACTCCCCTGCAGGTCCAGCGGTAGTAGCCCGGGACGGAGATGATGGAGATGGTGATCGCCACCAGATGAAGAATCGCCCGTAGTATATATCGTATATCGGAGAAACGCCAGCGCGATCTTCTTGTACGGTCGGTCTTCGCCGTAAATGTAAAATATAATTATAATTCCTGGAATGGATGAATGATGCTCCAGTTAGGCCAAGCTCAAATTCTTCCCTTCCGAAGCAATCACCACCGAGGACAACAAGGAAAATACCTATATCATATACGTAGTAGTTTTTGTCTCGGTGGTAAACTGATCAGAACGGAGTTTACAAAGGGGAGAAGATAAACAAAATTACACATATTATTTGATTAAATTAAAATGTAAAGTGAATCAATTGCAAGACAAGAATAGGTAATTAAAGTTATATAAAATAAAGAATAATGTTAAGAGAGTTTAATGTGCTATCTATAACTTACCCTAGATCGGGATTACGGAACTCGACACACCAATTTGCAACAGAGCTAACTCGCTCAATGTAAAAATAAATGCTTAGGCTCCTTTCGATTAAGTACGATGCCTAGAATCAGTCTAGAAGCGACTAAAGCGTTACGAGGAGATCTGCAACAGTCATCAGCCTAGGAGCGACCGCGACATGTTTTTCAAATCCCCCGCGCGCAGCGAGCCCCAGAACGAAAGAAAAAGGCGTACGTGACCAAACACTTTCCCGCGCAATCGGTATTCGCTGCGTTCAAAAATTAATTTTCGTTCATAATCATTGTTTAAAAATAATGTAAAAAATTAATTCCCATATTGTTTAAATTTAATTACTATTTTAGTCAATTGTAAGTATATTAATTGTAGGTAGGTATATATATTATTAATATTTGTTTTAATTATTTAATATTTATTTTATTTTTAAATTGTTTTCTTTATTGATATGTGACACTAGGACATAGGCATAGTAAAAAAAAAATGTGTAACGTTTCGTTACATTACCCGCCGGCCTCTCATAAGGATTTTATTACTAAAAATAAAATCCGCATGATAATCTTGTTACGGAACCTTTTATTCAACCTTCCATTTCACTCAATCTTCATCATTCATACTCCTTTCATTAAAACATAATCCCATACTGCATGAAATATGAGACGTTTCCTAGCAAAATTTGTAGGTCTTATGACAAGTATACGTCAAGACCTACTGTAACAGGTCTTCATTAGATTTACAGTTTATGGCAGGTAAAGCGAGAAAACGTGTTTAATTCTAGTTTGTAATTTTTAAATCCTTTATGTGCCACGACCCTAAGTTTTTGCCTGCCATGTCCTCAAGAACATAAACGAGAGGTGACAGCTTTTGTATAATCTTACATTTAATATATTTAGGAGCTAACTTTTTACTAAAGTGTTTATCCTTATCGCTCAGGACATAAGCACGTTTATAGACTACATCATCTACATTAAATTCGTGAGCTTTACGTCTTACGTTATAATGAGACGTGTTCTTCACGTGAGCGTGATATAAGGCTTTCTGGACATTATCGAATGTGGAACTTAGAAAACCAAGGTTTTCCGCATAGACATCGCGCGGAAGAAATAAAACCTCGTCTCCCAAATCCGAGTCAGTATAATGAGATCCACACAAAACCAACTCACGTCCAAAAACTAGAAATGAAGGGGTATACCCAGTGGCTTCATTTACAGAGTTATTAATTGCGTATTGGATTTTTGGAATAAATATATCCCAAGATCTATGATCCCCATCAACAAAGGTTGAGATACAAGTTATTATAGTTTTATTATACCGCTCTACTGTATTAACCTGAGGGGTATATTTTGGGGAATAATTTACGTTTGGGATTTTATATCTTTTAAACAATTCATGAGTATGGGCACTAACGAATTGAGTACCGTTGTCCAGAAAAATACTTTGAGGAACACCGTGAAACAAAAAAATATGTTCTTCCAAATATTTAGCAATGATTTCGGAAGTTGCTTTTTTAATAGGAAAAATATGACAAAATTTTGAAAAACAACAGGTTATTACGAGAATGAAACTATTTTGTTTGCGAGTGACAGGCAATGGTCCCATCAAGTCGATAGATATCATTTGAAATGGACGAGAGCATTGCTTTGGGCGGCCCATTTCACCAAGAGTAGCATGGTTTTGTGTTTTGTATTGAAGGCAAGTGCAACAAGAACCAACGTACTTAGCTACATCACGGTACATGCCTAACCAGTAATACCTAAGGGCAATTCGTTTATAGGTCTTGAAAATCCCGAAATGACCGGCAGTAGGTTCATTATGGTTTTCCTCAATCACTTTTTCCCGCAGCTCTGATGGAACTACCTCTTTCCAAGAAAACTCACTAGTAAGCATGCATTTATTTTTACTAAGCCGAAACAAGGAACCATTCTTGATTTGGTAATTAGGAAAACTTTCGGGTTTAGAGACGCAGTTATTATAGATGCTCTTGTACCACTCATCACTAGAAGTCGCAAATGAGTTAGTAGTGACTAGAGACGCCACAGGAACTGCCCTCGACAAGGCATCCGGAATAACGTTGTCAACTCCTCGACGGTGCTTAATCTCGAAATTGAAGGCTGATAAGCGCACTCCCCATCGAGCACTTGCTCGACTTGCTACCCGTGGGATTACTCAAGGACAGAAACCATTTCAATGCGCTATGATCTGTATAAACCACGAAACTATTTCCGTTGTCCAAATAGCATCTCCAGTGTTCCAATGCTATAAGAACAGCTAACGTCTCACGCTCAGTAATACTATAGTTCTTTTCCGCCGCTGTTAACGTCTTACTCATATAAGCTATGGGGTGCTCCTTGCCATTAACCGTCTGAGTGAGCATAGCACCTATGCCATAGCTACTTGCATCTGTATGAACCTCAAATGGCAATTCGAAATTAGGGCAAGAAAGAACTGGCGCGGAAACTAAGCATTCTTTAAGCTTTGTAAATGCTGCATCGGCTTCATCAGTCCACTTGAAAGGTGGGGAGTTCTTCTTGCTCGAAGTCAACTTGTTAAGCGGCCCCGCTATTGTGCTGAAATTGGGTACGAACCTACGATACCAGGTGGCAGTGCCTAAAAATCGCTTCAGTTCCTTACGATTTGTAGGAGTTGCGTAGTTAAGGATGGCTTCAACCTTGTCTGGATCCGTTCGTAAACCACAAGCATCGACCACATAACCCAAATACTTGAGTTGACTTCGAAAGAACTCACACTTTTCCAAGTTAATGGTAAGCCCAGCCCTTTTCAACTTGTCCAAGACACTAATTAATAATGATGCATGCTCCTCAAAACTACTACTAACAATAATAATATCGTCTAAATACGCAAAAATACGATGATCTACGTTACCCAGTAACTTATCGACTAAACGCTGTTGCGTAGCCGGAGCATTTGTAAGACCAAACGCGGTAGTTTTGAACCTTAAAGTTCCTCTACCGGGGACGTAGAAAGCCGTCTTATCCCTGTCTTTTTCAGCAATAGGAATCTGCCAGAAGGCTTTAGACAAATCCAGGCTAGTAAGGAAACGAGCGTCACGTAGGTTGTCCAATATTTCTGATATGTAAAGCAGGTTATAGGCATCGCGTTTTGTGACGGAATTCAACTTCCTACTATCTAAACAAAAACGCGGTTGACCATTTTTCTTAGTAATAAGGAGAACAGGAGACTGCCAAGCACTTTCGCAATGTTCGACCACGTCTAAAGCTAACATTTCATCCACCTGTTCGACTAGAATTCTCTGTTTCTCAGGAGAGAGTCTATAATATCTCTGTCTTACAGGAAGAGAATCACCGGTATCGATGTGGTGAGTTATGACATGTGTACGTCCCAAGCCTTTGAGTTCAAAAGAGATATCTTTAAATTGTTCTACAATATTGTCTGCAATAGCCTTCTGAGTTTCATCCAAGCTATCATAAGAATGAATAAAACCTTTTTCATCCCTTTGATTTAAGTCCATCATAAGGTCTGTTGACAAGGAAACAGATCCTAAATATTTTGGACATAATTTGAAAGAGCGCCAGAAGTCAACACCTAGAATAAGCGATGACTGAACTTCTGGTACTACATAAAATTTCAATATATGAAATTGGTCCTCGAAATTAACCGGAACGTTTAAGTAACCGATACTTCTAATTGATTGCCCACCAGCAGTAACTATAGATGTAGTATCATCAGTGTACAATTTAAAACCATGACTTAATAACATTTTATGAGAATTATTACCTAATATAGTAACCGCTGCACCAGAATCCAAGAGACCAGACACTGTTACATCGTTTATTTTAATATTTAAATATGGTCGCGTATCACCTAATGGTTTATCATGCAGAATTGAACAAATTTTATACGCGTTAAAAAACAAACTAACTGTTTTTAACCAATCATTCCATTCGTCTATATTAAAGCGACTCTCAGACACAGGAGCATTCATACAATTCTGCGAACCTAGTTTTTTGCATTGCAATTTGGACAATCTGGTTTTTTAACACCTTTGTGACCGCATTTAAAACACATGAGTTCCCTACTCTCGCAATTCCTCAAACTATGCGAGTTGTTACGACACCTTGGGCAAAAAGGTTTCTTGATATCATTGACTGAATTGTTACTATTTAAGGCGTGTAAATATTTTTCATTGACGTTATTGTTACTATTATTTGTATTTTGTTTGCTAGAATTTAAGTTATTTGTATTATTAGTAGCCTTACTAAAATTAAAATTTTGATTTTGTTTATTAAATGTATATCTATTTTGTTTGTAAGCAAACTCCGGTGCCAATGTTTCCGACGTAGCGGCTGACGGTTCTCGGAAATGAGTCATTCGTGACTGCACCTTCTCGAAATTTCTACAAAGAATTTTTACCTGCTCAATCGATTTAATCTCTGCTACCGACGCAAGAGTGCTTGCATAGCAAGGCCTTATATTGTGCAGTACTATTTCAAGCTGCTCCTCTTCATCTAAAGATCTTGATAGACGTGAGAACATACCAGACAGTATTGACAGAAAAATAGTTATGTTCTCTGTAGCACCCTGAGTTCTAGACCGAATCTCAGTTAGAAGACGGTAATCGTAATCATTTTTATCGAAGTCCTGTTGAAGGAGGGCTACGAGATCGTCCCAAGATGATACTTGTTCTCGAACACTTCTAAACCAATGCAGTGCATCGTCTACAAATATTTCAGAAGCAAAGGCTAATATTTTGGTATCCGAAATATTACGAGCTAGTCTAAATTCGTTAACCCGCTGTATAAAATACCTCACGCAAGTTTTGCCATCATATTTTAATTTAGCTAATTCGGAAACTTTAGTGCCACCGTCACAAGTTACTACCACATTAATATTTTCTGATGAGGCCTGTGGATGTACAGTAGGTACTGAAGGAATTAGAGGATCTACACATTTTGATTTTAAATTACTAAAATCCTCATAATATTTTTTAAAAAGGTTTGTACATTCTGTATGTACGTCTAAAATTTTCTCATCTATACTGATCCTATTTAGCCTGTGGTAAAGATGATGGAAGAGGTTTTCAATACGACCCAATGCATTTTTATCCTTGGTATCCGTAACAAGGTTCGATTTTATTTTGTGTAAAATTTCCAACGAACTATTTAAATCATCAAGTGGGTCAAGATGTGAACACAAAATATCTTCTGATGGGAACGCCTGACTAAGCCTAACCACCTGTCGCCTAAGGTCAGCTACAGTACTTGTAGGGTTTTCACCTCTTACGGCTACCTCGTATTCCAATTCCGGCTTATGTAATGACAAATACTTAATGGGGTATGCCATTGCGAAAAATGTGTTGCGAAAAAAATAATATAAGTTCAGTTATAAATAGCACACAAAACAATTAATGACTAATGTTGACGACTCCGTTCTGTTACAATTAAAACTAACAGAACGCTCTGTGTTGTTCTATAACTGAAAATTCGGATAACAAAAAAAAATAACAACAAAGAAAGAAAAACGTTACTGACCTGAAAAAAAAAATTCGGTAACTAGTGTGAGGATTATCTTACAAAATTTATTAATATTGAACCAATGTAATTATTAACATTTAAAATTAAAATAACAATGAAAATAGATATTTTTATTCTTAACAATAAAAAAAAAACGAAAGGAAAAATAAAACAAACACCCTCACCCCAGTTACTGTAGGCTGTAGGCAACAAAATAAAACACAATGAGATTCACAAATAAAAATAAAAAACCACCTTACAAAAACTAACTACTTAATGGAAACAAAAGCAGAACAACCCACGTAAGAGGGCGCCAGTGTCGCCTCCGCGAAAGTCTAAAAGTTAGGGTGAAATAAAATGCGGCGGTTGTAAATAAAAAATATAATTTATTGGCCGCTAACTCGTCGGAGGCACACGAATTTGTAAGGACGTGGGTACGGGCGTCTGCTTTTGCTCCTAATGGTTATATAGGTACTCCCCTGCAGGTCCAGCGGTAGTAGCCCGGGACGGAGAAGATGGAGATGGTGATCGCCACCAGATGAAGAAACGCCCGTAGTATATATCGTATATCGGAGAAACGCCAGCGCGATCTTCTTGTACGGTCGGTCTTCGCCGTAAATGTAAAATATAATTATAATTCCTGGAATGGATGAATGATGCTCCAGTTAGGCCAAGCTCAAATTCTTCCCTTCCGAAGCAATCACCACCGAGGACAACAAGGAAAATACCTATATCATATACGTAGTAGTTTTTGTCTCGGTGGTAAACTGATCAGAACGGAGTTTACAAAGCACGGAAGATAAACAAAATTACACATATTATTTGATTAAATTAAAATGTAAAGTGAATCAATTGCAAGACAAGAATAGGTAATTAAAGTTATATAAAATAAAGAATAATGTTAAGAGAGTTTAATGTGCTATCTATAACTTACCCTAGATCGGGATTACGGAACTCGACACACCAATTTGCAACAGAGCTAACTCGCTCAGTGTAAAAATAAATGCTTAGGCTCCTTTCGATTAAGTACGATGCCTAGAATCAGTCTAGAAGCGACTAAAGCGTAACGAGGAGATCTGCAACAGTCATCAGCCTAGGAGCGACCGCGACATGTTTTTCAAATCCCCCGCGCAGCGAGCCCCAGAACGAAAAAAGGCGTACGTGACCAAACACTTCCCGCGCAAACGGTATTCGCTGCGTTCAAAAATTAATTTTCGTTCCTAATCATTGTTTAAAAATAATGTAAAAAATTAATTCCTTTATTGTTTAAATTTAATTACTATTTTAGTTAATTGTAAGTATATTATTTGTAGGTATATATATTATTAATATTTGTTTTAATTATTTAATATTTATTTTATTTTTAAATTGTTTTCTTTATTGATATGTGACACTAGGACATAGGCATAGTAAAAAAAAATGTGTAACGTTTCGTTACATTACCCGCCGGCCTCTCATAAGGATTTTATTACTAAAAATAAAATCCGCATGATAATCTTGTTACGGAACCTTTTATTCAACCTTTCATTTCATTCAATCTTCATCATTCATACTCCTTTCAATAAACATAATCTCATACTACATGAAATATGAGACGTTTCCTAGCAAAATTTGTAGGTCTTATGACAAGTACACGTCAAGATCTACTGTAACAGGTCTTAATTAGATTTACAGTTTATGGAAGGTAAAGCGAGAAAACGTATTTAATTCTAGTTTGTAATTTTTAAATCCTTTATGTGCCACGACCCTAAATTTTTGCCTGTCATGTCCTCAAGAACATAAACGAGAGGTGACAGCTTTTGTATAATCTTACATTTAATATATTTAGGAGCTAACTTTTTACTAAAGTGTTTATCCTTATCGCTCAGGACATAAGCACGTTTATAGACTACGTCATTTACATTAAATTCGTGAGCTTTACGTCTTACGTTATAATGAGACGTGTTCTTCACGTGAGCGTGATATAAGGCTTTCTGGACATTACCGAATGTGGAACTTAGAAAACCAAGGTTTTCCGCATAGACATCGCGCGGAAGAAATAAAATCTCGTCTCCCAAATCCGAGTCAGTATAATGAGATCCACACAATACTAACTCACGTCCAAAAACTAGAAACGAAGGGGTAAACCCAGTGGCTTCATTTACAGAGTTATTAATTGCGTATTGAATTTTTGGAATAAATACATCCCAAGATCTATGATCCCCATCAACAAAGGTTGAGATACAAGTTATTATAGTTTTATTATACCGCTCTACTGTATTAACTTGAGGGGTATACTTTGGAGAATAATTTACATTTGGGATTTTATATCTTTTAAACAATTCATGAGTATGGGCACTAACGAATTGAGTACCGTTGTCCAGAAAAATACATTGAGGAACACCGTGAAACAAAAAAATATGTTCTTCCAAATATTTAGCAATGATTTCGGAAGTTGCTTTTTTAATAGGAAAAATTTGACAAAATTTTGAAAAACAACAGGTAATTACGAGAATGAAGCTATTTTGTTTGCGAGTGACAGGCAATGGTCCCATCAAGTCGATAGATATCATTTGAAATGGACGAGAGCATTGCTTTGGGCGGCCCATTTCACCAAGAGTAGCATGGTTTTGAGTTTTGTATTGAAGGCAAGTGCAACAAGAACCAACGTACTTAGCTACATCACGGTACATGCCTAACCAGTAATACCTAAGGGCAATTCGTTTATAGGTCTTGAAAATCCCCAAATGACCGGCTGTAGGTTCATTATGGTTTTCCTCAATCACTTTTTCCCGCAGCTCTGATGGAACTACCTCTTTCCAAGAAAACTCATTAGTTAGCATGCATTTATTTTTACTAAGCCGAAACAAAGAACCATTCTTGATTTGGTAATTAGGAAAACTTTCGGGTTTAGAGACGCAGTTATTATAGATGCTCTTGTACCACTCATCACTAGAAGTCGCAAATGAGTTGGTAGTGACTAGAGACGCCACAGGGACTGCCCTCGACAAGGCATCCGGAATAACATTGTCAACTCCTCGACGGTGTTTAATCTCGAAATTGAAGGCTGATAAGCGCACTCCCCATCTAGCAAGTCTACCCGTGGGATTACTCAAGGAAAGAAACCACTTCAATGCGCTATGATCTGTATAAACCACGAAACTATTTCCGTTGTCCAAATAGCATCTCCAGTGTTCCAATGCTATAAGAACAGCTAACGTTTCGCGCTCAGTAATACTATAGTTCTTTTCCGCCGCTGATAACGTCTTACTCATATAAGCTATAGGGTGCTCCTTGCCATTAACCGTCTGAGTGAGCATAGCACCAATGCCATAGCTACTTGCATCTGTATGAACCTCAAATGGCAATTCGAAATTAGGGCAAGAAAGAACTGGCGCCGAAACTAAGCATTCTTTAAGCTTTGTAAATGCTGCATCAGCTTCATCAGTCCACTTGAAAGGTGGAGAGTTCTTCTTACTCGAAGTCAACTTGTTAAGCGGCCCCGCTATTGTGCTGAAATTGGGTACGAACCTACGATACCAGGTGGCAGTGCCTAAAAATCGCTTCAGTTCCTTACGATTTGTAGGAGTTGCGTAGTTAAGGATGGCTTCAACCTTGTCTGGATCCGTTCGTAAACCACTAGCATCGACCACATAACCCAAATATTTGAGTTGACTTCGAAAGAACTCACACTTTTCCAAGTTAATGGTAAGCCCAGCCCTTTTCAACTTGTCCAAGACACTAATTAATAATGATACATGCTCCTCAAAACTACCACTAACAATGATAATATCATCTAAATACGCAAAAATACGATGATCTACGTTACCCAGTAACTTATCGACTAAACGCTGTTGCGTTGCCGGAGCATTCGTAAGACCAAACGCGGTAGTTTTGAACCTTAGTGTTCCTCTACCGGGGACGTAGAAAGCCGTCTTATCTCTGTCTTTTTCAGCAATAGGAATCTGCCAGAAGGCTTTAGACAAATCCAGGCTAGTAAGGAAACGAGCGTCACGTAGGTTGTCCAATATTTCTGATATGTAAAGCAGGTTATAGGCATCGCGTTTTGTGACGGAATTCAACTTCCTACTATCTAAACAAAAACGCGGTTGACCATTTTTCTTAGTAATAAGGAGAACAGGAGACTGCCAAGCACTTTCGCAATGTTCGACCACGTCTAAAGCTAACATTTCATCCACCTGTTCGACTAGAATTCTCTGTTTCTCAGGAGAGAGTCTATAATATCTCTGTCTTACAGGAAGAGAATCACCGGTATCGATGTGGTGAGTTATGACATGTGTACGTCCCAAGCCTTTGAGTTCAAAAGAGATATCTTTAAATTGTTCTACAATATTGTCTGCAATAGCCTTCTGAGTTTCATCCAAGGTATCATAAGAATGAATAAAACCTTTTTCATCACTTTGATTTAAGTCCATCATAAGGTCTGGTGACAATGAAACAGAACCTAAATATTTTGGACATAATTTGAAAGAGCGCCAGAAGTCAACACCTAGAATAAGCGATGACTGAACTTCTGGTACTACATAAAATTTCAATATATGAAATTGGTCCTCGAAATGAACCGGAACGTTTAAGTAACCGATACTTCTAATGGATTGCCCACCAGCAGTAACTATAGATGTAGTATCATCAGTGTACAATTTAAAACCGTGACTTAATAACATTTTATGAGAATGATTACCTAATATAGTAACCGCTGCACCAGAATCCAAGAGACCAGACACTGTTACATCGTTTATTTTAATATTTAAATATGGTCGCGTATCACCTAATGGTTTATCATGCAGAATTGAACAAATTTTATACGCGTTAAAAAACAAACTAACTGTTTTTAACCAATCATTCCATTCGTCTATATTAAAGCGACTCTCAGACACAGGAGCATTCATACAATTCTGCGAACCTAGTTTTTTGCATTGCAATTTGGACAATCTGGTTTTTTAACACCTTTGTGACCGCATTTAAAACACATGAGTTCCCTACTCTCGCAATTCCTCAAACTATGCGAGTTGTTACGACACCTTGGGCAAAAAGGTTTCTTGATATCATTGACTGAATTGTTACTATTTAAGGCGTGTAAATATTTTTCATTGACGTTATTGTTACTATTATTTGTATTTTGTTTGCTAGAATTTAAGTTATTTGTATTATTAGTAGCCTTACTAAAATTAAAATTTTGATTTTGTTTATTAAATGTATATCTATTTTGTTTGTAAGCAAACTCCGGTGCCAATGTTTCCGACGTAGCGGCTGACGGTTCTCGGAAATGAGTCATTCGTGACTGCACCTTCTCGAAATTTCTACAAAGAATTTTTACCTGCTCAATCGATTTAATCTCTGCTACCGACGCAAGAGTGCTTGCATAGCAAGGCCTTATATTGTGCAGTACTATTTCAAGCTGCTCCTCTTCATCTAAAGATCTTGATAGACGTGAGAACATACCAGACAGTATTGACAGAAAAATAGTTATGTTCTCTGTAGCACCCTGAGTTCTAGACCGAATCTCAGTTAGAAGACGGTAATCGTAATCATTTTTATCGAAATCCTGTTGAAGGAGGGATACGAGATCGTCCCAAGATAATACTTGTTCGCGAACACTTCTAAACCAATGCAATGCATCGTCTACAAATATTTCAGAAGCAAAGGCTAAAATTTTGGTATCCGAAATACTACGAGCTATCCTAAATTCGTTAACCCGCTGTATAAAAGACCTCACGCAAGTTTTGCCATCATATTTTAATTTAGCTAATTCGGAAACTTTAGTGCCACCGTCACAAGTTACTACCACATTAATCTTTTCCGATGAGACCTGTGGATTTACAGCAGGTACTGAAGGAATTAGAGGATCAACACATTTTGATTTTAAATTACTAAAATCCTCATAATATTTTTTAAAAAGGTTTGTACATTCCGTATGTACGTCTAAAATTTTCTCATCTATACTGATCCTATTTAGCCTGTGGTAAAGATGATGAAAGAGGTTTTCAATACGACCCAAGGCATTTTTATCCTTGGTAACCGTAACAAGGTTTGAATTTATTTTGTGTAAAATTTCTAATGAACTATTTAAATCATCAAGTGGATCCAGATGTGAACACAAAATATCTTCTGATGGGAACGCCTGACTAAGCCTAACCACCTGTCGCCTAAGGTCAGCTACAGTACTAGTAGGGTTTTCACCTCTTACGGCTACCTCGTATTCCAATTCTGGCTTATGTAATGACAAGTACTTAATGGGGTATGCCATTGCAAAAAATGTGTTGCAAAAAAAAAACAAAACAATTTAGTTATAAATAGCACAGAAAACAATTAATGACTAATGGTGTTGACGACTCCGTTCTGTTACAATAAAAACTAACAGAACGCTCTGTGTTTCTAAATTATCTAAAAATTCGAATAATAAAAAAAAAAACAACAAAGAGAAAAAAAAAAACGTTACTGACCTGAAAAAAAAATCGGTAACTAGTGTGAGGATGATCTTACAAAATTTATTAATATTGAACCAATGTAATTATTAACATTTAAAATTAAAATAACAATGATAATAAATATTTTTATTCTTAACAAAAAAAAACCGAAAGGAAAAAAAACAAACACCCTCACCCCAGTTACTGTAGGCTGTAGGTAACAAAAAAAAACACAAAGCGTTTTACAAATAAAAATAAAAAACCACCTTACAAAAACTAACTACTTAATGGAAACAAAAGCAGAACAACCCACGTAAGAGGGCGCCAGTGTCGCCTCCGCGAAAGTCTAAAAGTTAGGGTGAAATAAAATGCGGCGGTTGTAAATAAAAAAATATAATTTATTGGCCGCTAACTCATCGGAGGCACACGAATTTGTAAGGACGTGGGTACGGGCGTCTGCTTTTGCTCCTAATTGTTATATAGGTACTCCCCTGCAGGTCCAGCGGTAGTAGCCCGTTCGGAGATGATGGAGATGGTGATCGCCACCAGATGAAGAATCGCCCGTAGTATATATCGTATATCGGAGAAACGCCAGCGCGATCTTCTTGTACGGTCGGTCTTCGCCGTAAATGTAAAATATAATTATAATTCCTGGAATGGATGAATGATGCTCCAGTTAGGCCAAGCTCAAATTCTTCCGTTCCGAAGCAATCACCACCGAGGACAACAAGGAAAATACCTATATCATATACGTAGTAGTTTTTGTCTCGGTGGTAAACTGATCAGAACGGAGTTTACAAAGCGGGGAAGATAAACAAAATTACACATATTATTTGATTAAATTAAAATGTAAAGTAAATCAATTGCAAGACAAGAATAGGTAATTAAAGTTATATAAAATAAAGAATAATGTTAAGAGAGTTTAATGTGCTATCTATAACTTACCCTAGATCGGGATTACGGAACTCGACACACCAATTTGCAACAGAGCTAACTCGCTCAATGTAAAAATAAATGCTTAGGCTCCTTTCGATTAAGTACGATGCCTAGAATCAGTCTAGAAGCGACTAAAGCGTTACGAGGAGATCTGCAACAGTCATCAGCCTAGGAGCGACCGCGACATGTTTTTCAAATCCCCCGCGCAGCGAGCCCCAGAACGAAAAAAGGCGTACGTGACCAAACACTTCCCGCGCAAACGGTATTCGCTGCGTTCAAAAATTAATTATCGTCCCTAATCATTGTTTAAAAATAATGTAAAAAATTAATTCCTTTATTGTTTAAATTTAACTACTATTTTAGTTAATTGTAAGTATATTAATTGTAGGTATATATATTATAAATATTTGTTTTAATTATTTAATATTTATTTTATTTTTAAATTGTTTTCTTTATTGATATGTGACACTAGGACATAGGCATAGTAAAAAAAATGTGTAACGTTTCGTTACATTACCCGCCGGCCTCTCATAAGGATTTTATTACTAAAAATAAAATCCGCATGATAATCTTGTTACGGAACCTTTTATTCAACCTTTCATTTCATTCAATCTTCATCATTCATACTCCTTTCAATAAACATAATCTCATACTACATGAAATATGAGACGTTTCCTAGCAAAATTTGTAGGTCTTATGACAAGTACACGTCAAGAACTACTGTAACAGGTCTTAATTAGATTTACAGTTTATGGAAGGTAAAGCGAGAAAACGTATTTAATTCTAGTTTGTAATTTTTAAATCCTTTATGTGCCACGACCCTAAATTTTTGCCTGTCATGTCCTCAAGAACATAAACGAGAGGTGACAGCTTTTGTATAATCTTACATTTAATATATTTAGGAGCTAACTTTTTACTAAAGTGTTTATCCTTATCGCTCAGGACATAAGCACGTTTATAGACTACGTCATTTACATTAAATTCGTGAGCTTTACGTCTTACGTTATAATGAGACGTATTCTTCACGTGAGCGTGATATAAAGCTTTCTGGACATTATCGAATGTGGAACTTAGAAAACCAAGGTTTTCCGCATAGACATCGCGCGGAAGAAATAAAACCTCGTCTCCCAAATCCGAGTCAGTATAATGAGATCCACACAAAACCAACTCACGTCCAAAAACTAGAAATGAAGGGGTATACCCAGTGGCTTCATTTACAGAGTTATTAATTGCGTATTGGATTTTTGGAATAAATATATCCCAAGATCTATGATCCCCATCAACAAAGGTTGAGATACAAGTTATTATAGTTTTATTATACCGCTCTACTGTATTAACCTGAGGGGTATATTTTGGGGAATAATTTACGTTTGGGATTTTATATCTTTTAAACAATTCATGAGTATGGGCACTAACGAATTGAGTACCGTTGTCCAGAAAAATACTTTGAGGAACACCGAGAAACAAAAAATATGTTCTTCCAAATATTTAGCAATGATTTCGGAAGTTGCTTTTTTAATAGGAAAAATATGACAAAATTTTGAAAAACAACAGGTTATTACGAGAATGAAACTATTTTGTTTGCGAGTGACAGGCAATGGTCCCATCAAGTCGATAGATATCATTTGAAATGGACGAGAGCATTGCTTTGGGCGGCCCATTTCACCAAGAGTAGCATGGTTTTGTGTTTTGTATTGAAGGCAAGTGCAACAAGAACCAACGTACTTAGCTACATCACGGTACATGCCTAACCAGTAATACCTAAGGGCAATTCGTTTATAGGTCTTGAAAATCCCCAAATGACCGGCTGTAGGTTCATTATGGTTTTCCTCAATCACTTTTTTCCCGCAGCTCTGATGGAACTACCTCTTTCCAAGAAAACTCATTAGTTAGCATGCATTTATTTTTACTAAGCCGAAACAAAGAACCATTCTTGATTTGGTAATTAGGAAAACTTTCGGGTTTAGAGACGCAGTTATTATAGATGCTCTTGTACCACTCATCACTAGAAGTCGCAAATGAGTTGGTAGTGACTAGAGACGCCACAGGGACTGCCCTCGACAAGGCATCCGGAATAACATTGTCAACTCCTCGACGGTGTTTAATCTCGAAATTGAAGGCTGATAAGCGCACTCCCCATCTAGCAAGTCTACCCGTGGGATTACTCAAGGAAAGAAACCACTTCAATGCGCTATGATCTGTATAAACCACGAAACTATTTCCGTTGTCCAAATAGCATCTCCAGTGTTCCAATGCTATAAGAACAGCTAACGTTTCGCGCTCAGTAATACTATAGTTCTTTTCCGCCGCTGATAACGTCTTACTCATATAAGCTATAGGGTGCTCCTTGCCATTAACCGTCTGAGTGAGCATAGCACCAATGCCATAGCTACTTGCATCTGTATGAACCTCAAATGGCAATTCGAAATTAGGGCAAGAAAGAACTGGCGCCGAAACTAAGCATTCTTTAAGCTTTGTAAATGCTGCATCAGCTTCATCAGTCCACTTGAAAGGTGGAGAGTTCTTCTTACTCGAAGTCAACTTGTTAAGCGGCCCCGCTATTGTGCTGAAATTGGGTACGAACCTACGATACCAGGTGGCAGTGCCTAAAAAATCGCTTCAGTTCCTTACGATTTGTAGGAGTTGCGTAGTTAAGGATGGCTTCAACCTTGGCTGGATCCGTTCGTAAACCACAAGCATCGACCACATAACCCAAATACTTGAGTTGACTTCGAAAGAACTCACACTTTTCCAAGTTAATGGTAAGCCCAGCCCTTTTCAACTTGTCCAAGACACTAATTAATAATGATGCATGCTCCTCAAAACTACTACTAACAATAATAATATCGTCTAAATACGCAAAAATACGATGATCTACGTTACCCAGTAACTTATCGACTAAACGCTGTTGCGTAGCCGGAGCATTTGTAAGACCAAACGCGGTAGTTTTGAACCTTAAAGTTCCTCTACCGGGGACGTAGAAAGCCGTCTTATCCCTGTCTTCCTCAGCAATAGGGATCTGCCAGAAAGCTTTAGATAAATCCAGGCTAGTAAGAAAACGAGCGTCACGTAAGTTGTCCAATATTTCTGATATGTAAGGCAAGTTATAGGCATCACGTTTTGTGACGGAATTTAACTTCCTACTGTCCAAACAAAAACGGGGCTGACCATTTTTCTTAGTAATAAGGAGAACAGGAGACTGCCAAGCACTTTCGCAATGCTCGACCACGTCTAAAGCCAACATTTCATCCACCTGTTCTACTAGTATTCTCTGTTTCTCGGGAGATAGTCTATAATATCTCTGTCTTACAGGAAGAGAATCACCGGTATCGATGTGGTGAGTTATGACATGTGTACGTCCCAAGCCTTTGAGTTCAAAAGAGATATCCTTAAATTGTTCCACAATATTGTCTGCAATAGCCTTCTGAGTTTCATCCAAGCTATCATAAGAATGAATAAAACCTTTTTCATCACTTTGATTTAAGTCCATCATAAGGTCTGGTGACAATGAAACAGAACCTAAATATTTTGGACATAATTTGAAAGAGCGCCAGAAGTCAACACCTAGAATAAGCGATGACTGAACTTCTGGTACTACATAAAATTTCAATATATGAAATTGGTCCTCGAAATGAACCGGAACGTTTAAGTAACCGATACTTCTAATGGATTCCCCACCAGCAGTAACTATAGATGTAGTATCATCAGTGTACAATTTAAAACCGTGACTTAATAACATTTTATGAGAATGATTACCTAATATAGTAACCGCTGCACCAGAATCCAAGAGACCAGACACTGTTACATCGTTTATTTTAATATTTAAATATGGTCGCGTATCACCTAATGGTTTATCATGCAGAATTGAACAAATTTTATACGCGTTAAAAAACAAACTAACTGTTTTTAACCAATCATTCCATTCGTCTATATTAAAGCGACTCTCAGCCACAGGAGCATTCATACAATTCTGCGAACCTAGTTTTTGCATTGCAATTTGGACAATCTGGTTTTTAACATCTTTGTGACCGCATTTAAAACACATGAGTTCCCTACTCTCGCAATTCCTCAAACTATGCGAGTTGTTACGACACCTTGGGCAAAAAGGTTTCTTGATATCATTGACTGAATTGTTACTATTTAAGGCGTGTAAATATTTTTCATTGACGTTATTGTTACTATTATTTGTATTTTGTTTGCTAGAATTTAAGTTATTTGTATTATTAGTAGCCTTACTAAAATTAAAATTTTGATTTTGTTTATTAAATGTATATCTATTTTGTTTGTAAGCAAACTCCGGTGCCAATGTTTCCGACGTAGCGGCTGACGGTTCTCGGAAATGAGTCATTCGTGACTGCACCTTCTCGAAATTTCTACAAAGAATTTTTACCTGCTCAATCGATTTAATCTCTGCTACCGACGCAAGAGTGCTTGCATAGCAAGGCCTTATATTGTGCAGTACTATTTCAAGCTGCTCCTCTTCATCTAAAGATCTTGATAGACGTGAGAACATACCAGACAGTATTGACAGAAAAATAGTTATGTTCTCTGTAGCACCCTGAGTTCTAGACCGAATCTCAGTTAGAAGACGGTAATCGTAATCATTTTTATCGAAATCCTGTTGAAGGAGGGATACGAGATCGTCCCAAGATAATACTTGTTCGCGAACACTTCTAAACCAATGCAATGCATCGTCTACAAATATTTCAGAAGCAAAGGCTAAAATTTTGGTATCCGAAATACTACGAGCTATCCTAAATTCGTTAACCCGCTCTATAAAAGACCTCACGCAGGTTTTGCCATCATATTTTAATTTAGCTAATTCGGAAACTTTAGTGCCACCGTCACAAGTTACTACCACATTAATCTTTTCCGATGAGACCTGTGGATTTACAGCAGGTACTGAAGGAATTAGAGGATCAACACATTTTGATTTTAAATTACTAAAATCCTCATAATATTTTTTAAAAAGGTTTGTACATTCCGTATGTACGTCTAAAATTTTCTCATCTATACTGATCCTATTTAGCCTGTGGTAAAGATGATGAAAGAGGTTTTCAATACGACCCAAGGCATTTTTATCCTTGGTAACCGTAACAAGGTTTGAATTTATTTTGTGTAAAATTTCTAATGAACTATTTAAATCATCAAGTGGATCCAGATGTGAACACAAAATATCTTCTGATGGGAACGCCTGACTAAGCCTAACCACCTGTCGCCTAAGGTCAGCTACAGTACTAGTAGGGTTTTCACCTCTTACGGCTACCTCGTATTCCAATTCTGGCTTATGTAATGACAAATACTTAATGGGGTATGCCATTGCAAAAATGTGTTGCAAAAAAACAAAACAATTTAGTTATAAATAGCACACAAAACAATTAATGACTAATGTTGACGACTCCGTTCTGTTACAATTAAAACTAACAGAACGCTCTGTGTTGTTCTATAACTGAAAATTCGGATAACAAAAAAAAATAACAACAAAGAAAGAAAAACGTTACTGACCTGAAAAAAAAAATTCGGTAACTAGTGTGAGGATTATCTTACAAAATGTATTAATATTAAACCAATTAAATTAATATTTTAATCTTAACAATAAAAAAAAAAACCAAAGGGAAAAAAATATACAAACAATCTCACCCCAGTTACTGTAGGCAACAAAAAAAAAACACAAAGCGTTTTACAAATAAAAAATCACCTTACAAAAACTAACTACTTAATGGAAACAAAAGCAGAACAACCCACGTAAGAGGGCGCCAGTGTCGCCTCCGCGAAAATCTTTTAAGTTGGGAGAAATAAAATGCGGCGGTTGAGTAAATAAAAGTATAATATAATTTATAGTCCGCTAACTGCTACTCGTCGGAGGCACACGAATTTGTAAGGGCGTGGGTACGGGCGTCTGCTTTTGTTCCTATGTTATATAGGTACTCCCCTGCAGGTCCAGCGGTAGTAGCCCGGGACGGAGATGACGATCGCCACCAGACGAAGAATCGCCCGTAGTTATATCGTATATCGGAGAAACGCCAGCGCGATCTTCTTGTACGGTCGGTCTTCGCCGTAAATGTAAAATATAATTATAATTCCTGGAATGGATGAATGATGCTCCAGTTAGGCCAAGCTCAAATTCTTCCCTTCCGAAGCAATCACCACCGAGGACAACAAGGAAAATACCTATATCATATACGTAGTAGTTTTTGTCTCGGTGGTAAACTGATCAGAACGGAGTTTACAAAGCACGGAAGATAAACAAAATTACACATATTATTTGATTAAATTAAAATGTAAAGTGAATCAATTGCAAGACAAGAATAGGTAATTAAAGTTATATAAAATAAAGAATAATGTTAAGAGAGTTTAATGTGCTATCTATAACTTACCCTAGATCGGGATTACGGAACTCGACACACCAATTTGCAACAGAGCTAACTCGCTCAGTGTAAAAATAAATGCTTAGGCTCCTTTCGATTAAGTACGATGCCTAGAATCAGTCTAGAAGCGACTAAAGCGTAACGAGGAGATCTGCAACAGTCATCAGCCTAGGAGCGACCGCGACATGTTTTTCAAATCCCCCGCGCGCAGCGAGCCCCAGAACGAAAAAAAGGCGTACGTGACCAAACACTTCCCGCGCAAACGGTATTCGCTGCGTTCAAAAATTAATTTTCGTTCCTAATCATTGTTTAAAAATAATGTAAAAAATTAATTCCTTTATTGTTTAAATTTAATTACTATTTTAGTTAATTGTAAGTATATTAATTGTAGGTATATATATTATAAATATTTGTTTTAATTATTTAATATTTATTTTATTTTTTAAATTGTTTTCTTTATTGATATGTGACACTAGGACATAGGCATAGTAAAAAAATGTGTAACGTTTCGTTACATTACCCGCCGGCCTCTCATAAGGATTTTATTACTAAAAATAAAATCCGCATGATAATCTTGTTACGGAACCTTTTATTCAACCTTTCATTTCATTCAATCTTCATCATTCATACTCCTTTCAATAAACATAATCTCATACTACATGAAATATGAGACGTTTCCTAGCAAAATTTGTAGGTCTTATGACAAGTACACGTCAAGAACTACTGTAACAGGTCTTAATTAGATTTACAGTTTATGGAAGGTAAAGCGAGAAAACGTATTTAATTCTAGTTTGTAATTTTTAAATCCTTTATGTGCCACGACCCTAAATTTTTGCCTGTCATGTCCTCAAGAACATAAACGAGAGGTGACAGCTTTTGTATAATCTTACATTTAATATATTTAGGAGCTAACTTTTTACTAAAGTGTTTATCCTTATCGCTCAGGACATAAGCACGTTTATAGACTACGTCATTTACATTAAATTCGTGAGCTTTACGTCTTACGTTATAATGAGACGTATTCTTCACGTGAGCGTGATATAAAGCTTTCTGGACATTATCGAATGTGGAACTTAGAAAACCAAGGTTTTCCGCATAGACATCGCGCGGAAGAAATAAAACCTCGTCTCCCAAATCCGAGTCAGTATAATGAGATCCACACAAAACCAACTCACGTCCAAAAACTAGAAACGAAGGGGTATACCCAGTGGCTTCATTCACAGAGTTATTAATTGCGTATTGGATTTTTGGAATAAATATATCCCAAGATCTATGATCCCCATTAACAAAGGTTGAGATACAAGTTATTATAGTTTTATTATACCGCTCTACTGTATTAACCTGAGGGGTATATATTGTGGAACAATTTACGTTTGGGATTTTATATCTTTTAAACAATTCATGAGTATGGGCACTAACGAATTGAGTACCGTTGTCCAGAAAAAATACTTTGAGGAACACCGTGAAACAAAAAATATGTTCTTCCAAATATTTAGCAATGATTTCGGAAGTTGCTTTTTAATAGGAAAAAATATGACAAAATTTTGAAAAACAACAGGTTATTACGAGAATGAAACTATTTTGTTTGCGAGTGACAGGCAATGGTCCCATCAAGTCGATAGATATCATTTGAAATGGACGAGAGCATTCCTTTGGGCGGCCCAATTCACCAAGAGGAGCGTGGTTTTGTGTTTTGTATTGAAGGCAAGTGCAACAAGAACCAACGTACTTAGCTACATCACGGTACATGCCTAACCAGTAATACCTAAGGGCAATTCGTTTATAGGTCTTGAAAAATCCCCAAATGACCGGCTGTAGGTTCATTATGGTTTTCCTCAATCACTTTTTCCCGCAGCTCTGATGGACCTACCTCTTTCCAAGAAATCTCATTAGTTAGCATGCATTTATTTTTACTAAGCCGAAACAAAGAACCATTCTTGATTTGGTAATTAGGAAAACTTTCGGGTTTAGAGACGCAGTTATTATAGATGCTCTTGTACCACTCATCACTAGAAGTCGCAAATGAGTTGGTAGTGACTAGAGACGCCACAGGGACTGCCCTCGACAAGGCATCCGGAATAACATTGTCAACTCCTCGACGGTGTTTAATCTCGAAATTGAAGGCTGATAAGCGCACTCCCCATCTAGCAAGTCTACCCGTGGGATTACTCAAGGAAAGAAACCACTTCAATGCGCTATGATCTGTATAAACCACGAAACTATTTCCGTTGTCCAAATAGCATCTCCAGTGTTCCAATGCTATAAGAACAGCTAACGTTTCGCGCTCAGTAATACTATAGTTCTTTTCCGCCGCTGATAACGTCTTACTCATATAAGCTATAGGGTGCTCCTTGCCATTAACCGTCTGAGTGAGCATAGCACCAATGCCATAGCTACTTGCATCTGTATGAACCTCAAATGGCAATTCGAAATTAGGGCAAGAAAGAACTGGCGCCGAAACTAAGCATTCTTTAAGCTTTGTAAATGCTGCATCAGCTTCATCAGTCCACTTGAAAGGTGGAGAGTTCTTCTTACTCGAAGTCAACTTGTTAAGCGGCCCCGCTATTGTGCTGAAATTGGGTACGAACCTACGATACCAGGTGGCAGTGCCTAAAAATCGCTTCAGTTCCTTACGATTTGTAGGAGTTGCGTAGTTAAGGATGGCTTCAACCTTGTCTGGATCCGTTCGTAAACCACTAGCATCGACCACATAACCCAAATATTTGAGTTGACTTCGAAAGAACTCACACTTTTCCAAGTTAATGGTAAGCCCAGCCCTTTTCAACTTGTCCAAGACACTAATTAATAATGATACATGCTCCTCAAAACTACCACTAACAATGATAATATCATCTAAATACGCAAAAATACGATGATCTACGTTACCCAGTAACTTATCGACTAAACGCTGTTGCGTTGCCGGAGCATTCGTAAGACCAAACGCGGTAGTTTTGAACCTTAGTGTTCCTCTACCGGGGACGTAGAAAGCCGTCTTATCTCTGTCTTTTTCAGCAATAGGAATCTGCCAGAAGGCTTTAGACAAATCCAGGCTAGTAAGGAAACGAGCGTCACGTAGGTTGTCCAATATTTCTGATATGTAAGGCAAGTTATAGGCATCGCGTTTTGTGACGGAATTTAACTTCCTACTGTCCAAACAAAAACGGGGCTGACCATTTTTCTTAGTAATAAGGAGAACAGGAGACTGCCAAGCACTTTCGCAATGCTCGACCACGTCTAAAGCCAACATTTCATCCACCTGTTCTACTAGTATTCTCTGTTTCTCGGGAGATAGTCTATAATATCTCTGTCTTACAGGAAGAGAATCACCGGTATCGATGTGGTGAGTTATGACATGTGTACGTCCCAAGCCTTTGAGTTCAAAAGAGATATCCTTAAATTGTTCCACAATATTGTCTGCAATAGCCTTCTGAGTTTCATCCAAGCTATCATAAGAATGAATAAAACCTTTTTCATCCCTTTGATTTAAGTCCATCATAAGGTCTGTTGACAAGGAAACAGATCCTAAATATTTTGGACATAATTTGAAAGAGCGCCAGAAGTCAACACCTAGAATAAGCGATGACTGAACTTCTGGTACTACATAAAATTTCAATATATGAAATTGGTCCTCGAAATTAACCGGAACGTTTAAGTAACCGATACTTCTAATTGATTGCCCACCAGCAGTAACTACAGATGTAGTATCATCAGTGTACAATTTAAAACCGTGACTTAATAACATTTTATGAGAATTATTACCTAATATAGTAACCGCTGCACCAGAATCCAAGAGACCAGACACTGTTACATCGTTTATTTTAATATTTAAATATGGTCGCGTATCACCTAATGGTTTATCATGCAGAATTGAACAAATTTTATACGCGTTAAAAAACAAACTAACTGTTTTTAACCAATCATTCCATTCGTCTATATTAAAGCGACTCTCAGACACAGGAGCATTCATACAATTCTGCGAACCTAGTTTTTTGCATTGCAATTTGGACAATCTGGTTTTTTAACACCTTTGTGACCGCATTTAAAACACATGAGTTCCCTACTCTCGCAATTCCTCAAACTATGCGAGTTGTTACGACACCTTGGGCAAAAAGGTTTCTTGATATCATTGACTGAATTGTTACTATTTAAGGCGTGTAAATATTTTTCATTGACGTTATTGTTACTATTATTTGTATTTTGTTTGCTAGAATTTAAGTTATTTGTATTATTAGTAGCCTTACTAAAATTAAAATTTTGATTTTGTTTATTAAATGTATATCTATTTTGTTTGTAAGCAAACTCCGGTGCCAATGTTTCCGACGTAGCGGCTGACGGTTCTCGGAAATGAGTCATTCGTGACTGCACCTTCTCGAAATTTCTACAAAGAATTTTTACCTGCTCAATCGATTTAATCTCTGCTACCGACGCAAGAGTGCTTGCATAGCAAGGCCTTATATTGTGCAGTACTATTTCAAGCTGCTCCTCTTCATCTAAAGATCTTGATAGACGTGAGAACATACCAGACAGTATTGACAGAAAAATAGTTATGTTCTCTGTAGCACCCTGAGTTCTAGACCGAATCTCAGTTAGAAGACGGTAATCGTAATCATTTTTATCGAAATCCTGTTGAAGGAGGGATACGAGATCGTCCCAAGATAATACTTGTTCGCGAACACTTCTAAACCAATGCAATGCATCGTCTACAAATATTTCAGAAGCAAAGGCTAAAATTTTGGTATCCGAAATACTACGAGCTATCCTAAATTCGTTAACCCGCTCTATAAAAGACCTCACGCAGGTTTTGCCATCATATTTTAATTTAGCTAATTCGGAAACTTTAGTGCCACCGTCACAAGTTACTACCACATTAATCTTTTTCCGATGAGACCTGTGGATTTACAGCAGGTACTGAAGGAATTAGAGGATCAACACATTTGGATTTTAAATTACTAAAATCCTCATAATATTTTTTAAAAAGGTTTGTACATTCCGTATGTACGTCTAAAATTTTCTCATCTATACTGATCCTATTTAGCCTGTGGTAAAGATGATGAAAGAGGTTTTCAATACGACCCAAGGCATTTTTATCCTTGGTAACCGTAACAAGGTTTGAATTTATTTTGTGTAAAATTTCTAATGAACTATTTAAATCATCAAGTGGATCCAGATGTGAACACAAAATATCTTCTGATGGGAACGCCTGACTAAGCCTAACCACCTGTCGCCTAAGGTCAGCTACAGTACTAGTAGGGTTTTCACCTCTTACGGCTACCTCGTATTCCAATTCTGGCTTATGTAATGACAAGTACTTAATGGGGTATGCCATTGCAAAAAATGTGTTGCAAAAAAACAAAACAATTTAGTTATAAATAGCACAGAAAACAATTAATGACTAATGGTGTTGACGACTCCGTTCTGTTACAATAAAAACTAACAGAACGCTCTGTGTTTCTAAATTATCTAAAAATTCGAATAATAAAAAAAAAAACAACAAAGAAAAAAAACGTTACTGACCTGAAAAAAAAATCGGTAACTAGTGTGAGGATGATCTTACAAAATTTATTAATATTGAACCAATGTAATTATTAACATTTAAAATTAAAATAACAATGAAAATAATATTTTTATTCTTAACAATAAAAAAAAAAGAAAGGAAAAAAAAAAACAAACACCCTCACCCCAGTTACTGTAGGCTGTAGGTAACAAAATAAAACACAAAGCGTTTTACAAATAAAAATAAAAAAACCACCTTACAAAAACTAACTACTTAATGGAAACAAAAGCAGAACAACCCACGTAAGAGGGCGCCAGTGTCGCCTCCGCGAAAGTCTAAAAGTTAGGGTGAAATAAAATGCGGCGGTTGTAAATAAAAAATATAATTTATTGGCCGCTAACTTGTCGGAGGCACACGAATTTGTAAGGACGTGGGTACGGGCGTCTGCTTTTGCTCCTAATTGTTATATAGGTACTCCCCTGCAGGTCCAGCGGTAGTAGCCCGGGACGGAGATGATGGAGATGGTGATCGCCACCAGATGAAGAATCGCCCGTAGTATATATCGTATATCGGAGAAACGCCAGCGCGATCTTCTTGTACGGTCAGTCTTCGCCGTAAATGTAAAATATAATTATAATTCCTGGAATGGATGAATGATGCTCCAGTTAGGCCAAGCTCAAATTCTTCCCTTCCGAAGCAATCACCACCGAGGACAACAAGGAAAATACCTATATCATATACGTAGTAGTTTTTGTCTCGGTGGTAAACTGATCAGAACGGAGTTTACAAAGCGGGGAAGATAAACAAAATTACACATATTATTTGATTAAATTAAAATGTAAAGTGAATCAATTGCAAGACAAGAATAGGTAATTAAAGTTATATAAAATAAAGAATAATGTTAAGAGAGTTTAATGTGCTATCTATAACTTACCCTAGATCGGGATTACGGAACTCGACAAACACAATTGCAACAGAGCTAACTCGCTTAATGTGCAAAATAAATGCTTAGGCTCCTTTCGCTCATGTACGATGCCTAGAATTAGTCTAGAAGCGACCAAAATTGCGAGGAGACGTGCAACAGTCATCAGCCTAGGAGCGACCGCGACATGATTTTCAAATCCCCCGCGCGCAGCGAGCCTCAGCACGAAAAAAGGCGTACGTGACCAAACGCTTTCCCGCGCAACGGGTATTCCTGCGTTCAAAAATAAATTTTAGTTCCCAATCATTGTTTAAAAATAATGTAAAAAATTAATTCCTTTATTGTTTAAATTTAATTACTATTTTAGTTAATTGTAAGTATATTATTTGTAGGTATATATATTATTAATATTTGTTTTAATTATTTAATATTTATTTTATTTTTTAAATTGTTTTCTTTATTGATATGTGACACTAGGACATAGGCATAGTAAAAAAATGTGTAACGTTTCGTTACACAATTAAGGAGTTGACCTTCCATCATCAGCTCAACATTATAACATTATGATTACAAGAAGCAATGCCAATATAACTTCAGAAAATATGTGAAACGTGGTACATGTGCCTATAAAATTTAAGGGTTGCCCTCGATTTCTCCTGGATCCCATAATCAGATCCTACATTGGACCCTATTAGTTCAGCTCACCTATAATTCTAGTGGTATTATAACTAGTAGTATTAATATGTACACAGATTTGAAAGAATTATCCCTTTACTCCCAACTATTAAGGAGTTGACCTTCCATCATCAGCTCAGCATCATAAAATTATGATTGCCAGAAGCAAATGCCAATATAACTTCAGAAAATATGTAAAACGCGGTACATGTGCCTATAAAATTTGAGGGTTGCCCTCGATTTCTCCTGGATCCCATCATCAGATCCTAGACTGGTCAACCTAATAGTTTAGCTCACCTGTAATGCTACTGATATTATAACTAGTAGTCTTAATATGTATACAGTATTGAAATAATTATTCTTTTACTCATAACTATTAAGGAGTTGACCTTCCATCATCAGCTCAGCATCATAAGATTATGATAGCCAGAAGCAAATGCCAATATGACTTCAGATAATATGCAAAACGCGGTACATGTCCCTATAAAATTTGAAGGTTGCCCTCGATTTCTCCTGGATCCCATCATCAGATCCGAGACTGGTGAAAATGGGACCACCTCGGAAGTGAACTCTACCCAACCAAAAAAAAATTTTGAAATCCGTCTATAATTGACGAAAATATCGGTGAACATACATAAAAAAAAAAAAAAAAAAAAAATAAAAAAATATTATACATACAGACGAATTGAGAACCTCCTCCTTTTTTGAAGTCGGTTAAAAAGGCAGAATGGCGGCGACGTGGTCCACAACCCGTCACGTCACGTTTCCCACAGAGGTGAAAAGTGGATCGCTGGAAGTGATCTCTGCCTACCCCTCTGGGAAAAAGGCGTGATTTTATGTATGTATGTATGTATGTACATAACTGAGAAATTGAGGTTATCTACACTTATCTATATCTATACTAATCTATACTAATATTATAAAGAGGAAAGATTTGTATTTTTGTATGTTTGTAATGAATAAACTCAAAAACTACTGGACCGATTGCAATAATTTTTTCACCATTAGAAAGCTGCATTATTCAGAAGTAACATAGGCTATATAATATTTTTAAAAAAAATAGGGATCCTTACTAAAACTCCAATAATGTAACCCAAGGTGTAAAAAATTTACCTGAAAAATTCCTTACGTCGCGTACGCTGCGAAAACTATTGATGATAGAACAAAATCATTTACTACGACTTTGTAGAACTTATCATTATCTATAAAAAGTGTCGCGACAGCATATGTCTAAATATTATAGTTATGTCACAGTAAGCGGTTTTTTATTCGAAAAATTTAATTTATATGCCGCCACATGAAAAGGCTCTTTATTTGTACCTTGGTATTAATCCTTATCAAAATAAATTACTTTATATGCAAGACGGCTTCAATACCTATTTATGACTTTTTGAATTATTCAATTCGGACATTTCATTCGGAAGATATCACGAGTTTAAAAATGCAAGTATTAGAAAAAAGTCGCGTGGTTGCCGCCACCGCGCTCAGTTAGCCAGCATGCGATGTAGGCTCCATGTAAGCATCACTGGGGTACGGAGGAGTCAAAGTAATATGTAATATAATATATATATGTATATATATATATATATATATATATATCGCACACCTACATCTATACTAAGACAACTCAAAATTTGTCAATTTTGAGTTATACTTGTATTCGAATGCTAGGTAATCGTAGGCAACTATCCACGATGACAGGTTCAATAAATAGTTCGAAAATAAATATCTAGGTGCCGCTAACTTACTTTTGTTGAGTCAAAGTTGGTCACTTCCCTAACCCCTTCACCTAAACAAGTATATTATTATTAGTTGGCCTTTACTAGTCATGAAGAATGCACGTATTATTCAAACGAAAACGCAGATATTTCGAATTATAACAGATTTGGTGAAAAAAACGTTAGTTATTTAGTGAGTTAATTAGAGTTGTAACCGTGTTGCTTACCTAACAGTGTTTTTCTGCCATAATCTAAAGGATATTTAGACTTCTTCCAGTTTTGTTGAATAAGGTATGTAAACAATTAGTTACTATTTTGATTTGACTTGGTTTTGGTGGGTCAACATGTAAATTACTAGTTGTCCTACTATTGTTGAAACATATTTATTTTAATGCTTTTCTATAGATAAAATGCTTTTTTACATAACGACGCATAAAGATTGTATTCAGTATTATGAATTGTTTGTTTATAATTCAGTGTTATATACAAAGCTATTACCGTTTTGCAATAAAAGTTTTTATTTTTGACTTAACCTACTATTGCCGGAGTTATTATAACTTACAACGAATGTTTTTTTTAAATTTTCAGATAAACATGAAGCGAGGCCGTTTTTTAGTCGAAATTATCAATAAAAATATAAAAAACCTATCAGCAACTACTGTAGGAAACTCAACCACAACTGCTAATGTAGAAGTACAAAAAAGTTAAGAAAATATTCTCATGAATACTTCTTGTGTGACGGCTAAGCCGGCCATAGCGGGCCAAATGAAAATAATTTTTAATGTTATCAACGAAGATGATTTTTAGGGTTCCGTAGCCAAAATGGCAAAAACGGAACCCTTATAGTTTCGTCATGTCCGTCTGTCCGTCTGTCCGTCTGTGCGTCTGTCCGTCTGTCACAGCCGATTTACTCGGAAACTATAAGTACTACAGTGATGAAATTTGATGGGAATATGTGTTGTATGAACCGCTAGAAAAATATGACACTAAATAGTAAAAAAGAATTGGGGTGGGGCCCCCATACATGTAACTGAGGGAAGAAATTTTTTTTCGATGTACATACCCGTGTGGGGTATCAATGGAAAGGTCTTTTAAAATGATATAAAGTTTTCTAAAAAACATTTTTCTTAAAGTGAACGGTTTTTGAGATATCAGCTCTCAAAGTCGTAAAAGTATGTCCCCCCCCCTCTATTTTTTATAACTACGGGGTATAAAATTCTAAAAAAATAGAGGTGATGCATGCTAATTAACTCTTTCAACGATTTTTGGTTTGATCAAAGTATCTCTTATAGTTTTTGAGATAGGTTGATTTTTATTATATTTGCTGCTACGGAACCCTTTGTGCGCGAGCCCGACTCGCACTTGGCCGGTTTTTAATTTATCAATGAAGATGATTTTTTAATGTTATCAAGAAGAGAGAAAGAGGAAAGAAGAGGTTACGAAGAGAATCGGCATGGAAAGCAAAGGAAAGTTTGTAAAACCTAGAAGCCTCATAGCAAAACATGCTTCCCACAGATTTATGTCGATACTTATTTTAGGAACGTTTTGTCGTGCCTTTAAGAACTTGGAAACTTTCTATTTTAGTCAAAGTCAAAATTTGGAGGAGACCTTTGCCCAGCAGTGGGATGACACGGGTTATTAAAAAAAAAGATGAGTTTGATTCTACCACCGTTTCGGAACGCCGATTCTACCGAGATGACACCGGCACGAAACTCTTTTTAAATGATTATCACCTAACATTGCCGGAAATTAACCATGTCATACAGTTTGAGTATGTCGCAGTAGAAAAGAGAAACTGGAAATACTAATACTTAATTTACTATTAATAAAAAAGGCAAGCTTGAAAAGTCCAGGGCCCAGTAGCACCTTTTAAGAATAATGACTATTCGACGAGCTAATTTAACCTTATAGAAATTAGAAAAGTGATAATTTGATTGGTGATCTCAACGAATTTGATTGTTATAACGCAAATTTATTTTATACAGTGGTTAAGTAACAAATAGCTTTTTCTGAACTTATCGGGAAATTGTGAGACATAGCTAGTTCATGTTCAACTTTAAAAGGCCTTTTTATGAGAGAAGAATAATATTATCTCAACTTTTTGTTTCTATATAATTTTGGAGCTTACTTTTTAGTCGTTTGTGTCTTATTTTATTAATGTATCATTAATAATTATTGTGGTATACTCTTTTAGCGCACTTTTGTTGGAATATGTTTTGTACAATTCTTGAACTTATATAAGAAACAACTCAAAATGATTCAATAAAACTGTGTCAAGTCAAAATGGTGAATTATTTTTATGTGTGGCCACCGCCCTAAAGTATAAAAACTCAAAAAATAGCAATTATTGATGAAAAGCATTCAATTTTAGCCTCAGTATATACACAGTGATGTTTTACCAGCCATTTATTATCTATAATAAAAATAATAATGTTTACGTTCCGTAACAAAAAAAAGAGATAGACGTCTTTTTCTTCTCCTGAAAATTTATCATTTTTGAGTTGTCTTAGTTTTGATCTAGGTGTGCGATATATATATATATATATATATATATATATATATATATATATATATATATATATATATATATAATAATACTAGCTGTGCCAGCGACTTCGTTCGCGTTTCCCCCGTTTTTTACACATTTTCCATTGTATATTTGCTTCTATTGGTCGCAGCGTGATGTTATATAGCCTAAAGCCTTCCTCGATAAATGGTCTAAACAACACAGTAGTTCCTGAGATTAGCGCGTTCAAACAAACAAACAAACAAACAAACAAACAAACAAACTCTTCAGCTTTATAATATTAGTATAGAAGTATAGATAATAATATTATAAAGAAGAAAGGTTTGATTTTTTGTTTGTTTGTTTGTTTCGAATAGGCTCCGAAACTACTGCACCGATTTGAAAAAATCTTTCACTGTTGGAAAGCTACACTATCCCTGAGTGTCATAGGCTTTTTTTAGATAAAAATAGATTTCTCTTACGGGGTTAAAATATATTACATAGAGATAGAGATATCCCCGGAGCGAAGCGAGGGCGGGTCGCTAGTACTTAATATTATAAAGAGGAAAGATTTGTATTTTTGTATTTTTGTATGTTTGTAATGAATAAACTCAAAAACTACTGGACCGATTGCAATAATTTTTTCACCATTAGAAAGCTGCATTATTCAGAAGTAACATAGGCTATATTATATTTTTTTAAAAATTAGGGATCCTTTCTAAAACTCCAATAATGTAACCCAAGGTGTAAAAAAATGACCTGAAAAATTATCGCTGCGAAGACTATTGATGATAGAATAAAATCATTTACTACGACTTTGCAGAACTCTCCATTATCTACAAAAAGTGTCGCGACAGCATATGTCTAAATATTATAGTTATGTCACAGTAAGCGGTTTTTTATTCTAAAAATTTAATTTATATGTCGCCGCTTGAAAAGCGATTAATCCTTATCAAAATAAATTTCTTTATATTCAAGACGGCTTCGATCGGACTACGATCTTCAACTTCTGAATCTTCTTCGTCATTACTCTCTGATTCACCTTTTTCGACAATGTCTTCTATCTTTAAAGGTGTATGATCCACAATGAATCCTACTGGTTTTAAGTATTCATCTAAGTACCGCAGTTCTCAGGCTCAAGTTTCACGCATATTGGTTCCGTTGCATTAAGCCATATGGAATTTACGAAAATAGTTCGTAAATGTTCTGAGTTATCCAGCATGGTGGTATGGAGTTGGACTCGAAGCCTTTTATTTGTTTGTCAGGTGCAAATATTAGTAATAAATCCTTCGTGAACGATTATTTTATTTATATATGCGAATAGAACAACTGATGATCAACAATACCCGTCACAATGAATCAATTTAATTATCAAATTTATAAAGAACAAAGCAAATTGCTAAACATTAACTTATACGCTATTAAAGGTATATCCCCCAGCGCCAAAGACGCTTTTTATGCGTCATATAATGTACATAAAATAAAAAAGCAGGCAAGTAGTAATTTAAGAACCATTATTTCGATTTTACATTTACATCCGACTTGGGTTTAGAACATCGTTTTTTTTTGTCGATTAGTTTATTTATAGTATGTGTGTATCGAAATGGATAAAAATAAAGGTTTCAATTAAACTTTAAAGTCTGTAAGGATATGATGTCCTCGTTATTAAGCATCATATCTAATTCTATTATCGATAGTCAACTAGCAAAAAAACCTGATTTGCTGGCCCAGAACTTGAAATTTGATTTGCCCCCTCCTGGCCAAAAACTTGGATGCACCCATGAATCATTCCATTTGCTACGATCTTGGCACATACTTTTCACTTCTTCCACACGATTTATAAGGAATTAACTAGTATTGTATTACAAGTCAATCTTTTTTTTTACATTCATAGAATTAAAAAGCCTCAATCTTTAAATCAAGATATAAAAATGTGGGTAAATATATTTTTATCGATAAATCAGGGTACTTCACTATCTAATATCTAAATATCATACTCAGGAACGCCAAAGACGCTTTAAGTCGTCCGCTTGTGACGTCACAAGCGATGACCGTATATCTGATAGTGATGGGACTTGTGGGAAAATAGAAATATATTTTACCTCTATTGAATAATAATTTTCGCTGTATTCAACAAATCATTTAAATTTGTTGTGTGAACATATTAGTATTAATAACCTAATTACCTATTCTAAAAAAATATTATATAAGTCAAAATTGTATCCCAGCCGACCAAACCCTGGTGCCTGTTCACAAGCACAGTCATGCTAATTGCTTTACAATTTTAGTTCAGTTCATAAAGCATATACACCGTGAAATTTTAGTGGTTGTTTTCCCGCGGCAGAGCGATTTGCCTTTAGTAATACTATCAAATCATCAAACACTAAAAAAAGTTTTCTTTTTAATCTAATAATTTTTCAAACTCGAAAACAAGAGAAGCTATTGTTGCGGGAACGGGGTACGTTTAATTCAAGATACGCCAAAAGTCACCAAAAGACAATTAATTTATTTATCGACTAACAATTACACAATTAAACACTTAAAAACACAATTAAAAACACTTAATTACAACACTAAACACGTAACACAAAATTACACTAAAACACTGAATCGCACTAAAACACTGAATTTCACTGAAACTATTCGCAGTTAACGCACTGGATCACTCTTAGTTCGCAGGAGACTGATTCGCTTCGCTTTTTCAAATCGGAACTGTCTCGTCGCGTCGTACATCCCGCTTTTATACCCAGAGACGCAGCTCTTCGCGTGGCGTCGAGAATATTCTCGCGGGGATCGAAATTTCTAGAACTCGCTGGAGCTTGCTCCGACCGACCAGAGTGTGTGACGTAGTATCGTGCAAGCGAATATAGACCTTATCCATACGTCGATAAGACTAATTTCGATTGCACGGTCTCTCGTGGTTGTAACACTATTATTATTACTCCAGAAAACGCTAGAGCTCGCTACGACCGTGCAAGCGAATATAGACCTTATCCATACGACGATAAGACTAATTCCGCTTGCCCGGTCCCTCGTGGTCGTAACATTATCCCCCTCTTAGTCATGCTCGTCCCGAGCATCATTTGACCCATGGTAACGAGCCAATCGATCAATGTGAATGTGATCCGATAGGTTAAGTCGTTCAGCCTAGTGATGATCTTGTATGGTCCTTCCCACCTTGGCTGGAACTTCGGTGATTTGCCCTTCTTCCTGAGTGGGTTGTGTAACCAAACCAGACTCCCTTCATCGAAACCGTCGGTGTTGGCTTTGCGGTCGTAACGGGTTTTCATTCTTTCGCTGGATTTTAGACTGCAGTCTCTAACGAGAGCATGTACTTCATCCAGGCGCTTCTGTAGGTCAGCGACATATTCGGTTACTGGTTTCGGAGCTTCTGGCGGTGTCCCAGTCAACGCGTCTACCGGAAGCCGCATTTCTCGACCGAAGTTTACCATTGCTGGGGTTGCGCTGGTGCTATCGTGGATCGCAGATCGGTAGGACAGCAAGAAAAGCGGTATGTACTGGTCCCAGTCTCGTTGATGCTCGTCCACAACTTTGGCCAAATGGTTTTCCAACGTTTGGTTGAATCTCTCGACCATGCCATCGGATTGCGGGTGTGCTGGTGTAGTACGGGTCTTATGCATACCCAACAGTTGACAGACCTCCTGGAACAGTGCTGACTCAAAGTTTCTTCCTTGGTCAGAATGTATTTCAAGAGGCACACCAAATCGGCAAATTACCTCGTGGACCAACTTCTTGGCGACCATCTTTGCTTCTTGATTAGGCGTAGCGAAGACTTCAGGCCACTTAGTGAAGTAATCTTGGACCACAATGATGTACTTGTTTCCCTCGTCGGATTCTGGAAAGGGGCCAGCTACATCTACTGCAATTCTTTCCCAAGGAGCGCCGACGTTGTACAGCTTGAGTTTGCCCTTACTTCTGGTTTGTGGGCCCTTTACTGATGCGCAAGTCGTACATTTCTTGCACCAGTCTTCGACGTCCTCCCGACAGTGTATCCAGTAGAACCTCTGTTTCAGCTTCTCTAGGGTCTTCTTCACGCCTAAATGGCCCCCGGATACCCCATCGTGTATGTACCTCAGTAAAGAAGCAACTTGTTTACGGGGTACAATCAGCTGTAGTGTTGTTTGATCCCCTTTTGGTGTTTCCCATTTCCTGAAGAGTACTCCATCCTTAATCTCCAAACTGTCCCATTGTGCCCAGTAACTTTTCGTGACTGGGCTTGATGATGCTACATGGCTCCAAGAATATACACTTACATAATAATACGTTGGTAGGTTTATAGAAACTAGCCAAGACAGACCTTCATAGGCTACCACCATACATTATCTTATGTTATAAGAAGATATGATAGGTATGTTATAGTGTTAGTTATAAATAAATTTCAGGGTTGACCATTGAACTTGGCACCCATTTAGATCTCACTTCTTTTGTCGTTGAAGTCAACAACCAAGGCAATTATCATAATATTGAACTTGGCTCTCATTTCACATTTATGTTTTTGATTGGATATCATTACTTTTTGTAGTAAAGTATATATCATCGTAACGCCGTGGGTCCTTTAAAAAGGACAAATTCAAAACTAAAACTAGACTTTATAAATATAAAACAATTGAATCAGTTACTGTATTTCCTACGTTTACGGGGTATAATTTTCTTCTGAGTGTTATTTTCTATATTTTTTTGTACCAGAATACCTTAATACATATATACTTAGTGCTATGCCTTCCCAGGTATATAGGCGTGATTAGGCACTAATTAGGTATTTATGTTAAGCGTTCATAATAGAACCTAACCTAATTATTAAAAAAAATGCCAGTTTTTTATTTATTCCTTTGTATTCATGTAATTACCTATCTGCATACCAAATTTTAACTCTCTAGGTCATTTGGAACTGGGTTAGAATTTTGATCTGTCAGTCAGTCAATGATAAAAATGAGGATTTTTGGACATTAATATCTAAATAGCTGTTTGAGATAAGCTTATGAAATTTAGAACACATATTTATCTCGCAAGTCACAATATATGAGCCAAATTTGATACGTTTATGTGAAATAGTTTTTGATTTATGAGGGGTTCAAAAGTGGTTCCAAATGGTTCGTGTAATATTACACACGGTGCGGTTCGCCAGTTCTGTTTCTTGAACTTGGCTTGACACGCTACCGCGTGTCTAGATCTTTAATTTCGTTTAAATTTCATCCAATAAACACAACGTTGCAAAATGCTAGTACAGATTTACCTGTTCATACCTGGCAATCGGATAGTTGTGACCGGAAAAAGAAAAGGCAACCTAACGTTTGTGTATTCTATGGGCTTCATACTTTCGATTGGTGTAGAATTTATCTAATAATCATACCGGTGAAATGTTTAAAAATTTTTTTTAAATTTTCAATAACGTGCTCTGGACTGAAGTTTGCTAGGCAACCCATATGGATTATATTTATTGACATATTAAATCTATACTAATATCTATACTAATATTATAAAGCTGAAGAGTTTGTTTGTTTGTTTGTTTGTTTGTTTGTTTGTTTGAACGCGCTAATCTAAGGAACTACTGGTTCGATTTGAAAAAGTTTGCGTTGTATGGACCATTTATCGAGGAAGGCTTTAGGCTATATAACATCACGCTGCGACCAATAGCAGCAAAGATACAATGGAAAATGTGTAAAAAACGGGGGAAAACGCGAACGTAGTCGCTGGCACAGCTAGTGAATTATAAAATACGTTTCATTAAATAAGCATCTCGGTCAAGGTCGTTCTATAACGGGATCTTATACTATATTAAACTACTTCTAGAAAAAAAATCATACAAGAAGGTTCAGTAGTTAAGCTACAGTGAAGACGTATACTGAATTCCGGCTTTTTACTTAAATTTCCAAAAAACTCCATAACTTTGGAACCATTGAAAATCGCGGAACATACATGGGGGTTATATCGATAGGTATTGAAGTCCCCTATCGATTGGCTTGCGATGATCCACCCCTCCCGTTACACCCTGTATATCATTGTTATCAGTTTATTTTTTTTTCAGTTGCCGAATGACATGGCGAATTACATGCAGTATCATCTCATGGGGCGTGTCTCGAAGATCCGGATGAAACCAGGCTGTATGCCCACTAAATTCGACTGTCACTCCACAAATACTAAGTAAGTGTTTAAAGTTTTTTTTGTAGGTAATTTACATACATACATAAAATCACGCCTTTTTCCCAGAGGGGTAGGCAGAGATTGCGTCCAGCGATCCAATTTTCACCTCTGTGGGAAATGTGACGTGACGGGTTGTGGACCACGTCGCCGCCATTCTGCCTTGTGCATTGTTTTAACAAGGTCATTGCGTTTCCACGAGTAGCAAGGATATATGACGGGGGAAGGAAAACGGGAGGAAGAATACTATCGCCTCAAATGGTTTGGACTGAGTCGAGCGTGCACCAACCACCGGACAGATAGTTGTGACTGGTATCCCCTGACTATTGTAGGTAATTTTGTGTAAGACAATTCTATACCTAAGTCCTCGATACAATTGTGATGGCTTTATGCGGCTTGAATATTATGTTAATGAAACCCAATTTGCGGTTCTAAACACTTGTAAGTACTTTTCGTAATTTTATCAATTTACAACAAAACACATCGACTCTCACGATCTGACTTTTTAACCCCCGACGCAAAAAGGGGGGTGTTATAAGTTTGACGTGTTTGTCTGTGGTACCATAACTCCCGAACGAGTGGACCGATTTTGATTTAGTTTTTTTCAAGAATATCAATATGGCGCACGCGTCGCCTGTCAAACCCCAAACTTAAACATTTTATACAAAAAAAAAATTCGAGTTGTTGGTAAGATTATCATATTCGATAAATCAAATTCATAATTATTGTTGTGTAAAAATAAGCTTATTTCATTATTGAATCATTATAACAGAATTGTACTTTACATCTTACAATATTATAAAACGGATGAGTTTGATTTTTTACCCGACTGCCAGGAGGGTTATGTGTTTAGCGCGTATCTTGTATGTATGCAATATTATTTATTACCTTGTATCTCTAGAACCGTTGAATGGATTTTCACATTTGAGGTATCGTTAGATTTGTCTTAATAGCCCGAGTGTTCTTAGGTAAATATAAAATTATTATTGGTATCATACTAAAAGACATAAATAAAATGTTTAATGTCTGTATGTCTTTGTCAATTTACACGGGACGGTACTGACCACAGGATCAGATCAATGTTAGTACTAGAAAACTGAAACTGTCCGGGATAATTACCATGTTGTTTTGTTTTAATGGGGAGATCCTTCAGTTCGCCCGTGATCATGGCGCTTGCAACAGTGCCGAAATATCGAGAGCTCGTTAAATCAAAACAACATGGTAAATATCCTGGACACTTTCAGTTTTCTAATGTGACAGTTTAAAATTATAATGTTAGTACTTATATGTATTTATTTTATTTATTTGAAGAGCGACTAGCAGCGGTCGACAGAACAAGAAAAAGAAGCGGAAGATAATGGTGGCCACAGAAGATCGTTTGGAGTGTCTTCCCGAAGATGTCAACGAGAATGAAGGTAATATATTAATCTGTATAAGCACATAAATAAAATGAGAGTGTCTCTGATTGTAATGCTTGTTCGGACTAATCTCCTCTTCTTATAAAGTCGATGAGCGTCGATGACCGAGTGGTTAAGGTCGTTGCTTGCCATGCGAGAGGTCGCCAGTTCGAACCCCGCCAGGCACCAATGTGTTGCGCAATATGTACCATCATTCGACGCTTTAACGGTGAAGGAAAACATCGTGAGGAAACCAGCACACCTGAGAGATTTTTCAACGGCGTGTGAAGCCATGTCAGAGGCCTACGGGCGGTTTAAAAACTCTGACACCAGGTTGTTCATCAACCATACGATAAGAAGATCAAGTCGATGGCAAAATTCAAACGTAACACTGGTCGACAGGATTTTGTAACAGATACCAATTTACTTTATTCTGAAGGTTAAAAATAATTATCTTCAGCAGTATAGTTCTACCAGGTCAGGTTTTCGAGTATCATGAGCCTAAAAATCCAAAAATGCGTTTTTGGGTCAGTTTCTGTGAAATGTAGGAAACCTAATATATTTCTTGATAAACATTTACAAACATATCATTTAAATATAACTCTTGAGCCTTTAGATACAGGTGTGTTTGCAAAGATATCAATTTTCCACTACAAGATAAACTTTGAAATTTGAGATTTTTCCCATACATTTATGATCTTCCTGTTTGTATGGGGCGAAATTCAAAAATTTTCAAATTGAATATCTTGATTTAGATAAAAGATATCTAAGCAAACCCAAAGGTATTTATAGGAGTAATATTTATTCTTAAATAACACGTTTGTAAATGTTAGTTAATAAATATATTAGGTTTGCTACAAGTACCAGAAAGTGACCCGAAAACACATTTTTTGGATTTTTAGGATGAGATATCTTATAAACTTACGTGATAGAGAAAACTTGTGTAAGAAAACAATGTTTGGCGTATCGAAAACTTTCGAAAAACTTTACTTTGGTTGCAGGGATGAAAAAAATGTCGAATTTTGTCGACCAGTGAATCGGCCCAGTATTCGGTCATACGTATCGCATCTTAACCTATCAAGTCGTTCAAGGTTTCCCGACAAGCGGGACATGGCATTAAGCCAACTAATGGACTATGGCAAGAAACCGCATACTCAGGCCAAATCCAATGCGTCAGTGAAACCCTCTCTGAGCCTATTTTCCTTGCTACGACCAATCTGGATCTGTTGTAGGTCTGTTATATGACTTCCTCTCGGTCCTAACGCAGCACTGGGTTCGAGTCCGGGGTCGGGCAAAATTTGTGTGAGTTTTTCTGCAATGAAATTACTCAGCCCGGAGTCGGGAAGTTGGCGGTTGAACGCCCGTGCCTCGGAAAGCACGTTAAGCCGGTGGTCCTGCGCCCGATCTCTCATCGGTCATGTCGGATTGCCGTCTCACCGAATTATGAGAGTGAGGGAATAGAGAGTGCACTTGTGTTTGCGCACACTTGTGCACTATAATATGTCCTGCGCACTTGACTGTTCTCAATTGAGATCGGCCGCCATGGCTGAAATCGGTCGGACGCCTTATATATGACTTCCAGTAGCGGTACCATCAGTAAGCTATCGAAAACTTACGTACGTTTAAAAACCTATCGAATTGGTTTTTTCATTCTACCGATTTTAGTTCTTATCGTAACCGCTGGGGCGCTGTACAAGTTTTTCATGGACATATTTACATAGGCGATATCGAGTCTGTCACTTTTAAACTCATGGTAGCTCTACAGATTGGCCATGGCAAATCGTGACCTTTAGAAAGGCTCTGTCTGAAAGCTTGTTGTAGATTTTATTAGCAATCCCTCCCACCCACGGTTCGCACATGGCAGTGCACTGCTATGATTATCTATACTAATATTATAAAGCTGAAGAGTTTGTTTGTTTGTTTGTTTGTTTGAACGCGCTAATCTCAGAAACTACTGGTTCGATTTGAAAAAATATTTTTGTGTTGTGTAGCTCATTTATCGAGGAAGGCTTTAGGCTATATAACATCACGCTGCGACCAATAGGAGCAAAGATAAAATGGAAAATGTGTAAAAAACGGGGGAAACGCGAACGAAGTCGCTGGAACAGCTAGTTCTTTGATAAAAGTGATGGCTATGGTTCTCACTATGGAAAATAAAGTATTAGCTCGGTTTTGATATACAGTAGGGCCTCGTTAATCCGGTGAGGCAAAAACGTGACCCCTAGCGGATTATCGAGGCGTCCGGATTATAATATGTAAAACATATTCAATATTTATAAAACTTGTACCTGACTTATTTGAAGGTCCTCTTAACCCATTAAAAACATACATACATACATACACGCCTTTTTCCCAGAGGGGTAGGCAGAGATCACTTCCAGCGATCCACTTTTCACTTCTGTCGGAAACGTGACGTTACGGGTTGCGGACCACGTCGCCGCCATTCTGCCTTGTGCATTGTTTTAACAAGGTCATTGCGTTCCCACGAGTAGCAAGGATATATGACGGGGGAAGGAAAAGGGGAGGAAGGATACTATCGTCTCGGATGATTTGGACTGAGTCGATAGTAGCTCGAAGAGCCGGGGTCGCTTACCCGTATACCGTTCACCAACCACCGGACAGATAGTTGTGATTGGTATCCCTGACTGAGCCCATTAAAAAGTTGAGCTAAAGGAACATCATCCTTTGGATCGTCATTACTTGCGAGTAACACAGGGTTGCAAATGTTTCCATGATTTGTTGGAGGGATGCCTTAAGGTCAGCCCAGCAACTAGCCAATAGAAAAACAGTGTCCTCTTAAAGTATGGTCCATGAGGTTCTTAGAACATAGGTAAATTTAGACAGTTTACCAGAAGTGATTTGCGGTAATTTCCTGATGCCTGACGTCTTATTCATTACTAGCTGTGCCAGCGACTTCGTTCGCGTTCCCCCGTTTTTTACACATTTTCCATTGTATCTTTGCTCCTATTGGTCGCAGCGTGATGTTATATAGCCTAAAGCCTTCCTCGATAAATGGTCTATACAACGCAAAGATTTTCTCAAATCGAACCAGTAATTCCTGAGATTAGCGCGTTCAAACAAACAAACAAACAAACGAACAAACAAACAAACAAACAAACTCTTCAGCTTTATAATATTAGTATAGATTAATTATGTAGTAGTATCCCCGCTTCCTACATATACCTCTGATGTTTCCTTTAGTAACTTAGGGTAGGGACACTACAATAAGGCGTCCGACCGGTTTCAGCCATGGCGGCCGAACTCAATTGAGATCAGCCAAGTGAACAGGACGTATTATAGTGGACAAGTGTGCGCGCAAACACAAGTGCACTCTCTATTTCCTTACTCTCATAAAAATCAAAATCAAAATCAAAAATGTCTTTATTTACATAGGCAATTACATGCACTTATAAATCGTCACATTACTAATAATAATATTCTACCACCGGTTCGGAACGCCGATTCTACCGAGAAGACTCCGGCTAGAAACTCGATAGTTGCTCTTTTTACGACAATAATGTTACAAAATGTAAATGAGCCAAGTCATACAGTCTGGGTGTGCCATAGCAATAAGTACCAGTTCAATATTTACTACTTTTAAAAATAACGATAATTAAAATAAAAAGCAACAGAGCAAAGATAACAATGTTCAGAATACCATAACAAATCCAGTCTGCATGACAAAGCTTACATAGGTAGAATTTTATTAATTACAGCCATTGCCTTATTAAAAATAAGACTAATATAATAATAGGAACAAAAAGTTCATGATAAATGTCAAAATTAATAACAATAGAATGTCATCATATTTAATGTCAAAAATTTAATTTAAACTATTAGTCCATGCATATTTATCATTGAGATAATCTTCTACTTTATAGTAGCCTTTTTTAAGAAGACCATTCTTAATACATGATTTGAATTGCTGTATAGATAGTTTAGTAACACAATCAGGTAATTTATTGAACATTTTTACACCTAGTCCAACAAAGGAGCTATTAACTTTACTTAGTCTAAAATGTGAAATAGCAAGTTTATGTTTATTTCTTGTATTGAATTGGTGATTATCAGATTTTTTAGGAATGTATTGTATATTTTTATACACATACATTAAGCAGTCAAGAATGTATTGGGAGGCCACTGTGAGAATATTATACTCTTTGAACCGATCTCTGAGAGAATCACGTCGTTTGAGATTATATATGGCTCTTACTGCTCTTTTTTGCAATACAAATATACTATAGATATCAGCAGCTGATCCCCATAAAAGCAAACCATAGGACAAAACGCTGTGAAAGTAACTGAAATAAACTAATCTTGCCGTTTCAACATCAGTTAATTGTCGAATTTTTCTAACAGCATATGCCGCAGAGCTAAGTCTTCCTGCCAGGGTACCAATATGGGGTCCCCATTGCAATTTAGAATCTAGAGTGATTCCAAGGAACACCGTTGAGTTCAGGACTTCAATGGGTTCATTTTACATTTTGATAATGGTGCTGACTTGTCTTACATTGGGCATTGAAAACTTGACACATTTAGTTTTCTTGGCATTCAACATTAGATTGTTAGTAGTAAACCAGTGCAGAACTCGTGAGAGAGCCCTGTTTACGTCGTCAACATTTTCTTGCTGTCTGTCCATCTTAAATAGAAGTGATGTATCATCTGCAAACAAAACTATCTCACATCTGTCATGTGTCAGAATGTATTGGGAGGCCACTGTGAGAATATTATACTCTTTGAACCGATCTCTGAGAGAATCACGTCGTTTGAGATTATATATGGCTCTTACTGCTCTTTTTTGCAATACAAATATACTATAGATATCAGCAGCTGATCCCCATAAAAGCAAACCATAGGACAAAACGCTGTGAAAGTAACTGAAATAAACTAATCTTGCCGTTTCAACATCAGTTAATTGTCGAATTTTTCTAACAGCATATGCCGCAGAGCTAAGTCTTCCTGCCAGGGTACCAATATGGGGTCCCCATTGCAATTTAGAATCTAGAGTGATTCCAAGGAACACCGTTGAGTTTAGGACTTCAATGGGTTCATTGTTCATTTTGATAATGGTGCTGACTTGTCTTACATTGGGCATTGAAAACTTGACACATTTAGTTTTTGGCATTCAACATTAGATTGTTAGTAGTAAACCAGTGCAGAACTCGTGAGAGAGCCCTGTTTACGTCGTCAACATTTTCTTGCTGTCTGTCCATCTTAAATAGAAGTGATGTATCATCTGCAAACAAAACTATCTCACATGTGTCTTTGGTAAAGAAAGGGAGATCGTTAATATAAATGATAAATAATAGAGGCCCCAATATCGAGCCCTGGGGCACTCCCATAACTAATGGGGCGCCAGAAGAACTAGTCCCATTTACATTAACTTTTTGGGTCCTGCCTGTCAGGTATGATTGAATTAGACCAAGTGCGTTACCCGAGATGCCATAATGGCGTAATTTAAGTAGCAGGGTTTGATGGTTAACACAATCAAACGCCTTGGATAGGTCGCAGAAAATGCCTATGGCATCCTGCTTATTTTCCCATGTATCAAAAATATGTTTAATAAGAGCTACTCCAGCATCTGTTGTGGATTTCCCTTTAGAGAATCCATATTGATTGCTATGTAATAAATTGTTTAAATTAAAATGGCTTAGCAGTTGACTAAATACAACTTTTTCAAAAATTTTACTAAATGCTGGTAGTAAGGATATAGGTCTGAAATTAGATGGGTCACTATCATCACCTGATTTAAACAAAGGAATGATTTTGCTTAACTTCATCAAATCAGGAAAACAGCCTTCATTAACACATTTGTTGAATGTTTTTGCTAAAAGTGGAGCAACTGTGTATATTATATTTTTTAGTATGTCCACTGAGAGTCCCCATAAGTCCTCTGACTTTTTTAAGTTAAGTTCTTTAAAGGTTTTCACAACTACTTGCGCATTGATGTAGTCAAACTTGAAGGAAGACGCGCATTCACTTACATGAGTCTTTAAAAGCGATTGAGCAAGAATCGGACTAGAAGACAAACTACTTGTCGTTGTAACAGCTATATTTGAGAAATATGATTGAAATGCATTAGCTATATCAGCATCAGAATCTAATATTACATCATCTACTTTAAGAGAAATCTTGTGATTTTTGAGTATTGTTTTTACAAGTCTCTTTATTAATGATTTGCCAGATGGCCTTGCTTTTGTTAGTAGCATTGTGTATTTTATTTTTCAGATAGAGCGATTTAGCTACTGCACACGATTTTTAAAAATTTTAGAATAGTTTCTAATATAATCTGTAAGGGCCGGGTCTTTAGAGTTGGCTTTGAGATCATACAGTTCAAAAAGTCTCCGTCTACTTGTATATATCCCTGTTGTAGCCCAATTACTAAATTTTATTTTAGAGTTATTAATTTTAATTTCTTTTTTGGTAAATATTCCGTTAAACTCTTTTTCTACAACATTAAACAATCTATACTAATATTATAAAGCTGAAGAGTTTGTTTGTTTGTTTGTTTGTTTGTTTGTTTGTTTGTTTGTTTGTTTGTTTGAACGCGCTAATCTCAGGAACCGCTGGTCCGATTTAAAAAATTCTTTCACTGTTGGATAGTCCATTTATCGAGGAAGGTTAAAGGCTATATTACATTTTCAAAAAAGTAGGATCCGTACGAAAAACCCAAATTTGTCTAAAAAAATCAAATTTCAAACAAATTTTTACAATTTGTTTTGACAGGACGAAGTCTGTTGGGTCAGCTATTGTTCATAAAATTACACATAGATGGCATCGTGCTTTGTACAGCATGCCATAAATGCTGTCAAGTTTGATATAACATGAGTACCTACGTGATAAGTTTTTTGGTAGTTCAAAAGATGGCACTGTGCTCTACGTATTACTTCGATATTATATTGTGGAAAAGTTTGTATGTAGGTATACCATACGTCAAATATGTGAAGTTTGTCTTTTGGAATTGATAAATTTGGAGTGCCATTAAATTACGTAAATTACTAGAAGGGTTCTGAATCGACAACATGTATCGAAAATATTCTAATTGTCACCTTTTTTCTATTTTAATTTAACAAAATAGTGTCACCTAATTGACATATTTTTAAGCTGTCAAATTAACGAGAGCATTCAAATTTCCATAATTGCCGAATTGAAGAAGGTTGGTTGTCAAAAAATACATTGATATTAATACTCAAGGGTTTGGTATCAGAAAAAAGGATGAGATGATTACAATGCGATTAATACATTGTATGCACAAAGAGGGTATTAAATATTCAATCAAATTGAACAAATTCAATATTGAGTTCAAAAAATAATATGAAAATCAATATAAAAGTATAGCATAAGCATATTTAATTTGGTAAATCATATAATTCGAAAAGAGAAAGTGAGGGGTTTGCCAGGGAATAAGAAAGAACATGATTCAAGCACACAGTAAAAGCGTCGAATAATCGTACATAGGTATGAATTTAAAATTTGAAAAACACAGTGGTACGTGGCAGGGTTTGAAGTGGCGACCTCTTGCATAGCAAGCAAATACCTAAACCACTCGGCCATGGACGCTTTTTTCCTCTCTAACTATAAACTGCTACCTGGCTTTGGAATAGGACGTCCTTTATTTCACATTGATCGATGAACAATTAGGATTACTTGAAGATGATCTATTCAATATGAGGAAGCTGTTCACTATAAACATAGATTTTAGGATTTCGTACGTCGAAAAGAATAACCGGACCCCTTATATCATCGTCAATCCGTTTATCATCGTCAATTTTTGTCAAGGAGAAAATATCAAACTGAAAGTTACATCAAATACTCAGGTCTACTGTCCCTTCGCCTGAGCCAACACAATCAAAAGAAACATTCATTTATGCTGCCAATTTTTGACACTCGCAAAGGGAACTACTATCTGCGAAGTACTCAGATTCTCAAAATTTAGAATAAAGCAACGTCAAGTACAGAGAATTGCGTAAACTTTAAAAATAAATTGCGTTGTGCGAGTCCGTCTTGCACTTGGACTTTTCTTTTTTTTTTTCTTGGGTTCTATTCCCACTCAGCACAAATATTTCTGCGATGAATATCGATGTTTGTTCCGTGTCTGGTTGTGCTATTTAAATATTTAAATGTATACCACTGTTCTGATAAAAACAAGTGCTAAAGCTTCTTACCACAGGATCAGATCAATTAATGTGATGTTGTGTAATATACTTATTTATTACTACACGATAAACAACAGATGATGATGATGATAAAAACCAAAATAATTTTGTTTTAAATGTTTCTTTCGGTTGACTAACTTCTTAAGTGGCAGAAAAGATTTTGACGGGACTACGACTTTTAAGTTAAAAAAAAATCAAAATCCTGTAGTTCACGCGAACGAACTTATTTATTACTACACGATAAACAACAGATGATGATGATGATAAAAACCAAAATAATTTTGTTTTAAATGTTTCTTCCGGTTGAAGACTAACTTCTTAAGTGGCAGAAAAGATTTTGACGGGACTACGACTACTTTTTAATCAAAATCCTGTAGTTCACGCGAACGAAGTCGCGGGCACAGCTAGTTCCTTATATAACTCATTACTGTTAAGGTTTGCTTGAAAGTCCATTACAGAAACTTTATAGCTAATATTATTTTTAAACTTTTCTATTCGACTTGTAGTTATTGGTCTGCATGTTATGATAGATGACATTGGAGTCCAATGATGCTCAAAAGCTGCCATTTGACCACAGTGGTCAGAGTTAATAAAATTAACTATAGATTTATTTTCTACAGAACAGTTACAAAAAATATTATCTATACATGTGGCCGAGGTAGGAGTGATGCGAGTTGGTTCATAATTCAGTGAGACGGCAATCCGACATGACCGATGAGAGATCGGGCGCAGAACCACCGGCTTTACGTGCTTTCCCAGACACGGGCGTTTTACCGCCAACTTTACTCCAGGCTGATTAATATCATTGTTGAAAAACTCACACAAATTTTGCCCGACTAAGGACTCGAACCGGGGTCCTCTCGGTCCTTACGCAGCGCTTGCTACCAATAGACCAACGAGGTATATCTATACTAATATTATAAAGCTGAAGAGTTTGTTTGTTTGTTTGTTTGTTTGAACGCGCTAATCTCAGGAACTACTGGTTCGATTTGAAAAAATCTTTTTGCGTTGTATAGACCATTTATCGAGGAAGGCTTTAGGCTATATAACATCACGCTGCGACAATAGGAGCAATGATACTGTTGCGGGAACGGGGTACGTTAAATTCAAGATACGCCAAAAGTCACCAAAAGACAATTAATTTATTTATCGACTAACAATTACACAATTAAACACTTAAAAACACAATTAAAAACACTTAATTACAACACTAAACACGGAACACTAAATTACACTAAAGCACTGAATCACACTAAAACACTGAATTTCACTGAAACTATTCGCAGGTAACGCACTCGATCACTTCTAGTTCGCAGGAGACTGATTCGCTTCGCTTTCCAAATCGGAACTGTCCCGTCGCGACGTACATTCCGCTTTTATACCCAGTGAGGACGCAGCTCTTCGCGTGGCGTCGAGAATCTTCTCGCGGGGATCGAAATTTCTAGAACTCGCTGGAGCTCGCTCCGACCGACCAGAGTGTGTGACGTAGTATCGTGCAAGCGAATATAGACCTTATCCATACGACGATAAGACTCATTTCGCTTGCACGGTCTCTCAAGGTCGTAATATTATTATTACTTTAGAACACTCTAGAGCTCGCTACAACCTACCAGAGTGTGTAGCGTAGTATCGTGCAAGCGAATATAGACCTTATCCATACGACGAATAGACTAATTCCGCTTGCACGGTCTCTCGTGGTCGTAACATTATCCCCCTCTTAGTCATGCTCGTCCCGAGCATCATTTGACCCATGGTAACGAGCCAATCGATCAATGTGAACAATTTTCGGCTTGCCTCTTGTCCCTTGTTTGATCCGATAGGTTAAGTCGTTCAGCCTAGTGATGATCTTGTATGGTCCTTCCCACCTTGGCTGGAACTTCGGTGATTTGCCCTTCTTCCTGAGTGGGTTGTGTAACCAAACCAGACTCCCTTCATCGAAACCGTCGGTTTGGCTTTGCGGTCGTAACGGGTTTTCATTCTTTCGCTGGATTTTAGACTGCAGTCTCTGACGAGAGCATGTACTTCATCCAGGCGCTTCTGTAGGTCAGCCGCATATTCGGTTACTGGTTTCGGAGCTTCTGGCGGTGTCCCAGTCAACGCGTCTACCGGAAGCCGCATTTCTCTACCGAAGTTTACCATTGCTGGGGTTGCGCTGGTGCTATCGTGGATCGCAGATCGGTAGGACAGCAAGAAAAGCGGTATGTACTGGTCCCAGTCTCGTTGGTGCTCGTCCACAACTTTGGCCAAGTGGTTTTCCAACGTTTGGTTGAATCTCTCGACCATGCCATCGGATTGCGGGTGTGCTGGTGTAGTACGGGTCTTATGCATACCCAACAGTTGACAGACCTCCTGGAACAGTGCTGACTCAAAGTTTCTTCCTTGGTCAGAATGTATCTCAAGAGGCACACCAAATCGGCAAATTACCTCGTGGACTAACTTCTTGGCGACCGTCTTTGCTTCTTGATTAGGCGTAGCAAAGACTTCAGGCCACTTAGTGAAGTAATCTTGGACCACAATGATGTACTTGTTTCCCTCATCGGATTCTGGAAAGGGGCCAGCTACATCTACTGCGATTCTTTCCCATGGAGCGCCGACGTTGTACAGCTTGAGTTTGCCCTTACTTCTGGTTTGTGGGCCCTTTACTGATGCGCAAGACGTACATTTCTTGCACCAGTCTTCGACGTCCTCCCGACAGTGTATCCAGTAGAACCTCTGTCTCAGCTTCTCTAGGGTCTTCTTCACGCCCAAATGTCCCCCGGATACCCCATCGTGTATGTACCTCAGTAAGGAAGCAACTTGTTTACGGGGTACAATTAGCTGTAGTGTTGTTTGATCCCCTTTTGGTGTTTCCCATTTCCTGAACAGTACTCCATCCTTAATCTCCAAACTGTCCCATTGTGCCCAGTAACTTTTCGTGATGGGGCTTGATGATGCTACATGGCTCCAAGAAGGTTTTGACCTACTTCTTTCCATTCAAATATTTTCCTCAGGTCACTATCCTCTTTTTGAGCCTTTTTGATAGCGTCTTCGCTCCATTCATTATCAAGTCCCTGGGTGGTAATCATCCGGACTTCTTCTTTAGTCTCCGTCTTAGAACAATGACTGCAGGCCACAGGACAAGGTCTCCTTGATAGGGCATCGGCATTCAAATGCGTTCTACCACTCCGATGTTCTGTGGTGAAATTGTACTCCTGTAGTTGCTCTAGCCACCGCGCCACTTGTCCTTCAGGGTTCTTAAACTGCAAGAGCCATTTTAATGCAGCATGATCTGTCCGCAGGGTAAACTGTCTTCCAACGAGGTACTTGTTAAAATGCTGTAGAGTCTTTACTACTGCCAACAGTTCCTTACGAGTCACACAGTAGTTCCTTTCAGGTTTTGAAAGTGACTTACTGAAATAGGCGATCACCACTTCCCGTTCACCTTGCTCTTGCGACAGAACTCCGCCTATGCCAGTATTGCTGGCATCGGTGTCCACGATAAACCTTCCTTCTCTGTTCGGGTAGCCAAGTATAGGACTGGTGCAGAGGTGTTCTTTTAATCTGACGAAGGCATGCTCGCACTCCGAGTCCCAGGCGAATACTCGTTCATCTTCTGTGAGCCGATGAAGAGGTTTCGCTATATCAGAGAAGTTCTTTACAAAGCGCCGGTAGTATGCGCATAAACCCAAAAATGATCTTACGTCGGTCTTGTTAACTGGTATAGGCCATTCTTGAACAGCTTTTATCTTCTCTGGGTCTGTCTTTACACCTTTCGATGAAATAATGTGGCCTAAGTAGGCGACTTCCTCCTTGAAAAACGTGCATTTCTTTGGGCTGAGTCTCAAGTTTGCTTCTCGTATTCTGGTGAAAACCTTCCTCAGGTTACTGACATGCTCTGTGAAATTTCGACCCATGACAATGATGTCATCCAGATAGACCAGGCATGCATCACCCAGAAGTCCAACCAGTACCCTTTCCATCAACCGCTCGAATGTCGCCGGAGCGTTGCAAAGACCAAAGGGCATGACGTTGAACTGCCACAATCCATTCCTAGTTCCGGTCGTAAATGCCGTCTTCTCCTTGTCTTCTGGATGGATGTCAACTTGCCAGTACCCACTCTTAAGGTCCACTGTTGAGAACCACTTCATGCCGCTCAACATGTCCAGTGTGTCGTCTATACGGGGCAGAGGGTAGCTGTCCTTCTTCGTTGCATTATTCAACAATCGGTAGTCTACACAAAACCTGGTGCTGCCGTCCTTCTTCTTTACTAGGACTACTGGCGAAGACCACGGGCTTGTGGAAGGTTCTATGATGCGGTTCTTCTGCATCTCGGCAACCATGTCTGCTACCTCCTTCTCTTTGGCAAATGGAAGGCGTCTAGGCCGCTGCTTGATTGGTGGCGCGTCTCCCGTGTCTATTCTGTGTTTAACGAGACCTGTCCTTCCCAAATCATGGTCACCCTTCGAAAATATGTCGTTGAAATCCAGCAACAACCTTTTAGCTTGCTGAAGTTCCCGCTCAGATAGCTTGTCCTTACAATTTGCTAGGAGCGGCGTGACGTCATCTCGTTGACAGGATTCCGGTTCCCGGGCCCTTTTCAGCCTTCTGATGGATTGACCTGCATCGCACCGTCCGATGACACAGTTTCTTCGTAGCTGCACTTCATCTCCGCTAAGATTGATGACTCGCACTAGCGCTCCTTTTCCGGTCATGGCCAGAGTTCTTGCTGTGATCCAACTCGGATGGTCGCCGCAGTTTTCTATGACGACGCTTCGCCCTTGACACATAGTGTAAGGGAATCTAACTTTGATCAGAGTTTCAGATCTCGGCGGTAGGGTCGTATTTTTCAGGCAGTAAACTGCACATGATCTTGCTCCCTCCAGGAATACTTCTTGTTCGGGGAAACTAAGTACTCCTTTAGCGACGTCTACCACACACTTCTGGTCTCTTAAAAGTCCAATCCGATGATGCAATCGTCCGTAATGTCTGCTACAAGTACACCGTATCCAAAGGTCTGTTCTCCAATAGTTATCTTCGCCATCGTCTCACCGAAGACGGTAACTGGCTGGCCTGTTGCTGTTTGAAGCTGAACGGATGGTCTCTGATTCCACATAATAGTCCTTTTCAATAGCTCCGGACGCACTATTGTTCTTGAAGCACCGGTGTCAATAGTAAAATGACACGTTACGCTGTTCAGCTGTCCAACCACTGTAAGGTTGTTCCCATTACCAATCTGTGAAACAGTGACGGTAGGGGCTCGATGTTGACCAGCCAGCGCCCGCCCCACGGCCCTGGCTTCTTCTAGTTTAACGACAGCTCTTCTGCGTCCACCTGTGTAGAGGACGCTACTGTCGTTCTACGTGGCCATCTTCGCTTGGGGCAACTACTCCGAATATGGCCCCTCTCGCCGCAGCCGTAGCACATCGGACCCAAAGAAGGTTTTTCCTTCACCACAACCTCCCGAAGTCGTTGAGTTCTAGCGTCTTGACGCACGGCTTCCACCTCCAAAGCATGGGCTAGAGCTTCCTGTAAGGTCTGATGATGGCTTAATTTCACGGTGTGTCTGACGTCTGCGTCTCTAATTCCATCACAGAAAGCTTGCGGGATCATTGATTCCACCATTGTCGGGCATGACACGTACGCACGTCTGACTAGCCTTTCGATTTCCGTTGCCCATTGCTGCAGACTCTCACCAGGCTTCTGCTGTCGGTCGCGGAGTTGTGCTCTATACGCGTGTTCCAGGTGTTTGTCGCTGTACCTGCCCTCTAGTGCTCTTTGGAGAGCACCTAAAGTTCTGTTACCCGAAGGCAGGTTTTCCAACGTGAGCAGGGCATCTCCACGAAGAGCCAGAGTCAGAGCTATCAAGGACTCTTCCTCGTTCCACCCCTTTCCATTAGCCACCGTCTCGAACTGGTACCAAAATGCTGCCCAAGACGTCGTTCCATCGAAGTGGGGTACTTCGATTTTCGGAGAATCCGACACTACCGTAGCACCCCGGGTCCCCACTCTTGCCATTTTGGTATGCAGCTGTCGCATCTCAGCATCCACCTGGCTCAATCGATCCTCGTGTTGGGTGAATCGATCTTCATGTTGGGTGAATCGATCTTCATGTTGGGTGAGTCGATCTTCGTGTTGGGTCAGTCGATCTTCGTGTTGGGTCTTGACGCTTAGCACATCATCCTTGAGAGCATCAATCTGCTTTTCTAATACTTCGTGCTTCTTCTCAATAGCCCCCAACAAACTCTTGCTTAGCTCTTCCTGGCGGCGGGCTAGCTCCTCCAGATGGCGGGCTTGCTCCTCCTGGCGGCGGGCTTGCTCACGGGCTTGCTCCTCCTGGCGGCGGGCTTGCTCACGGGCTTGCTCCTCCTGGCGACGGGCTTGCTCCTCCTGGCGACGGGCTTGCTCCTCCTGGCGACGGGCTTGCTCCTCCTGGCGACGGGCTTGCTCCTCCTGACGGCTGGCTTGTGTCTGCAGCATTTTAAATAAGTCTGCAAGCTCCACAGGCCCAATTGATGTTTGAATTGATCCCTCCGTTGAAGTGCCTTCACCCTCTTGCAGGGCCGCGGTTTGACTCCTTGTTACTCGACCTTCACTGTCTTCTCGTGGTGTAAGAGGCATCTTGAATCCCACTTCTGACACCAATTGTTGCGGGAACGGGGTACGTTTAATTCAAGATACGCCAAAAGTCACCAAAAGACAATTAATTTATTTATCGACTACAATTACACAATTAAACACTTAAAAACACAATCAAAAACACTTAATTACAACACTAAACACGGAACACTAAATTACACTAAAGCACTGAATCACACTAAAACACTGAATTTCACTGAAACTATTCGCAGGTAACGCACTCGATCACTTCTAGTTCGCAGGAGACTGATTCGCTTCGCTTTCCAAATCGGAACTGTCCCGTCGCGTCGTACATTCCGCTTTATACCCAGTGAGGACGCAGCTCTTCGCGTGGCGTCGAGAATCTTCTCGCGGGGATCGAAATTTCTAGAACTCGCTGGAGCTCGCTCCGACCGACCAGAGTGTGTGACGTAGTATCGTGCAAGCGAATATAGACCTTATCCATACGACGATAAGACTCATTTCGCTTGCACGGTCTCTCAAGGTCGTAATATTATTATTACTTTAGAACACTCTAGAGCTCGCTACAACCTACCAGAGTGTGTGACGTAGTATCGTGCAAGCGAATATAGACCTTATCTATACGACGATAAGACTAATTCCGCTTGCCCGGTCCCTCGTGGTCGTAACAATACAATGGAAAATGTTTAAAAAACGGGGGAATCGCGAACGAAGTCGCTGGCACAGCTAGTAAACAATAAACACGTTTACGTTATCAATAATTTTACGGATTCAACTCGCGTGTATTGTTATTATAAACATATTATTTAGAAACCCAATTTGCCCGTGTCTACTAGCAATGTAAAGAGCTCGAAACGTTTGGTCTCTAAATTAGTTTAATTTCAAACTAGTGGTCCCGGCGAATTTCATACCGCCAATACTGATTCTTTTTCTATATTTTCTCATTGAAACCTTCCCTGGACTACGACGAACATTTTAAAACCAAAATTACCTAAATCGGTCCGGGCATTCTCGAGTTTTAGTCAGACTAACGAACAGCAATTCATTTTTAACCGACTTCAAAAAAAGGAGGAGGTTCTCAATTCGTCTGTATGTATAATATTTTTTTTTTTATGTATGTTCACCGATATTTTCGTCAATTATAGACGGATTTCAAAAATTTTTTTTTGGTTGGGTAGAGTTCACTTCCGAGGTGGTCCCATTTTCACCAGTCTCGGATCTGATGATGGGATCCAGGAGAAATCGAGGGCAACCTTCAAATTTTATAGGGACATGTACCGCGTTTTGCATATTATCTGAAGTCATATTGGCATTTGCTTCTGGCTATCATAATTTTATGATGCTGAGCTGATGATGGAAGGTCAACTCCTTAATAGTTATGAGTAAAAGAATAATTATTTCAATACTGTATACATATTAAGACTACTAGTTATAATATCAGTAGCATTACAGGTGAGCTAAACTATTAGGTTGACCAGTCTAGGATCTGATGATGGGATCCAGGAGAAATCGAGGGCAACCCTCAAATTGTATAGGCACATGTACCGCGTTTTACATATTTTCTGAAGTTATATTGGCATTTGCTTCTGGCAATCATAATGTTATGATGCTGAGCTGATGATGGAAGGTCAACTCCTTAATAGTTGGGAGTAAAGGGATTATTCTTTCAAATCTGTGTACATATTGATACTACTGGTTATAATATCAGTAGAATTATAGGTGAGCTTAATGTAAACAAAAAAAAAACCGCCTTCAAAAACACGACTCACTAAAAATTACAAAATAATATAATACGAACATTAATCTGGGTATGAATTTGATATGTTGTTGAAGGCGGTGCCAATTAAATTTTTGAGGAAAACTGCGTGAAATATAAACGGCACCGCCTTCAACAACATATCAAATTCATACCCAGATTAATGTTCGTATTATATTATTTTGTAATTTTTAGTGAGTCGTGTTTTTGAAGGCGGTTTTTTTTTTTGTTTACAATTTTTTATATATCAGAAGAAGATGTTATAGTGTTCGCGCGAATTATTTCTATTACGATAATACTATGTTTACGTTATTTACAGATAACAATTTGGGCGCACAAGAATCATTGCAAGTCACTACGAAGTCAATAAAAGTAAGTAAAAAACCTGATTTGAGGATACTCAGATTATTACATACATACATACATGCATAAAATCAAGCCTTTCCCCCAGAGGGGTAGGCAGAGATCACTTCCAGCGATCCACTTTTCACCTCTGTGGGAAACGTGACGTGACGGGTTGTGGACCACGTCGCCGCCATTTATTTTTCATAATTAGTTGTTTGAGTTTGTGTTTAAAGGCGGTTCATGAAATAACACAAACACCTTCTAGTCTATAAATATTTTAGTACAAACCTTATCGCCCTAGTTTAAGGTAGGCCCGTGCCCCAGCAGTGGGAACAAGCGATGTGCAAGTCTACAATGCAGGCGCTGGTGGCTCGGACTAAGAGATTTAGCTCCTCATATCTGCCACGTGCCATTAAGGCATTGTATGCCCTTCCAGCTCATGTTTTCCCTCCCTCCTATGATCCCGGGCTCTTCAGGCGGGGCGTGAAACGGCATTTAAGCAGGCCTTCAGGGTGAGTGCGACAGGCTCAATACGATCTATTGTGCCTGTCGACCTCATATTTGGATCTCACTATTGCTTACCATCAGGTGGAGTGAGGTCATCTTGTTAACCTTGTATAAAAAAAAAGACGTGTGGCACTCGGGGACTGCCGCGGTAAACTATTGCATAGCATCGTACGATTTCAGAGCAGCTCGTCTCGATTCGTGTGAGTTTCGTACAGTCGTACAATACGTCTAACCGCACGCACACAAACACCGTGCCAAAGTCTACCGAACTGAAACGGCGTTAGACGATTGTGAAGTTTTTTCGTTACGGAATTTCTTGGTTCGGTCGCCGCGCTCAAAGCCCGCGATAAAAGCTATGAAATAGCGTAAAAGCTAATACAATAAAGTATCTTGTGTCTTGTACTCCTAATAGACTAATCAATTATATTTCTCCGGTACGGTACGGACGGTAGTGAGATCCAAATATGAGGTCGACAGGCACAATAATATACCATATTGAGCCTGTCGCACTCACCCTGAAAGCCGTTTCACCCCTCCCCCCCGGAAAATCGATATTAGAGGGAAAGAGGGACGTGAAAGAGGAGACCACTGCTGCGGCAACAACGAGACAAGGCGTCGAGTCTCGCATTGGTATTGTATTGAGCTGTGCGGGTCGGAGTTGGCCAGTCCGCGAACGGAAGGCACTCCCATTTCTACGGGACCCCCTGGCCGCCGAGCTGACCCGCTCCACCCGCACAATACCGCCGCTAAGACTCCACTGGTCCGGCGCTTGCCGCAGCAATGGTACCCCCTGGCTCCGGTTCGTACAGTGCTGATCCCGGAACGCGACCTGACCGAGAGAGGCCAGAGTCACTTGGCGGGTTTTACGCAACTGTATGGTGGTAACAGCAACCGGTCGACAAAATGTCTCCCACCTGTGCTGGGAACATGGGGCATCTGGTGGGAACTATTAGTCCTATATTTTATTAACCCTCGACTCGTCGCGTGGGGTCTTTCAAAGCCCAGGTCTTAGACAATTGCAAAATATGTACGTTTAGAATTAGTTTGCAGATCCGTTATTTTAGGTAGCCTCCTAAAAGCACCCATCCCGCGCCATCGCAACTTAGCCTGGGCGTGTATGTTCTGAGATATGACAGTGTGTTTCTGCGCAAGGCTCTGAAAGACCCCACGCGACGAAGGACGTAAGTAAACTTTTACTACTGACCTAATGGATTTTTATTATTAACCGACTTCAAAAAAAGGAGGAGGTTTTCAATTCGTCTGTACTTATGTATAATATTTTTTTTTTTTTTTTTATGTATGTTCACCTAACATAAAACTTCACTCTCAAGGTCCATCATTTAGAATCTCACGAGGCGTCAAACAAGGCGATCCACTTTCCCCTCAATTATTTACTAGTACTTTATAAATGGTTTTTCAAAATTTAGCTGGTTCATGGTCCTCAAGAGGTGTCAATATTGAAGAACTTACTTATCTCAGGTTTGCAGATGACATTATACTGTTCTCCAACATTGCTTCTGAATTACAAACGATGCTCGCGGAATTAAGCACAGCGAGGCTCGAAATCGGATTGGCGATGAATAGGTCAAAGACTAGAGTCATGACTAACAGCACTGAACATAGGGTAATGGTAGATGGGCAGATAATACAGTACGTCGATGAATATGTCCACTTGGGCCAGATAGTCTCTTTCGAGAACAGGCAAAAAAAAGGAAATCGACCGTTGCATAGAGAACGCCTGGAAGAGCTTCTGGTCCATGAAGACCTACATGAAGGGCGACCTCCCGCTTTCACTCAAACGGAAGCTCATCGACGTCTGTATACTGCCCGTCCTAACCTACGGTGCTCAGACCTGGTCTTTGACCGAAAATCAAAAATTTAGGCTTGAGGTTTGCCAGCGAGCTATGGAGCGAAGCATTTTGAGCATAAAAAGAACAGACAGGGTAAGAACGGAACTATCAGATAAGAAGGTAACTATCCGGGCAAAGACAGGAATTATAGATGTTACAAAAAGGCTGTCAAATTAAAATGGAGCTGAGCTGGGCGGTCACGTCTGTAGGATGATTCCTGAAAGATGGGCAAAACTGGTCACCCAATGGCAACCGGCAGATGGGCGTCGACAAAGAGGAAGGCCCAAAAAGAGGTGGCGAGATGATCTGGATGCCCATAATCGGGACTGGTCGGGCTTGGCTGGAGACCGACAGCTTTGGAGTGAATTTGGGGAGGCCTTTGCCCAGCAGTGGGACAGTATAGGCTAAGTAAAAAAAAAAAAAAATGTTGACCGATATTTTCGTCAATTATAGACGGATTTCAAAAATTTTTTTTGGTTGGATACAGTTCACTTCCGAGGTGGTCCCATTTTCACCAGTCCCGGATCTGATGATGGGATCCAGGAGAAATCGAGGGCAACCCTCAAATTTTATAGGGACATGTACCGCGTTTTGCATATTATCTGAAGTTATATTGGCATTTGCTTCTGGAAATCATAATCTTATGATGCTGAGCTGATGATGGAAGGTCAACTCCTTAATACTTAGGAGTAAAAGGATAATTCTTTCAATACTGTATACATATTAAGACTACTAGTTATAATATCAGTACCATTATAGGTGAGCTGAACTAATAGGGTGACCAGTCTAGGATCTGATGATGAGATCCAGGAGAAATCGAGGGCAACCCTCAAATTTTATAGGGACATGTACCGCGTTTTGCATATTATCTGAAGTTATATTGGCATTTGCTTCTGGAAATCATAATCTTATGATGCTGAGCTGATGATGGAAGGTCAACTTCTTAATACTTAGGAGTAAAAGGATAATTCTTTCAATACTGTATACATATTAAGACTACTAGTTATAATATCAGTAGCATTATAGGTGAGCTGAACTAATAGGGTAACAAAAGATTTAACACTAAAAAGTATGAAAAAAAATTGTAAACAAAAAAAAAACCGCCTTCAAAAACCCGACTCACTAAAAATTACAAAATAATATAATACGAACATTTATAATCATCTGGGTATGAATTTTATATGTTTTTGAAGGCGGTGCCAATCAAAATTTTGAGGAAAAAGAAGCACTCTGTGCTTGTCTGTTTGAAATATAAACGGCACCGCCTTCAACAACATATAAAATTCATACCCAGATGATTAAAAATGTTCGTATTATATTATTTTGTAATTTTTAGTGAGTCGGGTTTTTGAAGGCGGTTTTTTTTTTGTTTACAATTTTTTTTATTGTTTATATTTATGTTTTATGGTTATATAATATATATTATAACAGTAAAAAAAACAGACAAAATCAACGTATTTTAAGATAGTTAGAAGAAGAAGATCCGGAAATTGTTGGTGGTGATGTGAATGTTGATTATCCGGAAGAAATGAGTGAATATGATACAGACTCTGAGCAGGAAATTGAGGAAAGTGGTCTTCTTGAGCAGGACTATCCTTCAGTTGTGTCAGATAGTGACGAATATGATTAGTAACCTATTCACTGGCTCGAGTTTATCGCTGTTGGGCACTGCGACTTCTATTTATTTTCCTCAACGTCTATTCCCTGAATACTCATATTATACAGGACACTTCCAACCCATCAAACAAACGTCCAGGAAGCGGAATGTTTTTTTAAAAATAATAAGTATATGAAATGTATCGTCAAGAATGTCAATCACGAGCAACTGTGCCGACGTTACCTCATGATTTGAAACTTTGAGTACAATGATTTACTATACATCTCCTCTTCGAGACTCTTCTCCTGATGATGCTAGGGTTACACCTATACATGTTACAAAGCGTTGCATTCACTGTCCAAGATGTACAGATAAGAACTATACATGGATTTTTTATAATTACAAAGGAAATATTTGCCCAACCATACCAAAGCCATATATACTGATTTTATCCAAAGGAATGATTAGGTAGTTCACTTAGTTCTAAGAAGTATATATGTTTTTGCTATCGTTTTAATTAATTTATATTTTATTTCATCATTTAGATCATTAATATCAAATACATCTTAAAAAAAGACATGTAGTCCTTTGGTTTTTTATTTTAAGTTAACTTAAAGATGAATAAGTAAAATTAGAAGGAAAAATGTAACTCATATTTCTTTAAACATTTTTAAATATAAATAAACATCTTAATTGCAATATATTTACTTTTTTATTTTAATGTAGTCCTGTTCAAATTCAAAACGTTATAATTATGTCAAAAACTTATG